>NEWO01000135.1:1127976-1152470 GCA_003013225.1 Phalaenopsis aphrodite | reverse complement strand
GATACCGCGGGTTTTCAAAAACGATCCCGCACACCTATATATAAGCAGTGGCTGATTCCGGAAAAAAAATCAACTAGGGCTAGGAACAGCAGCCTCTCACTTGCTCCCATGGCTGCCTCCGCCTTCAGATCATTGCTTCGAACTTCTTCTGTTCGCATCGCTGCACGAGAGGCGCGCGTCGCCTCCTTGGAGACGATGGGCTCTCGCCCTCTTCTCTGCCTCCACAATCTGAGGCCAGCTTCCCGTCGCATCCCGAGGTATGATCACGAAATTCTACATAACTTTCATCGTATTTTGAAGGAAGAAATAATGGGAGGAAAATTATCTCAACGGAATCCTTTTGTTTTTTCGGCTTCGAGAGCGTTGGGTCTAGGTAACAATTGGCATGCTTATCTTCTTATGTTGTTCTGATGAGGTCCCCGGCTGTGTTGAGCTGCTGCGTCGAGTCTTTTCTACCAATGCACAATGCTACTGCCACGGCATTGATGACTTCAATGCTTTCTGTCTCCATGAAAGGCTATGGTTGGCTTTCGGAAGGTATTATGTCTTCTACCTACTGATGTATTTGTTTTGTTGTTGTTTACTCTCGATATTGATCTGTAATTTTTTGTGTTTCGCGTTTTCTACTTCTGCTACTTAAGGCCTTGGAGGTCATTGTTGCTTCGATTTAACATAAGCCATCAAGAAGGCAAAGTACTTTGGCGAAAAATTTTTAATAAATTTATATTTTTTGTTCTAAGAAACTTTTTTATATCATCTATTTTAATTGCTCTTTAATGGAGCCATGACAAACCCAAGAAAGAAAATCCCTTGTTTAGGATCTGGAAATTAGAAAATAATCTGATACATTCCTTATGACAAATGAATTTGGGGGAAATTCTAGAAAAAAGATTTGAGATGCTGCTAACAAAGTTATTCACAAATCTAAAAGTGTATTGAAACTTTTTAATGTTGAAAGTACTCTTCATGAAATTTGGCAGGGGGAATCCACTTTTACCCATCACTGCACCTATTGGGCTCTATTACCAAAAAAACTTGACTTATTTGAAGTGCAGGAGCAGCAATGTTTCAGAGATGAAGAGCTATACATGCAAATTATTGAGAAGAAATGTGTTTAAATTTAAGGTATCTTTATTAAGTTTTCGGGAGATTCTTAGGAACAACCCCACTGCCCACCTTTTAATAAGCTTTTTTAGATATTCGAAAAAGTTTTCAAAAATTGATGATGGGATCTTCAATTTCATAATCTATTATGCCCTAGAATTTTGCTTCCCCAACAACAACCAGAAGTTGAAAACAAAAAACCATCGAGAGGATGACCTTGGTGTAAATCACTATCATAAATCGGGTCACATGAAGGGCAATTGCTGGAAAATCAACAAGAAACCAACAAAATTGCAACCTTACATATTCTCTTAAAAACAAAGTTGTGGACATCTCACTACTAATAACCCTGTGTCAAACATATTCAATAAAGAGAAAATGGATTCTATCCAGAAATTTGTCGTTCAATCTATGAAAAATTTGCTCTTTAATTTATTGTTATTTGTACTAGTCTTGTCTCAAACATATAAGCTCATAATTGCCTTAAAAACCAAAAGGTTAACCAAATGCTAAAAACTAGTTTATGGTGTCATTGATTATATCACAGATGATTTGAAAAAGTTTGCACATAATTTTCTATACCCCCCTGAGCAACAAACCTAAAAGGTTACTTCACATATACCTCTTTTAAAAGTTTTTAGTATAGAAAGACATTCTTCACATCAAGTTGGTGCAGGGGCTAATTATTCATTGCGGCTAATGACAAAAAGAGGCAAACCAAAGTCAACTTCACTTCCAGAGAGGACTAGTCTAAGTGGTCAATCTCATAAGTTTGAGGATAGCCATTGGCAACTAACCGAGATTTGAGACGAGCTATTAATCCATCAAAATAAAATTTAACTGCAAAGACCTATTTGCAACTAACAATCTCCTGAAGGTAATCCAACTAGTTCCCAGGTTCCATTTTCAATTAAGGCATTCATTTCATCAAGCACGGATGCTCGCCACCCATAATGGGATAGAGTTTGCTGAACAAATCTTTGAATCATAACAGAGTCAAGAGAATAAATATATGAACATGAAGTAGAATATAACTTGTTATAGTTAATATAAGAGGAAATGAGACATATATTGACTTTTACCTCTTAGAATAGCAATAGGTAAATCAAGGTCACTAGGAGGAGGATCCACTGAAGAAGATAATATCGGTGCCAGACTAGAATCAGAGGGATGCGGTCTTATAGAGTAACATTTGTGATAAGTGGTCTGGGTTGAGATGCTGGTGGAGGTGAAGCTGGATCAAAGATCTCAACTGATGATATTATACATTAACAACTCATTAGAATCTTGTGATGATTTAGACAATAAGGATTCACCAAAGAATGAGATTTATTCATGAAAGTGACATGAGCATAAATTATGTACCAATTTAAGAGGGGGAAAACATCGATAACATTGTTGCAAATGATAGTATCCTTGAAAGACACACCTTAATGACTTAGGGTCCAGTTTAGAAACTTGTGGACAAGTATCACTAATAAAACAAGTACACTCAAATATACGTGGTTCAATGGAAAAGAGAGAGCTATTTGAAAATAATATTTTGTATGGTTCTGGTTTTGTAAAACAACAGAAGACATTCGATTGATAAAATAACATGCATTAGAAACCACATCAACCTAAACTATTAGGACGCATTGGTTTGAAGCTAAAGAGCTCTCGCTGTCTCCAAAATATATCATTTTTTCTTTCAAATATTCCATTTAGGATTGGAGTATCAGCATAAAATGATTGATGAAATATGCCATTTGTATCATGTATGCCTGAAATGGTGCAAAAAAAATATTCTTAGGTTTTGTTACTTAAAATTTTTACTGCAATATTAAATTGAGTTTTAGTTTCAGCAAAAAAAGATTGAAAAATATGACAACAACTCAATACAGGCTTTCATAAAGAAAAGCCAAGTCGTATGAGAAAAATCATCCACAAAAGTAATAAAATATCAAAATTCATTAGATAAAATAGTACATGCCCCATACATTAGAATGAACCAACTCAAAACTATGATGCTTAACAAATTGACAAGTCTTATAATCTAATTATGATAATTGTTGTAACTAAGGGCATAATCATTTTAGCATTGTTAGTGATGGATGCCTTAATCGATAATGGATCACAAAAAGAAATAAAGTGTTGGAACAACTATGGGTCAAAGGTAGTTTGTTCTCCAGAATGTATAGTCGTGACTCTTGTCATTTATCAAAAATTTTTTTTGTCATAAAATCCTGAAAAAGACAATGATCAGGAAAGAATCATATACAACAATTAAGAGCACGTGTAATTTTCCTAACAGAGATTGGATTAAAAGAGAATTAAGATAAACAGAGTAATAAAGGTAGATTTCGTGAATTATTTTTGAAACTGAATGAATTAGCATATTCATATACAAAAATTACAGAGTTTGACCTTGGGAAGCTTCTTTAGTAGTGACCATATGAGCAACCTGTGATATGTAGCAACATAGTCAATGATCCATTGTGTGGAAAAGGAGAGAAGGTAAGTATTATTCTTACCAGACTTAACAAGGGTAGTAAAAGAGGTAGAGTTTTTGGATGCTTCTTGAAACTGGATGAATTTATCATATTCTTTCGAAAAAATTGAGGTAGTCTGATCTTGGGAGACATCATTAGTGGTGACCATGTGAGCAACATGTGATTTAGAGCCATTTCGATTCTTTTTGAGGAACTTCTGACATATTCTCTTTGTATAACTATGTTCATGGCATTTCCAAAATTTGGAGTTCAACTATACTTTGTTCTGAGACTAAGGTTTACTGATGTATTTTCTGGCTAGCGAGAGCACTAGTTTGTTATACGGATGAAACCTGAGAACTCGGAATAATGTGCAAAACTCTAGTATAGACTTCTCTCAAAGTGGCAACTCCAAGGTTAGATAGGATATTTGATTTGATGAATTCATACTGAGTTTTGAGGTCAGCTAAAAGACTTATAATAGTCATTTTCTTTTTGAGTCTGCTACATCAAAACATTTGTACTGAAGGGCAATAGTGCATTCAATTCTTCATAAACATGTTTAACGTGCATGTGATACGTGTTAAGTGATTGATCATGTTGTCCAGCTCGATTGAACTCCTTGCAAACATCAAAGATTCGAGAAAAAAATTCTCTCAGAAAACACAAATGCTAATCTTTTCATCACATCTTTAACATAGTCACAATGAGTGATTTGATCAAATTGATCGGGTTCGATAGAATTTTATATTTGTATCAAGAGCTAGGCATTAACTCACCTCCTCAGAATAATTTGTTTGGATTGATCGCACTTGGAGTATTATTAATGCGGTGACTCTATTGGGAAATACTGTTTATTTAGAGTCTCATAGTTTTATTCTAGTAAGAGTAATTAACATTGTTTAGTTTCTCCAATAATATTCAACGCTGAATCAATGAATCTCAATGATTTTGTGATCTCATTGTCTGTTTTGGGCAATCCAATAAGCGAAATTATTTCCGGATGGCACGGAGGAGACGATGCCAAAGTAATTGTAGGAAACAAATGGAGGAACTCAAGCTTTCTTAAAAATCATACGGTTCACCAAATAATTTGAGGATTGAAGAGATAGAGAGCCAATTCAAAAAATCTTAAACTAAGCAATTCAGTTTAGCTTCTTTTCTAGACAGCTAGCTAACTCAATTGTCAACTATGGAAATCACACTTCTGACTCCAACCCGATAATTTTGAAGAAAAGACAGCAGCGAGGGTTCACTTGAGTGAGGGATGATGCTTGAAACTGTGACACAGTCGAGCCAACTTGTCGACCTCTACGACTTGATGATCGAGGGCTGCGAGAAGACACAACCATTCGAAACCACAATGAAGGCGTTCAACGCAGAAAAATCCACAAACTGCGGCTCATAACCGCGACTTCTTCTCCAGGTTGTCTCTTCCAAACCGAGTGTTTCTTTGCATGTAGACGTGACTGAGGAGGGAAAAATTGGATGAATCAGAGCAGTCGAGGTCGATTAACGAAACAAATTGAGCAGATTGATGGAGCAGACATCACCGACCGATGAAGCTTGTGACGCCAATCGACAAAGCAGATTTCGTCGATGTAAACGAGCTATGCAGATGAAGACAAGCTATGCATCTTGTTGCAGGTTGAAGGCGTGGCATACGAAGGCTTTGATACCATGTTAAGGGAAGCCAAATCCTTTTTTTTCATAATTAAACACATATGTTATTTATTTTTATACACTCCCATCTATAGATTGGGATTGTTTCTAATATAGAAAAGATTCTATGATCTCTAATTTGATACCTATTATTAATCTCCATAATATACAAGCTTCCTAATATATTGCTTTCCATAACAATCTGCAAGTTGAAAAATAATAGTATAGATTAAATGTTCAAGAATGTGAAATATACATTGCTAAATCAGAAATTTGGAGAAAGAGAGAACTTGTTAGAGGTGTTTTTTGATACAAGAAGAGTGTAATTCTTGTTTTCTAAAGATGCAGGAAAAGCTGTCTTACTTGATACACACTTTTATTATCTACCAATTTTCAGCTTCAACAGTCCTTACGATTGTCGTGAAAAGAAATAGCCCATCAGACTTTGCCAATCAAGGTTCACTCGTCTACGTCTGTTGTTTAAATCACTTCCCTTTATAACATCTCATCATCAACACATCCATATATTCTCCCATTAATATTGCTGTTTCTCAATAGCAGCAAGAATTTGGTAAAAAATCTCTTGATACTCATTAGAGGACGAAATGCGAGCTTTGGCATCGATGTTGGTGAAGTCTAGGACTCCGCTATGAGCACCTATTGTCACCACCTTCCTCCCAATTTGGGGAATCCACTCTAAAACAGGAAAATTCTATCAACTCTGTATAACCTGAAAAACAAACTCTCTTCTAAACATGGCTATTTATAAGAAATACTTGGAACTCCTACGCCCCTCCTTGTTACCAAAATTCCCTTATTTAAAAAAGAGCAAAACTAAAAGAACAAAAGCTATTTAAAAATATAAGAAAAGGCTACCTGTCATAAACAATATTAGGGTCTATCTACATCTTAAAAAAATTAATTCTCAAATTAGCCTTATTGATGCCGATTTTTTATTTTATCCAACTGTATGTCGTTAAATTTAACTTGTGTTATATTAAAATTGCATTACTAAATTTTTTCTAATCTTTTTGAGTTTTAGGAATGCAATTCAACAAAGGCGGTTGACAATGCTAAGATGCTTGGGGTTTATCTTCTCAAAGTTGATGACATTTTTGAAAGAAGAGTTTTTAAAGTCATCTAGTCAATGTTAAAATTATCTCCTTTTATGCTTTGAATCTAATAACTTTAGTGATATATTGTTTTGTTAGTATTGGTTAGGTCATCATATTTTTGCATTTCTTGAAAATCTATTTATTATTATTTAAAAAAATTATAAAAATTTAAACGTAAAATTTGAAACTTTTTCAAAACATGTGAGAAATTATCATGCGAGCCTATTTTTCAAAAGGCACATGTTTTTTTTTTCTTTATTTACTATGATATTTGGGACCATCTAGAATTAAAATTCTCACTAAACTAATTATTTATCTCGTTCATAGATGATGCTATTAGATTTAAGGGGTATTCTTTATGAGAGGAAAATCTAATGCATGTTAAATCTTTTAAAATTCCAATGCTATGATTCTATTAAATTTTAAAGAAAATTTAGGTGTTGAAAATTGACAGTGCTTTGCCTCAATCTTGGGTGATTATCTATTGCTTCCAGAGATAATTTATTAATGTTTATTTATTGACACACTAAAATAAAATGAAGTAGCTAAACGAAAAAATAGACACCTTTTTTTTGGGTTGTCATGTCACATACATTCTTTTCTGCTTAATTTTTAAACTCTTAAGTTAATTCTCCTAAACATTTACTTAAACACTAGAATTGTCTCCATAATTTTCATAAACACATGTGCTATATTAATATCCATATTCTATCACAAAATGGGAGTGATCTAGATCACAGGGCCATTGGCATTCTTATTATTAGAAAAGGTGCTAGTGCAGTTCTTCCATTGCAAGGCATGTTTACAACTCCATGGATATTATCTTTTTTTAACAATAATCATATTATACCAAAACTGATGCTTAGGTTGAGTCTTGATTTAAAAAATATTAACTTTGGCGTAGTGTTCCTACAACTTTCATTGTTCCCTCTATCTCTGTCAAGTAGAATCCCACAACTCCAGAAGACAAAACAGAACCACTAAGACTAGTTCTTCATGCGATCTATGGTTTAAACATCCTTCATGTCCTTGTTAGTTTATCCTCCGTACTGCAATCATGTGCTGCTTGTTTATCCTAGAAGAAAAAATTATAGCAAAGAGTCGAGCGCCTAATTGTCCTGAGCAATGCCGATTGCCTGATTTGTGCCTAATTACCCCTGTAATTTTCAAACTTCATACGTTCTCTAAATTTGTGGATGCTGAATTTATGGATAATGATATTGATAAGCTTATTTCCCGAAGAAAGGTTATGAGATCTTGTACCATTCACCACGTTTATAATTTATGAGGGTCTTCCTTCCAGATTTTGTGCATTTATTAGCAATCACAATCTAGTCCAATTTCCAAAGTTAATATGCAAGACAATCAAAATTTGTGAATAAAAACTACCATCATTGAGGAAATTCAAGCTCTTCAAAAGAATAAAACCTAAGACATGATCAAGCTGCCACCAGGAAAAAACCATTGGATTGCAAAGGAACCTTACAGACATAAATTGATGTGAGCATAGAGAGATTCAAGGCACTTCCTGCTGTGAAAGTGTCTACAGTCTTATGGAATTGACTGTCAAAAGACATTTGCAACTGCAACAAAACTAAATATCTTACAAGTATTATTATTTCTTGCATCAAATTTGGATGGATCACTTTACCAATTAGACATCAGGAATGTGTTTCTTATAAAAATTCGTCCTTGTCTTCAAATCTCTGCCACGACAAACAAACTTTGCAAATTTTAAAATTTTCTAATGTGCCTTAGAACAGCTTCCACATGCTTGGTTTGATAGATTCATGGAAGTGGTCAAACATCATTGGCATAGACAATGTCAAATTGAACATCCTCTCTCTGTTAAATGATCTGCTGGAGGTAAAGTTGTTGTTTTGATTATTTATGGTTACATTGCTTTTATAAGGAAATTTCTAAACAAAATGAGTAATTTAAAATACTACTAGCCAAAGAATTTGAGATTGAGGACTAGTATTCTTAAATTTTTCTTTTTTTTTTATCTGGTTTTGAGATGGCTCAATGAGAAAAGGGTATCCTAATCTTGCAATGCGAATATATTTTGGATCTCTTAAGAGAAAGAAGAATGTTAGTGTGTAAATAGGCATATAATGCCATGGATTCAAATGCTAAGTTTGTAACTATAGGTGATTGCGCTCTGATGGATGAAGGTATGTCTTCAAGACTTGTTGGTAGATTAAGCTCTCTCTCGCACTAGAATTAATATTGGATTTCCAGTTAGTATCATCAATCACTTTATGTGTAATCCGATTGAAAAACATATTATGGCCATTTTTAGGATGTCAAGATATCTGAAATGAATCTAAAGAACTGATTGTTCTTCAATAACTTGGAGAAGAAAATCGAGATTTATACTGATGTTGGCTTGCGCGCACCATTGTGGATTGCAAGTTCGAAAATTGTCACCTTATTTTAAAAAGTAGTGGTGGAGAAGCTGATTCTAAAGGAATGAACCATGGACTTTTTGAATGAATGTGATTGAAAAGACTTTTCAATCAATTGTTTATCTCAAGAGAGGAGTTAATGTGACCAGTGCATGCTAATCAAGCTTCAATAAGCATCGTGAGAAGCTTGTGCATTAGAATCAGAATAAATATATTAAGATAGATTGACATTTCATCATATAGACAAAAAGACCATATCAATTCCACATACTTCAACTCATTACTAAAGGGTGGACATTCTCATCAACGCTCTTAGATAAATATTAAAGAATTAAATTTTAAGTTGTGAATGATAAGCAATTTCTATTCAACATTTCTTTTTTCTAGTTCAATATTCTATCTAACATAAGTTTTGAAATTCAATTTTTTTTGTATTTAAGGGAGCACACATATTAAGGGATTTACGGGTTTCCTAATATTTTTTGATTGGTTGTTATCATAATTTATATTATTCAATATTTACTTATTTATTTTAGTAGATAAGATTTGGTACTTTAAGTGGAAAGATTTTGTCTGTCCTCTCTAAGTAATTCCAAAGCCCTCTTCAGTGATTCAATGGCTTAAATTATGCTTAATAATTTTTTTGTTTATATTATTATTTTTTTATGAGAAATGTCACAACTTGACCCGTGGCTTAGAATTAACCAAGACGGGGACGAACTGTCAGACAGTGGAATCAATTCTCTACTATTTTATTTCTATCACCAGCAGTTTAATTTTCAAATATTCATGAAAAAGTCACTAAAGAAAATAATTTAATTAACAAGTAGAAATTTGTGACTTCCCGTTTATTGTTCTCTCTTATACATATTTGTTTCTCTTCTATTCATCTTATTAAAAATCTTAAAATCTAAAAAACAAAATATTTAAAAATAACGAGTTATCTAAATATAACCCAAGAGTAATCACACTTCTATGCTACAGTAATTTAAAGGAAAAAATTAATATGTATGTTGGTTATTCATATCTTATTAAGAAATTTTAGAATATGCTAATCTTTCATATTTCTATAAGAAGTCTTTGAATATCATAATGACCTTACTCAATGAAAATAATAAAATCTTCTATATGCATTTATTTTAACTTGTATTTTATACTTTCTACATTCACATTTATTTGAGTATCACCGTCAACAATACCTAACATATTCTAACCGATATTATCCGGTTGACACAGCAGTTAGTGATTTAAATATCACAATTGTTTGGGTTAAAAATGTCCCCACTCACCCCTGACCGCTATTCTCTTGTCAGCACAACAGTTAGTGATTTAAACATCACAATTGTCTAAGGTGGTGAACTTTGTTTACTTGCCCCTGACCGATATTCTCTCATCGGCTTAGCGGTTATTGATCTAAACATCACAATTGTTTGAGGTAGTACAGTGAACCACGTGTGTATGTACACTAGCGCTCCCTGCCTGTACTATTATGGGTGAACTCCATTTTCTTAATATGCACATACAAACATACAAGCATTCACATGTAAGTTATTTCGTTTTTCATAACATGCATTCTTCTGAGACATCTTCGTTCATATACTAACATGCATACTTACTATGCTATGCAACTATCCACATATGTATTTCTCATTTCATTCATCTCTCATCTCATACTATCTCTTATATCATGCTTAACATTCATATCATTCGTACTTTTATCCATGCATATCTCTGATGTCATGCACATCTTTTCCTAATGTGTTTATCATGCATATCTTTTCTGTCTAACAATATGAAAGATCTAATTAAATCTGAGCATCTATGGAGTCAAACATACATTTTGAAATAAAAAATATTATTAAAATTTAGAAATATAATTACTTACCTTAGTTGCCGCATTATATTCTTAATTTTTTATAACTAGCTAGACGTTGCTATAATTTTTATGTTGATCTTAATAATCTACATAACATAATATTAAACTTTAAAATTCAAGCAAGTTTGTTAATTGAATTATTCTTATTAATTTAGCATATGATTAATTTATCTGAATTATCATAGTAGCCCGACGACGAATTTCCACACGCTCGCCTCAAGCTTGTTGTCTCGTGTAAACAACATGAAATATGTAAATATCTTCGGATTTTAAGATATATTGGCTCATTTTGTGATCCTCATATAGGGTAAGAGATACAAATTTTATCCTATCTTCTTTTTTTTTAAAAGTATAGTTTTTTTTTGTTTAAAAAAATAGAAAATACCTAACTAAATATGTTTTATATTTTTTTATTTTAAAACAAATAAACCATAATAGTACCCAAACGCATTTTCTAAAAACAAAAAACAGAAACAAAACAAAAACCAAACATACTAAAAACAAAATAAAATTAGAAAACAAAAAAGTGATCCCAAATATGCCTTAAATTTTTTTCCTCATTTTACAAAACTGGTTGTTACAAGAAAAATAGACCACTGAGATCGTAAAGATTGTAAGATCATTCCAAGTGAAATTTTAAGTTACCAAAATCATTTATTGGTTTTGAATTTTAAGATGAAGGATTGGAAGATGAAAAATAATATGAAATATTATCAGAGAATTAATTTGACACACTTAAAAACACAATATTATTTTTATAAGTAAACTTTAAGATTTTATAATTTGAGATGTTCATGAAGAAACTCATAATATGTGATATTGTTACAAAAGTTACAAAAGATGTGTTTGGAGAATTATAACTCTGAATAAAAATGATTTGTGGTGGAGTAATAATGTGCGAGAAAAGATAAAAATAAAAATAAAATTATTATAAAAGTTACTTTAGATGTAAAAACTTAGAGAATTGCGAAAAATATAAAGTGGCCTTGCAGGGAATCTAAGAGAATATTTTTTGATGCTAAGCACTTTGCTTTTAATTATTTTTATAATAGATAAAATACTACAGAGAGTGAAAGATATATGTATAAACTAGCCAAACAAAGAGATATGAAAAATAATCAAAAAAGTGTATTAAAGATGAAAAAATAAATATTTTTAGATGATATTCAATATAGGGGGTGAGATATTTTGATAAAATTTTCAATGAAGATTGTGAAAATACGATCGAGTTTAGCTAATTTAATACTGTAAATAATAAGTGTATTTATTTATTTTCACTACCTTATTTGTAAAACTGAAGTTGGTGATGCTTTAATGAAAATGAAGTGTGGAAAAATAGTAGGATTTGATGTCATTCCAATAGAAGTGTGGAAATACTTAGGAAATTTAAGAATTTTTTAGCTTACTAAATTTTTTAATATTATTTTAAATACTAAAAAAATGTTTTATGAGTGGTGAAAGAGCCTATTGGTTCTTAGTTCTAAGAATAAAGTGGATGGATGCTCACAAGTGCACAAATTATAGAAGAATTAAGTTAATGTGTTATGCATTAAAGTTATGGGAGAGAGTAATTGAACATAGGCTACGACGTGATACAAAAAATTCTCTAAATCTAGTTGGATTCATGTTGGAATGAAAGCTATATATTTATTGAGAGATTTGATGGAGAAGTACAAAGAGAGTAAGGAGATGCATATGATTTTTTTAATTTGGAAAAACCTTATTTGGAAAATTCCAAGAGAGTGCTTTGGAGAGTTCGAGAAAAGAAAAGTGTTGATATTGTTTATATTCAAGTCATTAGAGATATGTATACTAGAGTTGTTACTTGTATTCAAATACAAGGAGGATTGACCAAGTATTTTCCTATTTATGTTGGATTACATAAGGATCGACTTTAGGCCAATATCTTTTTGTTTTGGTTATGGATGTTCTTACTAGACATTTACAGGAAGACCTACTTTTTTATATGCTTTTCGTTGATGATATCCTTCTTGTGGATAAGACTAGAGAGAGTTCAAGAAAAACTTGATTCATGTAGGTCAACTATAGAGTTTAAAAACTTTTGTTTAAGTTGATCTAAAATTGAATACATGGAATCTAAGGGGGATTGTAACAAATGGTGATCAAGTCAAAGTGATGGTGATAGAGATGGGGATGTTATTAGTAGAATTCAAACTGGATGGTTGAAGTGGAGGAATGTGTTGGGCTTATTGTATGATAGAAAAGTACTGCTTAGACTTTAAAGTAAAATTTTATAAGATGGCGGAGAAACTTGTCATGCTTTATGACGCAGAATGCTGACCTATAAAAGAGAAACATAAAATTAAGTGTTGTTAAGTTGAAAATGCTTTGGTGGATGAGTGGCTTTATATTTAGAGACAAAATGCGAAACAAACATACCGTGAAATGGTTGGTGTAGCTCTAGTGACAGACAAGACTAGAGAGAGTTGCCTAGACGGTTTGGTCACATTAAATGTTTACCATTTGATGACCCTGTTAGGAGAGTAGATGTTTCAGATTTGACTTATGTTAATGAAGGTAAAGGTAGCCTAAAAGGACTTGGGCTTGTTGTATAACAAATGTTATTAATTTATTAGTATTAAATTAAAATATGACACTCAATAGGACACAATGGAGAAAAATTATTCATGTAGACCCCCACTTAGTGGGATAGACTTTTGTGTTAATGTATTTGCTAATGTTATTATTATGTCATTAGGTAATAAGAACATAACAAAACATGAAAAACAAAGGAATAAAACATAAAAAATTGTTGTTTGTATAGGATTTAGTATGGATGTAATCAATTGTTAATTACTTTAGTAGATGAGATGGCATTGGGAGGATACATTGATTTTAGTATTTAATTGATTGTTTCCTACTTATAAGCTTGATATAATCTACAGTGTAGCTTAACAATCTTATAGCTTTAGTGTTGTATAACTATTTCAATATATTGTGGAGAGAGGAAAAATGATTTGAGTTTTGTGTATATTTCACCAAGAGTTTTGTTCTTTTTATTTATACAACAGAAGTCTAGATTACAATTATTAAATTGTACTTATGGAAATTGTTGTTTACATTCAAGATAAAGGAAGATATTCTACTATTTGCACATATTTTTTTCCTTAAAAATTTGAGAGGAATTGTAACCCCCCTTGAGGTCTGCGGATTGATATTAATGGATAGCAAGAGGAGCAGCCCGGTTTGCAATTCCATAGATTGCAAACCTGGCAACTATTTATGCAAATATTTCTCAAGTTGCAGAGTAACTATTTTTCATGCAACTTGAATGTGATATTCTGGAATGTGGAGGTCAATGGTCCTTTGGTTAGTATTTCAACCAATTGCTTGTGTTTGAACGTATGGAACATAATAATCGCTTTCTAATTTTTCTTTGGAGTTATTTATTTTTATGTGCTTAGTTTGGTTATGTAGGACTTAATTATGTGAGATGTTGATAGCTAATTTGTTGTTACAATATAATTTATCAGTATCTTTACATTTTATTCTTGAGTCATCGAGGGTAAATTTGATCTGTGGTAGTTCGTAGACTCTTTGTGTCATATTTCAAAATTTAGCTTTGTCGCTAGATTTGTTGGTCTCCGGTTACTTCATTCTTCTGCAAGTGATTATATTTTTTTACCTATGGAGGTGCAGTAGCTTGGAGTAATTTTCTATTCTAAATGGTACCTTGCTCAATCAACATCAATGAATGCTTCTAAATTAAGTTTTTTTATTTTTAATAAGAATCATTTTGCCTGTGTTGCTTTGAGGTAATGAAGAGTTTCATATGCTGTCTGTAGACTTGTATTTCTAGGATTATGCATAAATTCACTTAGAACATAGAACATGGGCTATGTTTGGCTTTGTTTGCGCAAGGTGGATATTATTTTAATTTAGTTTTTGACATCGTCCCTTGTCAACTTTTAGGTGTCACTTGCCTGCCCAAGTTTGTAGAAGCGATCAATTGGAACTTTTGAAGGCTTGCATCTCATCTTATTTGTTTCATTTAATAGAGCAAGAGTGTATTTTTGTTGAGAATATCCTAGCCTTTAGATGGGCCACTTTATTTTTTAGGAAATAAACTTGTCTTTCTAGATATTAACTTTTAACTTTTTGGATGGTTAATCTCTTAGTTTTTTTTTTCTAGTCATCTCCTATTAAGATCTTGCTCTTCCACATACACTATGGAAACTATAATTTGTTCTTTTGTTAGGTTTTTTTACGAATAGAGTGTGGTTCCCATGGTTTTACTCAAATTTCATCCTTTCCATGACTTTTAAGCCTCACAATACTTGCTCTTGGGGAGTATTTGAGCTCATATAGAGCTTTCTTCTACCTGACATACGTGGTTGATGTGAAATCATGATTAAAATTTGATTGAGGCTCTATAAAGGCTGCTCCTTCTATTTTGCTTTGTAGGAAACTATTTTTTACATCAAATTGTTATAAGGACCAGCGGAAGTTTTCATTAAGGATCGAAGTATCTGGATGGTGTTTAACGATGCATTTGGTACAAAAGTTTTTATATAATTTTCTTCATACTGATAAGTGTAGCCTTTTTTCTTTAAGTCCAGCTTTATACCTTTAAAATGTCCCCTTTGCATTGTGTTTGTTAGTGTCTTTTCACACGCCTCTTATGAAATGCATTCTTTTGGCAATTCTATTATCTTCCATGCATGGTTCTCTTTTAGGCCCCTCATTTCTTTAATCATGTCTATTTTCTATTGTTTTTCTCAAGTGTTTTCCGGAATCTAGATATTGGTTCTCTTATAAAAAAAGTTGTGGAAGAAAATATTAAAAATGGAAATAAAGTTGACTATTGGATGTTAGACGCATGTTTGGGATTCCTTTTTTAATGCGATATAAATACTGATATAATGATGTTATTGATTTCCAGAGTTTGAGATCATATTTTTTATCATTTTTGTTACTTGGTGACTGATCCTGCACGTTTTCAAATGGCTAAGCATGCTTTGGTTCAATGTTGATTTTTTTTCTCAAGTAATCTAGTAATGATTTTGAATCATTAATAAAGATTTTGATGGAGTCGTTGGCTAAGGTGGTTACTTTCATCTGTTGGGAAGTATTGAAGTAACTTAGAGTTTTTTTTTTTCTTGGGTGTCATTAGACGGTTGTGAGATAAGTATGCATCTGCTAGAGACCATCCTGATCATGGAATGAGTTCAGTGGAGGTAACATCCTAAGAGATGAAGAATTTTTTAATATTGGGATGATCTTTGATATAGTACCTTGATAGTGTTGATGGACATATGCAGTGCCCCCGAGTTTTAAAGTGAATGTTGTATGCCGGCTAAAAATTCAATTTGGGTTTCACAAAATGTTTAGTATTGTTAAATTCCATCAGAGAGGCAATTTAGTAGGAATATAGTAATTAAAGTAGCACCCCCAAATTTTTTTTTTGGAACATGTATGGTACTAGTGGTTTCAAAAGATGTTAGTTGTTTTTCACTCCACATTCTACTTTTTTTTTGGGGCGTTGGCAAAGATGATCATGGATGATGTCATTTTTCTGGAAAAAATAAGATAAGGCTTGATTAAAATATTTCATACTATTATCTAACCTAATTTGTTTAATATTGGTTTCAAATCAGGTAAGGATCGGTCTATGGAACATGAGGAAGATTTTACTCACATTAGATGTATCTTTCATGAGAAAAAAAATTAGGTCGTGTGTGAATAGTAATCTATATAAGCAACATGCCCTTTGGGCCCAATAGTATTAGTGATGTCCGATGATCCCTAGACATCAATGTGGATTAGAGACAAGATCTAAGGTTTTTTGAGCAGCTTGGGGGTAGGGAATTCTTTTGCGCTTAACCATTTGGCCCACCTCACATTTGAACTCTTTGGCTTCTATTTTATTAAATATGGATTTTGTTAAGGTGGATGACCTATCTAAATATGGCGGAGTTGGTTTGTTCCATTTTTGTATTCAAATTTTCAAATAAATAAGATTGGGGTGGGTGATTATTACTACTTCTCTATGGATAGTGGAGCTTCTCTTATTTTTTGTTATGCCTAATCAAATTATTTGTGGTCTGATTCTAGAATAGAGAACTGAAATAGTTAATGATTGGGATAAATCATTATAATACAGTTAAGGTCAAATGTTAGTGCTTGAATGTGTGAATTTGATTGATCCCTTTCCAGCAATAGTGACAATGGTTTCGTTAACTACTTTTCTTTTATGGTCTGTTGGCAAGAACATAGCAGAGAATTTTGGTGGAAGAGTTGCCGCTTGATCACTTGCTTTAAAGTCTATTATCAAGATTTTGCTTGAACTAGTTCTAGAAGCAGAAGTGAGATATAAGGTGAATTGCTTACATGATTGAGTCATAGATCATATGTCTATTATTTTATCAATTTCTAGAAAGAAGTGGAGTTTCTCTATTTATTTTTGTTTTAGTCATTTTAAGTTTATGGTTGTTGTTTCTTTCATAGATGTAGTGTCTGCTTGATGTGTTTGTATTGTTTTTGATATAGTGTATGAAGTAGGAGAGAAAGAGAGAGAAAGAAAAGCAGAGTACTTTTCTGTGTTTATTTGGCTAAAGCATGAGACATGCATCGAATTTTATAATGCATAAAAATAGAAAGAATTAAATCACACCCTAGAAAGAAAAAAAATGAAAAAGTATAGCAGCAATTCTATTTAAAAACTATTAATTTTAGATGATAAGTTTCTAGGAGAGAAATAATAAACAACATAATAAGTGCTGTCTACCAAATTTGCAATATTCGAAGCAACCAAGTCAGATACAGGCGTCGTCTGGCCTCCAAAACACAACCTGAGGGCCTACCTGCTATCTTTAGCATTTGTCCAGTTGTCTTGCCAAGCATGGCTACTCAGCAGCTGCAAATAGCCAAAATTTTTGCTCTTGGGAGGCCCAACGATATGCAGCCTTCAGTAAAAACAGACTATTGTGGTAATGTGGCGCTTCTTTTCAAATATATGGAAAGATAATAAATATTCAACACTTTGTCAAGTGGGTTTGTATACATCCAACATATCAGCTTGTCAATCATTTTCTTAAATAGGGGCTGAGGCAATCCTTTTATCAAAATGAGTGATGGGACTCGGGAATCAGTTAAACAATTATCTTTTTTGTTTTGGATTTTCTCTTTAATGAAGTATTGAGCTATCTCCTTATGTTTTGTTACATCATGATGGATTGATTGTGAGTTGTACTGATTGAAATTTTATTTTCACAATATAATACCATAGAAGTTTTGATTGTTACCTGAAGTTCTTTTAAGTGTAGTTTAAGCCAGATTAATACACTAACTGTATTGGCCAATGATCATAGTTCTGTTTTTGTACTATTTCCTGCCACTACATTTTATTTTTTGCTTCTCTAGGTTACAAGTTTTTCCTACATGTGTAATATCCAGAACTGGATCTTCTGTTTACTATAAACCTAAAATTTGTCAAATCCATTACAGACTCCTATAATTTTGGATTTTTCTTTTTAAAGAATGTCTCTTTTTGGGGTTTACTTTTAGGTATTGAGAATGCCAGTAATTTTATTCATATATTCTTTGTAAAGGGTATAGTAAAATGAGCTATCAAACTGATAACAATGCTATGCTTAGTCTTGTATGAGCCAAATAGATGAATTTTTTTCTTCCAAGTTTTTGCTATCTTCCTTTATTGACTGGAAAATTTTGTACTAACATTACCCATTCATTTTAGAATTAGTTAGAGTTTTAAGCGGTTTGCTTTCAGTTAAACTAGTTTCTTTTAACAGATCTAAAATATAGTTTTTTCTGCGGTCTTGAGGTTGAATTTATTTTATAGATTTCCATTTTGAGAAAATATCTAAGATGCACGAGGTCTTTGATTTTGAACCCACACACTATTTTTTCTACAAAGTACTTATCTCCAAATTGTGACCACCTGTAACATTGCTGTCATCAACATACACATTAGTATGGCGGGCTTACCGCGCAATTAAGTTTGTCTTCACAGACTCATTGATTTTTTGAGAGGGCTCGTGTAAACTTTCATATTTAAGTTTACATTCAAGGATGTATTCTTAACATCTGGTTTGTGTAGTGGCAAGTCGAGGTTGATTGCTATTGCAGGAGGATCTGAATGGTGTGAAGTTCCACCATTGGTGCAAGGGTTTTAGAATAGTCGGTCTCATAAGTTTAGAAAAATGATTTTGCAATTGACTGTGCCTTATATCTCTGCATGCATCCATGTAATTGATATTTTTTGGTGAAGAATCTTTTCCATGCCATAGGGATTGCATCAGTCTTTTAAAAGCCTTTCATGTTTCATTTTTTGCAATTGCTTTCATCTCCTCTTCAACTGCCTTGATCCATTTTGGTTATTAACGACTGCTTTTATCATCTTTTAAATTTCAATCTCTACAGGGTTGGAGACCAAGCTTTATTTTTTAGAGGACAGATGGTCATATCCCACTACCTTTGCTAGAGGATACTGAGTACCATCACAAGGAAATAGCTTGAGAAATTATTGAGTTTGGGTAGGATTCATAACAAGCTTTGGGAGATAGAATGATTTAACCTTATTTTTTTTTATTCTTCCTTTAAGAGTGAACACATAGTTCAATGGGATGTTTTGGGGTCAGTGAAGAGGAGTTTTAATAACCTCAACGCTGTTATATTTAGAAAGGTTGGTGAAATTATTGGGTTAGAGAATTTCAAAGAAAATAATGTGAAAAATTCTTCTCTTTTTTTCACCCTTCAAGTAAAATGTTTTTAAGGAAGGATTTTTTTCAAAGAATGTGACATTCATTGATTCAAATACGTTTCTTTTATCAGGAGAACAATATTTATACCCTTTTTTATTTGCTTCATGCTCTAAAAAGATACACTTGAAGGCATTGGTGTCAAGCTTATGGCTTTTAAGTTCATAATTGCAGACATATCAAGTGCACCTTAATACTTTTAGTGTAAGATGAGAAATGTTATTATTATCAGGAAAGCATTTGGAAATCATATTAAATGGAGTTTTTTTTTTTTGCTTTTTCTTGCCTAGGTTTAATGATAACTCTTTCTTATTTGTCAAGTTGACAATTTTCTCCTTGAAAAATATTTTTATTGTCAAACAATGAAGGGAATAAATTTTTAAGGGAAGGAAAACTAACCAATAATATCATAACGTAAATTGGTTTCGTGGTTTAAGATTAGAATTTTTTTTGTTGATAACAAGGGAATAAACACTCTCTTTGAAACCTTGATCAAGAACTACAAACCCTTGATCTTATCAACATTGCCTATACTCTTCCTCAATCTTTGGTTTTGAAATTTATAAAATTTTGATAAAAATGTAATTTTTTAGTTGCGATCTTTCTCTATCTTGCTAGAAAACAAGCAGTTGCAAGATACATTGGGAACTTAAGTGAATTTAGACTAGGTAGATTTTAAACAAGCCTGAGATTCTAGGTGGGTGAGTATAAGAGTAGAAAAGTTGAGAAAACCCTATCATATGATGTAATGCTCTTGTGTCAAGAAAGGAGGAGCTAGCAGATTGTTTAGGAGTGAGTAAGTTGTATTGAAAATTCAATTGCACTTTATTCAAGAAAATATCAAAAAGCTTTTCATTTTATTTTGTCTTTAGTCCTGCATTTATAGTTGAATAAACATGAGTGCCTTTTTGGATATTTTTAATTGTTCTGATTTATTGGTTTGTGGTGTAGTTTACAACAAATTTAACTTATGTGATTACTCTTTTTACTATCATCATGCTAAATGTTATGTCCCTTTCCATGCCTTGTGCCATGTATTAGTTTGGCTTTAGACTTCTGATGACAACGACATATTCTTCAATTACGAAAGTGTCTTTGGAACCTCCAAGCATTGTTTTCCATTTGCTTTCTTCTCTTTAGGCCTCAAAAAATGTTTTTTTTATTAATTTTGGAAGGTGGATGAATCCCTGATATTCGTCTATGCACCTCATCTAGATCTTTCTTGGTTCTTATTTTTTCTATAAGTTTGATATGTTTACCTGCGCACTCTCATACCTATCATTTGGCTTGAAACTATCATGTTCATTCACATATTTTGTCGACCGTGAAGCATTTTGTGACACTCATGCTTCTTTTGCTTGAGATTACAAGCTTGTTCTCATAATTCACACAACTGAGCAGAATTTTCAAGTCATGTTGAATTTCTTTTAGATTCCTCATGCAATGTTGTAGAATCTATACAATGCTTAATATATTCTTTCATGGAGTATATAGGTGAAGGCATTTCCAAGCTATTGTTGGTATCTCGTGATGAAAGGAAAGGCCAACCATTTCATATTGATGGATGCTATCATTTATGTGTCTAATCTTTCCTCCTCTAGGATGAACTAAGGGAGATGATGATTTGAAATGTTGAGAGCTCCAATGATTTTCTTAGAATGATGGTATCTTTGTAAGGTGGCTGGACAATCAATCTTCTCTCCTGATTTACTTGATTATAATTAAGGCCTTTTCTATAGTTCTCTGTTCGCTTAGATATATCATGCAAGAAAGTAGTAGAAGAAATATAGAGAGGGAGAAAAGTTGAATGCTCAAATGTGCTGAATTGACCAAAATATGGCACTATGTATAGAGCATTGCAGTGGGTAAAAATAGGAAGAGTTAAATCACTTTCTAGTAAAAAAGAAAAGATAAAATAAAAAAGTGATTACATTTATAAATTATTAACTATAGTTAATTAATAATAATCCCTTAGATAGAAATAATAGATGACACAATATAGGATTTTTACCGAACCCGTAATTTCTATCTAACCTTTAAGACACCAATATTATCACAACTTGATCGATAGTTTTCATTTAACCAAGTCAGGAATTGCAGTCGGATGATGAAAATATTTAACTAACTATCCGCAGATTTATAAAATTTTTCAATGTATAAAAGAGCCATTAATAATCCATAAATTGCAATATACAAAAATCAAAATATCCATAAACCGTATAATTTGAAGACATCTCTAACAAGCACTGAACAATTTAATCTTAATATTAATAAACAGTACAAAGAAGCTACAACCATAATACTTAGTAGCAGTGGTCCTTCTATATATTAATTCCCGCCTGTCAGACATAACAACCTATAACTTTTCTTTTCCTAAATGAAAATAATAGTTGTAATAAATTTGATTTATTGAGTAATTATAAGCTTTATATGAATCAAATTATTATGCTAATGTCGTGCATGAATGATCAAAGAAAAGGCACTTCATTTATTATCCCTTCCTATTTCTCTAATATCCCTTCCTATTTCTCTATAAATTTCATGTTAAATGATCAAAGAAAAGGCACTTCATTTAAAAATTTCATGTTAAATTATCCCTTCATATTTCTCTATAAATATTTACCTTTTAAACCTTTTTAAAAGCCATGATATGATTATCATCATACTCGAATGTATCCTCAAACATGTACTCGAAAGTTTCCTAAAATATGTATCTGAATGTACTATAAAAAATGTACTTGATGGTTCCTTCAAATTGCACCTGAAGATACACCTTAATCATTTCCTTTAATGTGCACGGGTACATCACATCTCTTGCTAGTCTCATTTGGGAGAAATCCTCTACGACCTAAATTTCTACATTTTATTTCCTTTAAATTATCTCTTTTTAAAAACATTAAGCATTCATTTTTCCTTTTCCCAATTTTATTTTCTTAAATTTTTAAGTTCACAAAATGTAGATGATTATAAATGACTATTTAAGGTATTACATAAATTCTTTATTAGATAAAACATTAATTTAAAACACATAAGAAAACAATTACTCATATTTGTCTTAAGAGACTTCTAAAAAGTTTATTCGCTCACTTCACTTCTTGACGAATATATTTCTTATTTAAATGTGCATGTAATAAGAATTTCATTAAAAAAAACTGATATATATATATATATATATAATTACGATGACGGCTGCGGTCGAGAGCTCTGCTAGGGTTTCCAATGGCTATTTTCATTGCATTTGATTATGTCGCTCGAAGGAGAGGGCTCACACCTCGCCTCTGTTACATTGGCTCTCGCTCATCCTCTGCTTCGTCCAAACGTTACTTCGTTTCTTCGACGCCAATGGCTTGCGTCTGCGTCTGTTGCGTCTTGCTTGATTTCGTCGCATTTGATTCTGTTGCAGCTCGTGTCCGCGTCGATGTTTGTGTCGTTCTTCTGTTTCGACGCTCGCCTCTCCCTGCCCGACAACTTCTGTTTGTCTGCGTGTCGGGGACCTCGCAGCAGGAGTAAGTCGATAGCCTTCCAACTGGTGGATCTCCCTACTCTGATGGTTCATTCTTCTTTGGTTGAACCTGACAAAATCTTCTTTACCCATGTGTTGGGTAACCCTTAGGTGGAGTCGACGTTTGTCTTCCCCTCAAGCTATAAATATTATCGTGATAATATAGGTGATTGTCATTTTGTTAAGAAGGGAAGTAGGAAAAGTGAAAAAACAGTAATCTTTTTTTTTTACTTAGAAATTTCAACCCTGATGGAAAATTCAAGTTTGTTCTTGTTGGAAAATTTCAGTGGGGGCACCCACCTATGAAAGTTATCGGAAAGAGTATTGATGATCTTAAATTAGTAGACAAGTGGAAAGTGATATGGATGAGAGAAATGTGTTGATTCAACTAACTGTGACTGAAGACCACCCAGATTTTCTCCAAGAAATATCTTAATATTGCAGGCAAGTCAATGAAGTTACTCAAGTAGTTTTCCGATTTTGACCCAAATCATGAAACTTTCACTGTAGCGGTATGATTTAGTCTACCTAGTCTCAACCTGCACTTTTTTCATCATCAGGTTCTCTACTCTATTGGGGTCATTCTTGGGGGACTCTATGAAGCTAGATTTACCAACTTTCAATCCAACAAGACCTTCTGTGGTCAGAATACTTGTAAAAAAAGATATTACTTTACCTGATGTTACTGAAGTATGGCTGAACACAACTCATTATGAATATTGGCAACAAATCGTCATGGAACACAAACCCCCTTATTGTACCCAGTGTAAGATGTGTGGGCATACCCTTGATAAATGTCGCAAACTCCATCCTAATTTGAATTCTATGGTTCAAGTGAATAAGGATTGGTCTAACCCCACTGCTCTGGACATATCTGTGCCACATGGGGAGGATACTACCACAAGACAGAAGGTCTCTGTTGCTTCTTTGGACACTCCCTGACACTACTGTTGTTGTTACTACGATTGATGTGATGTTGGATGACTCTGCTAGGCAACCTACACCTTCAAACCCTATTGAAAACAATACTGAAGAACTATTATCTACAAAAGATAGTTTTTAGATTGCTAAGCAGGATAACCTCTTAGCTCCCCATCATCAGGAAGTATCCGGTGTAGAGGCAACTCATACTTAACATTTACTAGAACCTATTGTGGGTACAATGATTGGTAATCCTTCTGCTACAGTTCTACCACCTCATCAAACTGATTCTTCGGATGAGGAATGACGAGTTTACACTTCCAGGAGGAAGAAAAAGAATGAAGATCTACTTGAGCTCAAGAATCTTATGGATGATACTTTGGTTATTTCGGGTAATGGTACACACTTTACTAGTTTGTTAGTTGGTTCCGTTTCAAGAACTAAAGACAGAGGCATGACTAAATTAGGATGACCCTCACTTTTTTCGCGTCCTGGTGGTTTTGAGTTTTTTTTTTATTTTTATATGTACCCATTGTTTTTTTGAGTTTGTGTTGAACCATGTGGGTTGGGTGCCTATTTTTGGGCCACTCATACAACCTATATGTATCCTTTTGTCTTTAATATATTAACTCTTGGGCTTTATATATATATATATATATATATATATATATATATATATATATATATATATATA
>NEWO01000135.1:1099593-1126981 GCA_003013225.1 Phalaenopsis aphrodite | reverse complement strand
TACATGCGCTTATTTGCTAGAAGGAAAATCTGAATTGATAACAGAGCAATGAAGATTTTGAAATGGTCTGTGGATTTTGACCTACAGACGGAACCGTCAATCATTCCGGTTTGAATTTGCCTCCCTGGTATGAAATTTCATTATTTTTCTCAAAAAGTATTGTACTCTATTGCTTTAGCTTATGAAAACCACTCAAGACAAACATTGCTACTTTTAATCTTTCCCGTCTATCTGAACCAGAGTACTTGTTGAAAGAGACATCACTTCACCCGCTTCTGAGGAAATCTAGTTGGACACACAACACTATGGATATTGACAGAAGATAGATGTTGAGTTTTTTCTATCGTATTGTTCGAACTATCGTATGTTTGGCCACTCCAGTTCTCAATGTCACCATCTACACACTCACCTCAGACTAAAAAACAAAGTGCTCCGCTAGAGGCTGTGATTACATCTCATCCCGATCAATACCAAGTTTTTGACATTATTGATCATCAGAAGGATACTGCGGAAGACGTCAATATCCCCGTAGGAAATATGACAACCATTCATTCCACAGTTGTAGCTCCCCAATTTTTGGAACCTCCTATCGTGGGGAAGAGGGAGATTCTTCAAACTCTGTCTGCCATAGAACGTATCGCCGATAATACAGGTAGAAATACTTATACTGCTACACTACCGCCTCATCAGGTTCAGAAAAATGTTAATGTTACTCAGACTCATGGGGATCATGATGTGCAACGACCTACACCTGTCCGACCACCTTTGGAATTACTGATCAGATGAGTCAATATTCAGATGAAGAATGACAGGTCTACACATCCAGGAGGAAGAAGAAGAATGGAGATCTACTCGAGCTCAGGAATCATGGATGATACTTTGGTTACTACGGGCAATTGTACTCACCTTACTAATTTGTTAACCGGCTCACTTCCGAGAACTTGAGGCAGAAAGACTAAAGTGGGACGTCCCTAACACTTATGTGCTCTTTTGTGACTTTTTGGTTTTTTGCCTTTATGTATCTTTGTTTTATTTGGATTTTGTGTGTGCTGTATTGTATGAGTTGGGCTTTCTTTTAGGCCGTCTCATACAACATTTCTGTATCTTTTTCGTATTAATATATTTGCCCTTGGGTTTTTTCATAAAACAATATATTTACAGATATATATCTATGTGTCGCGTACCGCGACCTATTGGGTGGCATCCATGGTATAAGATCCCTCAGTTCGAGGGTTCGAATCCCCTCTTGCACAATTGATTTTAAGGAGGTGGAGCTCGGATTTTTAGGCACATTAGGGGGTGGCTGGAGGCTCGTATAATAGTCTCTAACCATTCTTTTTGAATATATATATATATATATATATATATATATCTATATATGTATATATATGCATATATGTATATATATGCATATATGTATATATATTTATATATATATATATATATATATATATATATATATATATATATATATATATATATATATAGTTTTATCATTAACTTGACACATCTAAATCATTATATGATTCTTTCCTCAAAACTTATGGTTTGCTTCTTATACTAGACTCTTACAAATCTAATTAAATCACCTCTAATCTTTTGTCTTTATATCTGATTTGATTAAACCTATTATTAGCGTTTAGTAAGTAAATCAAATAATAATATTATAAAAACATAAATACCCACAAGATTCAGTTTTTATCGTTATCATACAAGGCTTAAATTGCACACAAGCCATCTCCATTCTCTTTAGCATCAAATCATCCACTTGCTATATCTGATTTAAATTCATAAACCATAAATGTTAATACTATAGTCTATTTAATTAATTAACTTTATATATTTTAAAACTTAAACTAATTTGAATAAATTTTAT
Source organism: Phalaenopsis aphrodite (assembly GCA_003013225.1). Taxonomy (NCBI): domain Eukaryota; kingdom Viridiplantae; phylum Streptophyta; class Magnoliopsida; order Asparagales; family Orchidaceae; genus Phalaenopsis; species Phalaenopsis aphrodite. The sequence continues at coordinate 1,125,105 of NEWO01000135.1, read as the reverse complement.
TTAACCTAAATTAAAACTCACATTTTCTTACCTACATATGATCGGTTGGCTGCCCTATCCGTCGAAAAATTTTTGTTTTCGGACTTCGTACGTAGCTCTACGTGCGAACTCCAATAATACACCGTTATGTGTGCTATAGCGGGCTCACCTAAAAAAATATTAAAGTGAAACCGCGGAAGTTATTGAAGTAGAACCATGGAGCTTATTGATGCTTTAACTTCAACAATGCCTCAATAACCCTTTCATAACCCCCCAATAGCCTCCACGGTTTCATTCCAATAACCCCTTACAAAAACCCCTGCAATGATCCCCAATAACCCTTAATAACCTCTGCGGTTCTACTTCAATTGCCCCTGCATTAACCCCTGCATTAACCCCTGCAATAAACCCCCAATAACCTTTGCAGTTTCGTTTTCAATAACCCCACAATAAGCTCTGCAATGTATCACACGTGGCTGCATTTTACTGGAAGTCAGCACGCAGAGCTGCATCAGGAGTATCCAGACTCCGGATGTAAAATTTTCTCCCATCCACCACGCTCAAAGCTCTTTCTTGAGCTTTTTCCACATCTGCTTTCCGTCGCCGCTCTACTTAGAATAACACTGTGATTCTCTTCTTCCCGCAATCTCCTTCCTCTTCTCTTTTGCGCGGTTTGACAACTCTAACTTCTTGCACGATACCGCTAGAGCTTCACTCCCCTTCTTTTCCTTTGGTTGCGGCGCAACCAACAAAGCGTGCACGATGCCGTCCCTCTCTTCTTCTTCCTAGCTTCGGTCGCGTGGCTCTACCCAAAGCACTACACACTTCTCCTTTCTCCTCGTCCTCTACACACAGAGTTCGGCCTTTGGTGCTGCTTCTTCCCTTCTCCTTCGACCTCCTTCACTCACATATAAGTCGATCGACGCCTCATATGTTTTTCTTCTTCCCCTTTAACTTCCTTCCTCGGTTAGGGCATGACAAATTTCTTTTGTTGATCTCTCTGCTCTTTTTCTTGCTTGTTCATCCGTTTCAAATGAGGGGAAGTGTGAAAGATTGTATGTTATGATTCTTGTGAGGTGGTGCGACTCATCTAATCATCGACACTCTTTATATTTATTTATTATTTTTCTTATTATTTGTTTAGTTGAAACTTTAAATTATCACAAATCTCATGGCCTATCTGCCATCTCAAGCTCCGCTAGTTAATGCATAGTTATCCTACCAACATCTTTTTTTACATAGTAATGCAAAATGCACTTTTTGACAACAAGGTTGCCTGCTCAGCTGATGCAAGTCAACATTTTAGCCCATTGGGGAGGCCTGCTAGCACACCAACCTGCAATGGTAGAAAGCTTATAAGGTAATGGAGGGTTTCTTTCCATTCCAAAAGAGAGAAAAAAGGAGGCTTGTTTCTGTTGTATAGAGCTCTCTGAGTTTATAAAAAATGCCTTTTGTATTTGTTTTTTCTTTTCAATAGTTGCAAAACATAAATTCTCAATTATTTGATTTTGGTGGACTCAATATAGGTTTGTATAGCTCAGTTCTACTTGCATTTGATGGAGTGCCAAGTAAGGCAATATTTTCACTAACTGGTGTTGTCATAGCACCATGTCTCCTCTTTCTTTATTTTTAATGGTAAAGAACAAGTCATTAGGTTAGACATGGTCATTTTTTTTAAGCATTTACATGCTTACTTGGTCATATTTATCATATAGTCCAACTAAGAATTTATAACTCTTCCTTTTCAATAGTTTTTTAGCATTGCATCATTTTCACCGTATTTAATTTTAATTTACTAGTAGTAATTGTGTTTAAGTTTAGGTTTTTCATTTGTTATAGTATTGATCACAAGTGGATCTTGGTGGTGTGAATTTTTCTTTAATCTTATAGGGTAAGGCACGCTCACGTATCTGGAAATATATATTTTAAATTGCATCTTGGGTTGTAAATGAACCTATGCATTGTTGAACAACTCAAACACAACTTGATTGATACTTGATCATTGTTGTTCAAATTAGGAAATAAAAAGTATGAACATTTTTTAAAAACTTGGAGCTTAAATAAACCAAATTTGAATATAGTCTCACTCTCTTGTTAATGTTTATGGACGGACTCGTTCATTGTTCAACACGTAACTTGTTAAATACTCTATACTTATATGACATTATTTAAATAAAATTTGATTAATTAGAATTTATTTAACAATTATTTAATAGTAACATATTATAATTTAAAATCAACATACGCATAAATTCAAAGATTTTTTTTTTTAATTTTACTATTTAAGTAAACTAGTTTGTTAGGACTTATTTATGTTATTTGATGGCAGAAAACATTATAAGTTATATATATTTTTTTATTTAATTGATCTTAACTAGTTAGATGCTCATTTGAAATCTATTCAATTGCTTATTTATTTAGATTCATTAGATAATTTATTAATAATCCTATAGAAAGTCAAATACTCAATTTTTTACTTATTTATTAGTTTTATATGAAAAATCATGCCCAAATCAAATGATTAATTTTATATGAAAAACTAAATAATCATTTGATTTTTTAGCTTTTTCATTAATATAAACAAGTACAAATCAAGTATGAACATTAAAAATTTTAAGCAAGCCAAGCACTAACATATTTTTGAAGCTCGTCTCAAGCTCTAACTGAACACGAACAACTTATGATTCAACCAAGCAAAGTCCAAATCATGGCATACTCGTCTTGACTCGGCTCGATTATAGCCCTAATTGCATTCCAGATATCCTTGGTTATTGTCAAGAACATGTTGATTCAATTGATTTCTGGTATATTTGAATCTATCAACTAGGACATAGTTAAGGAAGATTCTACAGTATAGCAAAATTAAGATCATCTTCACTCGGTATGGGGCCATTAAGGTGGCTCAACTTTTCCTTTCCTTTGAGAAATCCTTTTACAATCAGTTACAAATGAGGTTATTTTTTCCATTCAATATTAATAAAGATTGAAAGTTTTGGTACTCATCTACAACAGTTTGATTAAGATCATTGGATTGGCCAACAACTTCTGAAATATAGGATATTAAAAAAAAAAGAAAATTGGATTTTTTTGGTTGAGCAAGTGTCTTGCAACGTTAGTTGGAGGTGGACTCTCGGTGGATAGGTCGTGGAGAGGATTTTGGATTGAGGTAAAATTGTTGGGGAAAAAAAACATAAAAAACTCAGGACCCCTTTTTCCTACATGAATCCTTTTTCTCAATTGCGTCCTATTTAGTGTCATATTTTCATTTAGTTCTAATAAATTAAGATCATTTTTTATACAATAAGCCCAAGTCATCCTAGGTCTACCTCTGCTTTTCTTAATATAAGTCAAATCCAAAACATCCACTCTCCTAATCGGATATTATCTTTTAATCGTACAAACAAAAATTCTTGATTGCAATTAATACCTTCCACCTATGAAAACTGCTTTTTATGTTAGAAATATCTTAGATTTATGCTTCTTGAGGCCTACGGATTGCTAATGTTGAATGTAAGACGGGTGACTCGCTTTGCAATCCCATGGATTGACAATCTGTCCACTATTTAAACCCCAATATCTTGTTATAAGTTTATGTGCCACCACATTTTTGTATGAATGGATGATATTTGTATTTTAACCATAAAATGATAAATTAATTGAAGTATAGGAACCACGTTTTAAGAATATAAAAGAAAGAGGATGTTGGAGATTCAATTCAATTCATGGTAAGGTTGTAAATATCGGTGATTGCAGGAAGTTCTCGTACTACCTAGATGATAATTTAAGTCGTTTCTTGGTGAATATCCCTAGCAAGCACCTTCAACTATTCCTTGGAAGCTGAATATATGCGACTGGCTTCACTTGCATTGTCCTAGAAAAAAGGGCTGTGTAACTGCTTTGCTTCACACACATTCTGCAGCCAACTAAGCCTGCAACTTATAAGCGTGCATGTTCCTCTTTAGACTCTTTTTTCCCTTCTACCAAATTGCTTCCGTAAATTTTGATGGAAAAATAAAGTTTCTATGGGCTTGAGAACACTTTTATAAATATTTAATGTGAAGTTTAGTTCCTATTTAAGGAACAATGCATTCGTGAATTATATGAACGCTTGTGTTTATGCAATTTCAATTGTTGATATGCATTAATCTAATAGACGTAAGTTATGCTTCTAAAGCCTTTAGGGTTGTATTCATTCACTTGGATATTTTTAGTGCATGTTTGCACATTACTGATTTTGCTGTGGTTCTTTTATAGCTACCCATCGACTTCGAATTTGAATGCACATTTTTGCCTCATCCCTTATTCATAGCTCTTCGTTAATTTTTTTTATTTTTCTTTCATTAATGCTACATTTTGCGATTGACTTCAAGGTGTTCTTTTCTCTTTGATTCTCTTATACCAGTTATGATCCATAACATGTCTTGTAGTAAACTCATGAAATTGGTACAGGATATTCAGTTAAAATTTCCTGTTTGCTACATCAACTGATTTGTTTGCATTATAGTTTTTTTTTTCTTTGACCACGATCATTTGTCATTCTTCTTGTGTGTTTGCTTAGTTTATGATAAAGAGGTTTTTTATTGCATTTTTTCTTGTGTAGGACAAGATGATATTTGATGAAGCTCAACCTACTAACTTGGCCAACTTCAATTATTTTGCGCTCTTTTGGAATGTATAATGAAGGATTCATTTTTCCGAGTTGATATCATAGTTGAGTACTTGGATTTCAATTGATCTCCCTTTAGTCCATACTTTCACCTGTAGTACCTCAACATGCACCAATGGATCAGTATCAGGCATGAAATAAAAAACAGAGAAACATATTTTGTAAGGTTTTGGTACTAACTATGTAGAGAAATATTTAATGTGTATTTCATACTTAAATTTTGTTTTTCTTTAATGGTTTGACGTCTTTTTGTATTTTATTTTTATTTAGAAGAAGTAACCTACATTACTCGACCAAAAAAAATTAAGTGATGTGCTCATGTTTTTTTCTTAAAAGTACAATGTACATGCATCTTATGCGTTAAGTTCCTCTAGAATGTTCAAGTTTACAATTATGTCACTTTCTTTTCCTTCAGCCCTCTTTGCTTATCATATTCATTTTAGGTTGCCATTGTAATTTTTTTATAACTCGTTGTGGAGAAATGGACATACGTGAGTGGGATTAAAACTTTGTTGTTGTTGTTGTGGAGAAATGGACATACGTGAGTTTAATGCATATGGCATGCTGAAGTTTCTCATTTTAGTGGCGGTGGGAACTAAAAGAAGGTGATGGGAGATGTGCAGAAACCAAGTATTTTTTCCTCCCCTTAGTTGGTGGGTTGATCCAATTTCATTTCTAACGTTCTACACATCCTCTCGTCAACCTGATTCTTTCTCTTTATCCTCTTGCCTCTTTTTTATTTTTCATTTTTCCAGATCACGTCTTCTAGCAAATTAAGTTTTACACTTTAGACCACAGAATCCCAAAAATTCTTGTACACTTTCAGGAACTGTGTTTAACTTGGCAATATCTTATTTGTCATTTAAATCCAAAAGGTTAAAACATACGCATCTATCTATAAGGTCCAAGTGCCTAAAGTTTAATGCCTGGGCAGTGGACCATAACAAAGATGAGAATCCAGTGGGCATAGTGGGATCAAGCTCTACCGGGCATGCTAAATTTCTATGGCCTAGGAGAGTACAAGTAAACCCTTGCTCTAATGATTTTTTAGATGCTTAAATGTTATGGTCGTGGGAAAGTTCTGTTGCTCTCATTTACCAGTAGTATATCTAGTCAACTTTATATGAAGTTTTTAAAATTAGAGAAATCTGATGTCTCTGTCTTATTATTCAAAAGCTTGATGCAGTTTATTTGCTTGGTATGACCCACAGAAAACTCAATATGCCACACTTGTGGTCCTGTTATTGAATCTAAGAGCATGGCAAATTAGGTATTTGGCTATTGTGGTCATTCATAATCTGACCAATAACTGAATAATTTTGAATAAGAATGTATGAATTATTGATTTGTGTAAATTGCACACTCATATGCTTTATTCATAATCAGCTGGCAGTGATGATGTATGAAGATCCGAAGGATACAAGCGAGGTCCCGGATAAGACTGAATTATTAGAAGAGTGATTGACTGTAATAGACAAAAATTAGGGCATTTGAACCCTTTGGATAGATGTTGAAGTGATATTTATTTATCGTCATTCATTTTGTGTTTTTTTAAGGTTTACTTCCAGTTTAACATTTTAGGCTTGTAATTAGCCTTCATTATTCAGCTGTTCAAAAAATAGAAGTTATTGTGATGCTTTTCCCCCCCAGAGAAACATCATTTTTATGGAACTTGTGCATTTTTTTTATGATTTATTTTTAGAATCGTTTTACTTACGAGAATGCCAATCAGTTTGATTTGTGATTACCATGGGTGCCCCAGAGTAACCTTGCCTGCAATCTGAAGTTTACCTTTTTTGATGGATTTGTTTGTTAAGTTATAAATGAGCTTGTTCAATGGTACTTGTTCAAAAACATGCTCTTGGTGCATAATTCAATAAAACAACAGTGTATTATGTGACTGGACATTGTATTAAGTGTTCTTTGAGTGTGTTTGTTGGTTTCCTTCAAGGCCTGTTGAACTTAACCTGAATCAAATGGCGATCCAATGGCCTCAAAACTTGTTTTTTGTCTTCTCGATCCTGTCCAGTTGCTAAATCTTGCAGCCTTTGGTTGGGTCATGCCTTGAAATTTCTATGGCACATTTATGCCAAACGTAGTTCTTGGTCTTTTCCCAGCAGATATAGAATTCTAACTTGCGGTATCTTGTCCTTGATCAAAACAATGTACTATGGAGTTCCGGACTTTAGGACTGTGCTAGGTTCCAAAAACCTCTAGAGCATTTGAGCTGCTTGGACACCAATAAATGAAAGCGAAGTTTCAGAGGGTGGGGTAAGAAGATTACACTAGCACGGTGTTGAATCTAGAAAATAATTTTATTCCCTTCTTTCACATCCGTTACACTACACAACCTATATATAAATAATGAAAGGAAACAAAGAGGAATCAATCTAAAAAGGAAAGAACATAAAATAGGAAATAAAAATAAGGGAAATATCATTATTGGAGTATATTCTAATAGAAGGAAAAATTTCCTTCCTAATGTAGATTTGCACTTTACTACACTCTCCTTTAAGTTGGTTTATATATATTGTACAAACTAAGCTTGGACTTCAATTCATCATGACTGACTTTTGATAATCGTTTGGTGAGAATATCAATAATTTGCAATATTGTGGGAGCATAGCTAAGTTGAAGAATTCCATTATTAATCATTTCTGAAATGAAGTGTCAGCCAATGTTGATATGTTTTGTTTTGTGATGACGCACATTATTTTTTGCTATGTTAATATTCCCTAGGCTATCACTGAACATTTTAATTGCCTTTCATCTCAACTTTAGGTTCTTTTAATAGCCTTTGAATTCACATTCTCTCACGTATTTTGTAAGGTCTAGAGCCTTATTGGAAGGCAACACAAGTGACACCAGGATAAAGGGGGGCGCCAGGACACTAGATTTGGACACAGTCAGTTGGATCTAGTGAAGGTGGGGCCTAGTCACCCACTTTGGGTTCCCGCTCACCTAGATCAAGTAAGGGCAGCGCCTATTAGATTCGTGACTTGAACCCAAGCCAGCGAGAAAGCATTGCTCGGGACGTGTAGGTGTTAGGAGCAGTTTGCATATGGTTTGGGATTTAACTCATTTACCACGGATCATAAATACTTTTGCTTGCATGTAGTGAACTCTCGAAGGGCTTTCTCAGGAACAGTGAAATTCGAGAGACGGATTTCAGAGCATGTGATTTCTCCAGTGCGATCTAAAAAGGGTTTAGAACGGAATTATTGTAAGTTACAGTGCTGTAGAGAAAAGGTTTGAGCGGTGAAGATCTCTGTACATTTCTCCTTTCATAGTAAAATTTTGGTGTGGCTCCTTAGGTTTTTTCCCGTTTTTTGGTTGTGTTAAATCTTTGTGTATTTTTTGTACTTATTTTTTTGTGCATTTCTGTTTGATAGTTTGTTTCAGATTTTTCAAATCGGTGTGATCCTATTTTTCGCGTTGTGGTTTTGATTGTAAATCTATCGAAATCTAAGTTTTCGTCCCATGAAGTGTTGTCAAAGCTGGAATTTATTTACCGAAAACTTTTGATTTGAGTGGGAGCAATAGCCGACAAAGCAATGTGCAAAGTAGAGAAGTTCAATGGATCAAACTCTGTGTTCTAGAAAATACAAGTGGAAGATTTGTTGCATGATAAATTATATTTGCCACTACAAAGAATCACCAAGAAGCTTGAAACGATGACTCTGAAAAAATGAAAAGTGCTAGATCGAACAACCCTAGGTTTGATCCGTCTTTCACTTTCTTTATTTGTTGAGATGGATATCATGGCGACATAGACAAATTTATGAAAAACTTTCAGCTTCAACTAATGTTTTTTTTATGAAACGGTTATTCAATATGAAGATGACGAAAGATAATTCGATGGTTGAACACTTAAACAATTTCGATACTATGACTAGCTAGTTGTGTTATGTGGGAACCAAATTTGATGATGAGGCCAAGAAACTTTTAATTTTGTCTTCGTTGTGAGACAATTGTGATGGATTGGTCACGATTGTGAGTAACTCTTCAGGTCATATGAAGTTGAACTTCAATGACATCATGGGTTTAGTGTTGAATAAAAAAAATTGTAGAAAGATACGAACGGTGAATCTTCAGGTTCTGCGTTGAATGCTCAAAATAGAGGAAGTAAATTGGACAGGAATAAAAGCACATGGATAGATTCAAGTCCAAAAGAATAAAGTCCGGGTTAGGGGAAGGAAATGACAAAGGTGATTGCTGAAACTACGAGAAGACATGACATTTCAAGAAAGATTGCAAAGCTCTAAGGAAGGTTGGTGGTAGAGGCCAAAACAAGAATCTCTCTACAAATGTTTCAACAGAAGAAATTCAAAGTGACCCCCTGGTTTATTATTTAGTTAATACTGAATCTTGGTATTCATGTGTCCCTTTTTTATGCATGCCCCAATAAAAAGATGTTTAAAAATTATACTCATAATGATCTAAGGAAGGTTTATTTGGGAGATAACTAAGCCTGCTATATCTTTGGAAAGAGTGATGTTAATATCAAAATTCCAAATGGAACAATTTAAAAACTTAGTGAAGTTAGACATATTTCAAGCCTGAAGAAAAATCTGATCTCGTTGAGCCAGCTGAAAAACTTAGGTATGTGACTACTTTCTCAGGTGATTTGGAGAAGGTGACTAGAGGGGCAATGGTAATAATTTGGGTTAATATTGAGTGCACTATTTATCTCATCAATGAGATGTTAAAATTCATTGATGTGTTGGAACCAAAGTCTGTCACCTCAAGCTTTACCATATGAGCCATAAATATATGAAGTCCATAACTTATAAGAATAAGCTTCAGGGTTTGAAGGCTATAGAATTAGATTTCTATGAACATTGTGTATATGACAAGTAAAAGAAAGTTTTTTTTCTCTAAAAAGGGTCATTAGTGAAGTCTAAGAAGCTGTAGTTAGTGCATACTCACGTATGGTGTCCTATTCCAGTAAGCCTATTGGAGGTTCCCACTAATGCACTTTCATTGACGATCACACTAAAAAGATGTGTTTACTTCTTAAAGCATAAATTTAAAGTATTTGAAGTGTTTACAAAGTACAAGTCCATGGTGGAAAATGAAAAAAAAACTTTAGGTCAAAGTGTCTCAAGTTCAAATAATGGGGGCAAGTACAATTGTTGACCTCACTTTTGTGAGGGCCTATTTTCTCTCTGTAGAAGCTTAGGATCTAGTTTTAGGGTTTTTTAGTGACCTTATGAGATGACTATAGATGGAACTCACCCATATAGGACTTCTAACCAATTCTACATTCACTTAAGGTTTCCTGAGGTTAAGCCCAAATCCTCAGCTTTTGGTTGAGATGGTTGTGGTTTAGACTAGTTGAAGCCCAAGTTGAATTTCTATAGGTGGAAAAATTCCCTAAGCTGCCCATGCAGCTTAGCGTTCTAGGAGTCCCACTAATGACCCATTGACTACCCCTGGAATTCTTTTTGGCCTAATAAAAACCCATTGGGCAGGAGATTAGTCCTAGACCAATGAAGGATTTTATCTCTGACCACATTACCCTAAAAGTCCTGAAAATCCCATTACATCAAAATTCAAACCAAGGGGAGGGGTGGGTCATCAAAGTCAAACTTTGGTCTCACGTAATTTTTTCTGACACCAACCGACCCTAAAATTACCCTAAACACAACAACCTAATCCTAAATTTTAAAATCACTAAAACTCACCTAATAATCAAATCAATTAATGAAGAACTAAACCTATCAGAATAAAATCGAAATTGAGTCAAAATATCAAGGTTGAAGTCACTTATAAAGTCAAAATTAAATTAGGGAGGTAATCTTCACAATTAACATAATTATTTAGTTATGCTAATTGTGAAGAACCATTAAGTTTAATCCTTTTTGGGCTAACCTTAATTGCTCAAGGCTAGGCTTAATCACAAAAACCCAAGCTATCATGGGAGAGGCCATCGCCCATCCCTCATAGCCCATTACCCGCGGGTCAACCATGACACACATGACTCACATAACCCAAATAACCTACCATGACACTACAACCTAAATAAGAATTAATTAAAAGAAAAATTAAACACAAAATAAATACAAAAAGGACAAATCATGCACACTTAGCTAAGGGGACTAACACTTGTCACCAATGTTCAAACATTGGGGAATTAAACTCAGTCCAAGGATGATTCAAACCAGGCCAACTCTAGTCTTAGCCACCACACCAAAAGCTCCCCCAATCCCCTCATGCATTGGCCATGCCATGTCATCTTCTTCCCCATTGGAGCCTCAATGGTCATGCACTTCAAAAATGAAAAAAGCATTCTCCACTGCCCAAAAGCTTCTGAAATCCCTCTGCCCAAGCTCTGATGAGCTTCCAAAGCTTCCCCAAGCCATCCATGTCCTCTCCAATGGCCTCCCACGGCTATAAATAGCCCCAACCTGCAAGCTTCTACACAGGACCAAGCTCCCCAAACCCTGACTAAAACCCTCTGACTCCAACACCGAACTTGCTCCCACACCCACAGACCCTAGCGACCCATCTCCACCATCCTTAGGCCATTCCATCCACACCATTGCCCCAATTTCACCACTGCTTTACGACTTTGACATCAACCTCTCCAAAACCTCAATTTAACCCTCCCAAAAGTTTCGCAGAGACCTAGCTTCACTTCCCCAATCAAAATTGAGCCTTCCTGCAGCCTCCACCATAGTTCAACATCAAACTGTGGCCCCCATTTGGTCTTGCTCATAGGTATGCCCAATTTCAATCCAAATTGGAGCAAGGAGGAGCTACGATCCTCTTTGTCAAGCCCAATCGAGGCCTCACCTCTTGGAATAATGTAATGGCTTGAACTCACCATTTTTGCCTTCGGTTTGGTCTTTTATTAAGCAAAACTACAATGCATGCTCATTTAGCCATACAAATAAGTTCGTCTCACCTAGATGAAGCTATAGGAACAAATCCTGTGTAATTTGGTTAAGTATCGAGGAAGATCTTAATCCTAGAGTGCGGACGGTTCTCGGTTCATAGACTCTTTGTGACGATAAATCGATGTTGTCTGTTTCCATGTATTTGAAACGGACGACGAAGATCAAATCAAATGGAGGAACCACGGAGAGGATCATAGGCCACCTCAGCTTATAGGTGGAAAGGTCAGCCAACTCCGGAGCACCACGCGGATCTTCGACGCGTACAAGGAATGACACAGCGCCGACGCATACAAGGAATGACACAGCGTCGACGCAGATAAGTGAGATATTTAGATTTTTTGAATTATTTAAATCCAGAAAAATCCTATAAACTTTAAAAAGTCGTATCTTAATAAATAAATATTAGAAAAGTAAAATAAAAATACCTCTGAACTCAGTGAAGAGGAGAAAATAATAAAAATAAAAAATAAAATAATTAACTTATATTTAATTTTTAATTAATTAAATACCTCATAGAGTATTTTAATTATAAAAAATTAAATAGAAAACATAAAAATTTGAAATTTTCACGGATTATTCCTTTAATCGTTAAGGATGTTTTCCGATTTTTCCAAAGTCAAGGGACATCCCCATCACCTAAATGTTTAATTTCCTATCAAAATTATAATTATTTTAAAAATAATTATAAAATAAAAAATAGAAATTTATAAATTAAATTGGAAATTAATAAGAAAAATAAGGTTTGGAACCCTAAACACTAAAATAAGTTTTTTCACATCTGAAAATTTAAAAATGAAATTAGTGCATTAGTGGTAGATTTGTAAAGTTGCAAATTTTGTATTTTAGCCAAGTTGTCTTCTAAGCTTAAATTAAATAGAAAACCTACTCAGAAAACCTTAGGACTACCTTCTAATGAAAACTTTAAAATGAATTGAAGAGGGTTAAACCCATAATTATGGAATCATCTTAATGAATCAATTTAAGATTTAACATAGGTCTAACCTAAACCTAGCTCAACTCTAACCTGAAACATAACTTAGGTCAAACCCAACTTAAACCTAACTTGACTAATGTTAACTCCACTCAAGTTTACCCAACCTAAACTTGATTCAACCAAATTCTAAACTTAATCTAACTTAGGTCTAACCAAACTTACACCTAACTCGATTAAACCCCGAACTTAACTTAATTCCAACCTAACTTAGACTTGACTTAACCAAATCCTAAACTAAAACCTAGTTCAAGTCTAACCTAACTCAGACTTGACTTAACTAANTATTTTTTCCTCCCCTTAGTTGGTGGGTTGATCCAATTTCATTTCTAACGTTCTACACATCCTCTCGTCAACCTGATTCTTTCTCTTTATCCTCTTGCCTCTTTTTTATTTTTCATTTTTCCAGATCACGTCTTCTAGCAAATTAAATTTTACACTTTAGACCACAGAATCCCAAAAATTCTTGTACACTTTCAGGAACTGTGTTTAACTTGGCAATATCTTATTTGTCATTTAAATCCAAAAGGTTAAAACATACGCATCTATCTATAAGGTCCAAGTGCCTACAGTTTAATGCCTGGGCAGTGGACCATAACAAAGATGAGAATCCAGTGGGCATAGTGGGATCAAGCTCTACCGGGCATGCTAAATTTCTATGGCCTAGGAGAGTGCAAATAAACCCTTGCTCTAATGATTTTTTAGATGCTTAAATGTTATGGTCGTGGGAAAGTTCTGTTGCTCTCATTTACCAGTAGTATATCTAGTCAACTTTATATGATGTTTTTAAAATTAGAGAAATCTGATGTCTCTGTCTTATTATTCAAAAGCTTGATGCAGTTTATTTGCTTGGTATGACCCACAGAAAACTCATTATGCCACACTTGTGGTCCTGTTAATGAATCTAAGAGCATGGCAAAATTAGGTATTTGGCTATTGTGGTCATTCATAATCTGACCAATAACTGAATAATTTTGAATAATGATGTATGAATTACTGATTTGTGTAAATTGCACACTCATATGCTTTATTCATAATCAGCTGGCAGTGATGATGTATGAAGATCCGAAGGATACAAGCGAGGTCCCGGATAAGACTGAATTATTAGAAGAGTGATTGACTGTAATAGACAAAAATTAGGGCATTTGAACCCTTTGGATAGATGTTGAAGTGATATTTATTTATCGTCATTCATTTTGTGTTTTTTTAAGGTTTACTTCCAGTTTAACATTTTAGGCTTGTAATTAGCCTTCATTATTCAGCTGTTCAAAAAATAGAAGTTATTGTGATGCTTTTCCCCCCCAGAGAAACATCATTTTATGGAACTTGTGCATTTTTTTTATGATTTATTTTTAGAATCGTTTTACTTACGAGAATGCCAATCAGTTTGATTTGTGATTACCATGGGTGCCCCAGAGTAACCTTGCCTGCAATCTGAAGTTGTTTACCTTTTTTGATGGATTTGTTTGTTAAGTTATAAATGAGCTTGTTCAATGGTACTTGTTCAAAAACATGCTCTTGGTGCCTAATTCAATAAAACAACAGTGTATTATGTGACTGGACATTGTATTAAGTGTTCTTTGAGTGTGTTTGTTGGTTTCCTTCAAGGCCTGTTGAACTTAACCTGAATCAAATGGCGATCCAATGGCCTCAAAACTTGTTTTTTGTCTTCTCGATCCTGTCCAGTTGCTAAATCTTGCAGCCTTTGGTTGGGTCATGCCTTGAAATTTCTATGGCACATTTATGCCAAACGTAGTTCTTGGTCTTTTCCCAGCAGATATAGAATTCTAACTTGCGGTGTCTTGTCCTTGATCAAAACAATGTACTATGGAGTTTCGGACTTCGCTTTATTAGGACTGTGTTAGGTTCCAAAAACCTCTAGAGCATTTGAGCTGCTTGGACACCAATAAATGAAAGCGAAGTTTCAGAGGGTGGGGTAAGAAGATTACACTAGCACGGTGTTGAATCTAGAAAATAATTTTATTCCCTTCTTTCACATCCGTTACACTACACAACCTATATATAAATAATGAAAGGAAACAAAGAGGAATCAATCTAAAAAGGAAAGAACATAAAATAGGAAATAAAAATAAGGGAAATATCATTATTGGAGTATATTCTAATAGAAGGAAAAATTTCCTTCCTAATGTAGATTTGCACTTTACTACACTCTCCTTTAAGTTGGTTTATATATATTGTACAAACTAAGCTTGGACTTCAATTCATCATGACTGACTTTTGATAATCGTTTGGTGAGAATATCAATAATTTGCAATATTGTGGGAGCATAGCTAAGTTGAAGAATTCCATTATTAATCATTTCTGAAATGAAGTGTCAGCCAATGTTGATATGTTTTGTTTTGTGATGACGCACATTATTTTTTGCTATGTTAATATTCCCTAGGCTATCACTGAACATTTTAATTGCCTTTCATCTCAACTTTAGGTTCTTTTAATAGCCTTTGAATTCACATTCTCTCACGTATTTTGTAAGGTCTAGAGCCTTATTGGAAGGCAACACAAGTGACACCAGGATAAAGGGGGGCGCCAGGACACTAGATTTGGACACAGTCAGTTGGATCTAGTGAAGGTGGGGCCTAGTCACCCACTTTGGGTTCCCGCTCACCTAGATCAAGTAAGGGCAGCGCCTATTAGATTCGTGACTTGAACCCAAGCCAGCGAGAAAGCATTGCTCGGGACGTGTAGGTGTTAGGAGCAGTTTGCATATGGTTTGGGATTTAACTCATTTACCACGGATCATAAATACTTTTGCTTGCATGTAGTGAACTCTCGAAGGGCTTTCTCAGGAACAGTGAAATTCGAGAGACGGATTTCAGAGCATGTGATTTCTCCAGTGCGATCTAAAAAGGGTTTAGAACGGAATTATTGTAAGTTACAGTGCTGTAGAGAAAAGGTTTGAGCGGTGAAGATCTCTGTACATTTCTCCTTTCATAGTAAAATTTTGGTGTGGCTCCTTAGGTTTTTTCCCGTTTTTTGGTTGTGTTAAATCTTTGTGTATTTTTTGTACTTATTTTTTTGTGCATTTCTGTTTGATAGTTTGTTTCAGATTTTTCAAATCGGTGTGATCCTATTTTTCGCGTTGTGGTTTTGATTGTAAATCTATCGAAATCTAAGTTTTCGTCCCATGAAGTGTTGTCAAAGCTGGAATTTATTTACCGAAAACTTTTGATTTGAGTGGGAGCAATAGCCGACAAAGCAATGTGCAAAGTAGAGAAGTTCAATGGATTAAACTCTGTGTTCTAGAAAATACAAGCGGAAGATTTGTTGCATGATAAATTATATTTGCCACTACAAAGAATCACCAAGAAGCTTGAAACGATGACTCTGAAAAAATGAAAAGTGCTAGATCGAACAACCCTAGGTTTGATCCGTCTTTCACTTTCTTTATTTGTTGAGATGGATATCATGGCGACATAGACAAATTTATGAAAAACTTTCAGCTTCAACTAATGTTTTTTTTATGAAACGGTTATTCAATATGAAGATGACGAAAGATAATTCGATGGTTGAACACTTAAACAATTTCGATACTATGACTAGCTAGTTGTGTTATGTGGGAACCAAATTTGATGATGAGGCCAAGAAACTTTTAATTTTGTCTTCGTTGTGAGACAATTGTGATGGATTGGTCACGATTGTGAGTAACTCTTCAGGTCATATGAAGTTGAACTTCAATGACATCATGGGTTTAGTGTTGAATAAAAAAAATTGTAGAAAGATACGAACGGTGAATCTTCAGGTTCTGCGTTGAATGCTCAAAATAGAGGAAGTAAATTGGACAGGAATAAAAGCACATGGATAGATTCAAGTCCAAAAGAATAAAGTCCGGGTTAGGGGAAGGAAATGACAAAGGTGATTGCTGAAACTACGAGAAGACATGACATTTCAAGAAAGATTGCAAAGCTCTAAGGAAGGTTGGTGGTAGAGGCCAAAACAAGAATCTCTCTACAAATGTTTCAACAGAAGAAATTCAAAGTGACCCCCTGGTTTATTATTTAGTTAATACTGAATCTTGGTATTCATGTGTCCCTTTTTTATGCATGCCCCAATAAAAAGATGTTTAAAAATTATACTCATAATGATCTAAGGAAGGTTTATTTGGGAGATAACTAAGCCTGCTATATCTTTGGAAAGAGTGATGTTAATATCAAAATTCCAAATGGAACAATTTAAAAACTTAGTGAAGTTAGACATATTTCAAGCCTGAAGAAAAATCTGATCTCGTTGAGCCAGCTGAAAAACTTGGGTATGTGACTACTTTCTCAGGTGATTTGGAGAAGGTGACTAGAGGGGCAATGGTAATAATTTGGGTTAATATTGAGTGCACTATTTATCTCATCAATGAGATGTTAAAATTCATTGATGTGTTGGAACCAAAGTCTGTCACCTCAAGCTTTACCATATGAGCCATAAATATATGAAGTCCATAACTTATAAGAATAAGCTTCAGGGTTTGAAGGCTATAGAATTAGATTTCTATGAACATTGTGTATATGACAAGTAAAAGAAAGTTTTTTTTCTCTAAAAAGGGTCATTAGTGAAGTCTAAGAAGCTGGAGTTAGTGCATACTCACGTATGGTGTCCTATTCCAGTAAGCCCATTGGAGGTTCCCACTAATGTCACTTTCATTGACGATCACACTAAAAGATGTGTTTACTTAAAGCATAAATTTAAAGTATTTGAAGTGTTTACAAAGTACAAGTCCATGGTGGAAAATGAAAAAAAAACTTTAGGTCAAAGTGTCTCAAGTTCAAATAATGGGGGCAAGTATAATTGTTGACCTCACTTTTGTGAGGGCCTATTTTCTCTCTGTAGAAGCTTAGGATCTAGTTTTAGGGTTTTTTAGTGACCTTATGAAATGACTATAGATGGAACTCACCCATATAGGACTTCTAACCAATTCTACATTCACTTAAGGTTTCCTGAGGTTAAGCCCAAATCCTCAGCTTTTGGTTGAGATGGTTGTGGTTTAGACTAGTTGAAGCCCAAGTTGAATTTCTATAGGTGGAAAAATTCCCTAAGCTGCCCATGCAGCTTAGCGTTCTAGGAGTCCCACTAATGACCCATTGACTACCCCTGGAATTCTTTTTGGCCTAATAAAAACCCATTGGGCAGGAGATTAGTCCTAGACCAATGAAGGATTTTATCTCTGACCACCTTACCCTAAAAGTCCTGAAAATCCCATTACATCAAAATTCAAACCAAGGGGAGGGGTGGGTCATCAAAGTCAAACTTTGGTCTCACGTAATTTTTTCTGACACCAACCGACCATAAAATTACCCTAAACACAACAACCTAATCCTAAATTTTAAAATCACTAAAACTCACCTAATAATCAAATCAATTAATGAAGAACTAAACCTATCAGAATAAAATCGAAATTGAGTCAAAATATCAAGGTTGAAGTCACTTATAAAGTCAAAATTAAATTAGGGAGGTAATCTTCACAATTAACATAATTATTTAGTTATGCTAATTGTGAAGAACCATTAAGTTTAATCCTTTTTGGGCTAACCTTAATTGCTCAAGGCTAGGCTTAATCACAAAAACCCAAGCTATCATGGGAGAGCCCATCGCCCATCCCTCATAGCCCATTACCCGTGGGTCAACCATGACACACATGACTCACATAACCCAAATAACCTACCATGACACTACAATCTAAATAAGAATTAATTAAAAGAAAAATTAAACACAAAATAAATACAAAAAGGACAAATAATGCACACTTAGCTAAGGGGACTAACACTTGTCACCCATGTTCAAACATTGGGGAATTAAACTCAGTTCAAGGATGATTCAAACCAGGCCAACTCTGGTTTTAGCCACCACACCAAAAGCTCCCCCAATCCCCTCATACATTGGCCATGCCATGTCATCTTCTTCCCCATTGGAGCCTCAATGGTCAAGCACTTCAAAAATGAAAAAAACATTCTCCACTGCCCAAAAGCTTCTTAAATCCCTCTGCCCAAGCTCTGATGAGCTTCCAAAGCTTCCCCAAGCCATCCATGTCCTCTCCAATGGCCTCCCACGGCTATAAATAGCCCCAACCTGCAAGCTTCTACACAGGACCAAGCTCCCCAAACCCTGACTAAAACCCTCTGACTCCAACACCGAACTTGCTCCCACACCCACAGATCCTAGCGACCCATCTCCACCATCCTTAGGCCATTCCATCCACACCATTGCCCCAATTTCACCACTGCTTTACGACTTTGACATCAACCTCTCCAAAACTTCAATTTAACCCTCCCAAAAGCTTCACAGAGACCTAGCTTCACTTCCCCAATCAAAATTGAGCCTTCCTGCAACCTCCACCATAGTTCAACATCAAATTGGGGCCCCATTTGGTCTTGCTCAGAGGTATGCCCAATTTCAATCCAAATTGGAGCAAGGAGGAGCTACGATCCTCTTTGTTAAGCCCAATCGAGGCCTCACCTCTTGGAATAATGTAATGGCTTGAACTCACCATTTTTGCCTTCGGTTTGGTCTTTTATTAAGCAAAACTACAATGCATGCTCATTTAGCCATACAAATAAGTTCGTCTCACCTAGATGAAGCTATAGGAACAAATCCTGTGTAATTTGGTTAAGTATCGAGGAAGATCTTAATCCTAGAGTGCGGACGGTTCTCGGTTCATAGACTCTTTGTGACGATAAATCGATGTTGTCTGTTTCCGTGTATTTGAAACGGACGACGGAGATAAATTCAAATAGAGGAACCACAGAGAGGATCACAGTGGATCACAGGCCGCCTCAGCTTCTTGGTGGAAAGGTCAGCCAACTCCGGAGCACCACGCGGATCTTCGACGCGTACATGGAATGGCACAGCGTCGACGCAGATAAGTGAGAATTTAGATTTTTTTAATTATTTAAATCCAAAAAAATCTTATAAACTTTAAAAAGTCGTGTCTTAATAAATAAAGATTAGAAAAGTAAAAGAAAAATACCTCTGAACTCAGTGAATAGGAGAAAATAATAAAAATAAAAAATACAATAATTAACTTATATTTAATTTTTAATTAATTAAATACCTCATAGAGTATTTTAATTATAAAAAAATAAATAGAAAACATAAAAATTTGAAATTTTCACGGATTATTCCTTCTATCTTTAAGGATGTTTTTTGATTTTTCCAAAGTCAAGGGACATCCCTATCACCTAAATGTTTAATTTCCTATCAAAATTATAATTATTTTAAAAATAATTACAAAATAAAAAATAGAAAATTATAAATTAAATTGGAAATTAAAAAGAAAAATTAGGTTTGGAACCCTAAACACTAAAATAAGTTTTTTCACATCTGAAAATTTAAAAATGAAATTAGTGCATTAGTGGTAAATTTGTAAAGTTGCAAATTTTGTATTTTAGGCAAGTTGTCTTCTAAGCTTAAATTAAATAGAAAACCAACTCAGAAAACCTTAGGACTACCTTCTAATGAAAACTTTAAAATGAATTGAAGAGGGTTAAACCCATAATTATGGAATCATCTTAATGAATCAATTTAAGATTTAACATAGGTCTAACCTAAACCTAGCTCAACTCTAACCTGAAACATAACTTAGGTCAAACCCAACTTAAACCCAACTTGACTAATGTTAACTCCACTCAAGTCTACCCAACCTAAACTTGATTCAACCAAATTCTAAACTTAATCTAATTTAGGTCTAACCAAACTTACACCTAACTCGATTAAACCCCGAACTTAACTTAAGTCCAACCTAACTTAGACTTGACTTAACCAAATCCTAAACTAAAACCTAGTTCAAGTCTAACCTAACTCAGACTTGACTTAATTAAGGGTCTGTTTGGGGCAGCTGCAGTTTATTGAATAATCTGCTGATAAACTGATTAAAAATAACCTGCCGATAAGCTATGTGCGGTGGCCACTACAAATTTTTATTTTTTTGGAAAAGTTAGACCGCGGCCAGAAAGCTGTCACCGCATCTAGACAGATTTTGAAAACGCATAAGCTGTCAAAATGCAGTTTAACCAATCATGTCAGGTGTGTTTTTAAAACTCCACCGCACCAAATAAGCTGCCCCAAACGGGCCCTAAACTTAACCCTACTCAAGTCTAACCCAACTTAGACTTGATTTTAAACTTAATCCAACATAGTTCTAACCCAACTTAGAACTAATCTAATTTACTGAAGTTTCAAATATTAAACTTAGGGTTTGTTTGGGGCAGCTGCTGCTTATACCGCTTATCCAGATAAACAATTTATTCTGATAAGTTGGTGATTAGCAGCTGATCCGGATAAGTTGTCTGTTTGTTTAGTTTGCGAGTTTGGAAAACAACTGATTCTGGTTAAATGACCATTCTGCTCTCTGTTTCTAATAAGTTGTTTAATTGTTTTGTTTGTGTTTTGTAAATAACTTATTTGCATATTTTTTTAGTTAAATGAACAATCTGACATTCAAAATTTGTAATGTTATCTATAAAACTGTAATATCTATCCCTTAGATATTTTAAAATCAATTAAACCCCTTCAGACTCATTCTACACAACCAGAGCATCCAAAAATTTACTCATTTCCCAATCAGAGACATGAAAATACAAAAGAGTTGAGTTGTGTGTATGTAAAACTTCCCAAAACAAATTCTAGAGATACAAACATATTATCTTGTGGGAGAAAGTTCAAGCTGCTAGAAAATACTGCTAATTTAAAACAACCAATTATTCTGCATTTACATATGCACAACAATTCAAGTGAAAGTTCTCCAAAAAATCCCCATCACATATGGAAGCTCATTGTTCAAAAACTTGCACCAGTCATTTATTCAATCTTCTCCCCATCTATCTTACCCCGTGTTCCTAAACTTGAATCAACATCTGCTTTATCTTCGGGATGGAGATTGGTTCGTCGTTAGTGGATTTGAAGGTGAGCGTTTCAATGGAGAGGATTCCGGAGGAGAACGATCCGTGTCCGTAGCAGTATTTGTAGGAATAAAATGGGGTTTCAGCACTTGCGCCGGGATTGAAAAGTTTGCATTTTTGGAAGGTGGGGTGGGGTGAGGAGGGATTGGAAGGAGGAAGAGAGAAATGGGTTAAAAAGATGAACTTTGCGGGTTAGACAGTAGTAACAAGGGAGGCAACAGAGCCACGTGAGGTTGTTGTAGGTGTCCATGACGGCGAGGACTTGGACCGGGGGAGTTCCAATGGAGAATCGCATGAGGTGGTCGGCATTGTGGGGGATGATTGGGGAGAGGATGGTGGATGGAGAGGAGAGGGTTTGGCTGCGTGATAGCGCGTGAGAAGCCTTGGATAAGAGACTGCGGAGGTGGGGAATGTCGGAGAGGTTCGTGGCGGGTTGGAGGAGAGAATCCTTACCTTCTTTGATGGTTACTGGTCGGAGCAGAGTGGAGGAATGAGAAGGATGGGAGTTTCGATGGTTTCTGAAACCAGCGATCCCTTCGCCTTTCCAGCTAGCGACGACGGAGCAGCCTAGAGAAGCTCGATCGTGAGCTTAAAGAGAAAGGAAGGGCTCGCGAGAGCTTCGCCTTCCGGGACGAGGGCAGCCTCACCAAAATTTTTCGCGAACGCGGACCGCGGGGTCTGATTAGCGGCCCGCGTTTAATGTAAAATAAAAACTCCATTTTCATATAAGTTCTCCCAACACATGATCCAAACGGTGAGACGGCGTTTTCAAAATACCGCCGCAGCCGATAAGCTGCCCCAAATGCACCCTTAACCTAAAACTCAACATAGGTCTAACCCAATCTAGACCTAACCCCAATCCCAAATTCTGAGCTCAGCGTAAATCTCAACCGATTTAAGCACAATTTGAACCTAGTTCAAGTCTAACCTAACCCAGACTTGACTTAACTGAAGTTAACCATAAACTCAATCTAGGTCTAACCTAATTTAGGCCTAATCTAACCTAATTCCAATCCTAAATTGGAACTTAACTCAAGTCTAATCCAACTTAGACTGACTTAACCAAATCCTAAACTAAAACCTAACTCTGGTCTAACTCAACTTACGCTTGATCTAACTCAATTTACTCTAAAACCTAACTCAAGTCTAACTCAACTTAAACTTGACTTGATCAAATCTTAACTCAAGTCTAACCCAACTTAGACCTAACCTTAAATCCAACTTAACTCAAATTCTAAATTTAATTAAGGTCTTACCCAATTTTTAGATCTGGCTCAAGTCAATTCTGAGTTTAACTTTGGTCTAACCTAAACATAGACCGAACCCTAAACCAACTTTAAACTTAGCTCAGGTCTAACTCAATTTAGACCTAACTCAACCTAACATAACTTATACTTGACTCAACCAAATTAACATAATCAACCCGACCTAATGAGGGTTAACCCAAATCAACTTAATCAAACCTTAGAACTCGGCTTAACCTGTGTTAACCCAAATCAACTTAATCAAACCTGGGTCAATCTTGCCTAACTTGGGTTAACCCAAATCAACTTAATCAAACCTGGGTCATCCTTGCCTAACATGGGTTAACCCAAATCAATTTAATCAAACCTGAATCAACACGACTTAACCTTGGCTAACCCAAACCAACTTAATTAAACTTGTGTTAACCCAACCTAATCAGGGCTAACCCAAACTCAATATTAAACCAACCTAGGTCAACCTGACCTAACCTGGGCAACTTAAACCAACTTGGGTCGGCCCAGTCTAATATGGGTTAATCCAAATTAACTTAAATCAAACTCGAGTTAACTCAACCTAACTACGGCTAACCCAAATTAAACCTAAACATATTAGGGTCAATCCAGCCTATCCTGGGTAATCCAAATCAATTCAAATCCAACTTGATCAACCCATCCTAACTTGGGCCGATCCAAATCAACTTAAAACCAATTTAGGCTAACCTATGATAACCTGAACCAAACTCAAAATTGGAAACAATAACTAAGGTTAAGGAGTGTTTCACCTCTTATCTGAGAATAAAAACACACTTGACTTAAAAACACATCCCAGAGACAATATGGGTTAAATCCAAAGTTTGTAATAAACATAAAGTACATGACATAAAACACACCGTAAAAAATCATCAAAACTTAAACTTCAACTATAGAACATGACCTGGTTTGAGAAAGAACTTTGGAGAAGGCAACCCATGACAGTTAATGAAGTGCTTTCCAGTCACTCATGACTAATTAAACCACAAATTCAATGACCTCGAGAGGACGGAACCATGTGATCTTAATCGGGTCGTTTCAACATCAAAAATAAAAAAATAAAAATAAAATCACAAAATTTAATCGCTTAAGAAGTCTGAAAACTTTCAACTCACTAAAATCCGAAAAAAACATTAAAACTTAAATGAAAACTTAATAAAAAAACCACCAAACGCAACTTTAATCTTATTAATTGGATCTACAAAGATCTCTTTGATGACACATCCCATGGTTGTTGACAGGAATCTTCTTGTTAGAGCAAGGTTGACCGCCTCTTTGAACTAAGTAGGTCAGGGAACCTGGCAACCCCGAGACGACGGAAAGCCCTTTGCATCTTGACAGGTTGTCCTAAATAAAAATAATAATAATTTACTCGATTAAAATAAACGTGGAGAATTCTAATTTTATTTTGCAGGTCTTCTAAAGACAATATTCAAAATGTCGCATTAGATTTACTTGTTATCAGGTTGTGCTAACTCTGTTTTTTAGGGTTGCTATAAATAAATAAGCTGCTGTAGTAACCTAAGATTTTTCCTTTGAGTCTTCTTTTTTTTATAGAGTTAGAAAGTGTTGTGATCATTTGACTATAGACATCCAAACTATCCAAAAGAAGACAAAGCACAAAGCGAATGATGAACCTCAACTAAACCATCAACGGTAGTTTGGATGATCTCGGTTGACGAGTCTGGCATTAAGTTAGGGTTGACACCTATACCGTCAGTTTGTCTGTATTCATTTGGTAGGTCTGTCCAAATTATAGGTCGATATCTATATTTATGTATTTTGCCTGGATTACCGGTAGCCTCACCTAAGGACTAAGTCTTCTATCCCAACCTAAACAACTTCAACTTAATTTTTCAAAATAAAATTCATAACCAAAACCACACAAATCACTGTATTCACAACCAAAGAAACATATTTAAACATGCTCAATTGACATCAAATAAAATCAAGTAGAAACTCTCTTTCGGTTTAGGAATATTAACGATAACATGATCTGTGGACATATGCATAACATATTGCTCATATTCCTTGTTTTCAGACCCTCACACATTGCACGGAAATGGGTGGTTTGACTCGTGAGAACTACTGCCTTATAGAGTGAATTTTTTCTATGCATATCAATTGGCTTTTCGAACTGACCTTCTATGCATTCGCATCAAGGACTTGCGTAACCTATTACAAAGCTTGCTTCGATGCACTCAACACCAATTAAGCTATTCAATTAATTGTGGCGAGATATAAAACATTAAAATTTGAAATTTCAAAATATGTTTGCATTAGTCTTAGGACATTATACATAACATACAAATCTAGGCAACTCGATTTATAATCAAGTTGTAAGGCCTACAACTTCTAATAAACAACAATCTACCCTATCTTGCGTCATCGAAACCGGCCATGCATAGTTTTGAATGTGATTAGGTGGTCTAGATGACAGCTCTTTCCAGGCAACACTATAAGCCCCTTGCTTTGCTTGTTTTCCTTTTTTTAGTTGAAGACACAGAAGTTTCAAATTGGGACTCTGAGGTGGTTCGTCTAGTTATGACAAATCCATATCTTTAGACTCCTGCATGATTGTATGTCGTGCAATATAAATCAGAACATTCTAACAAAACATTAGGGTGAAACATTAAATTTTTCTTTAAAAAATAACAAATGTGAGAAAATAATATAGTATGGATATTATTGAGGTTTTCTCGATATCTTGAAGTGTCCATTTCCTTTTTTCCTTATGACTTCCATTAATAACTGTTTAATTTTTGAGCCATTTGGAAATCTAATGTCCAATCGTGGAAAC
>NEWO01000135.1:1084558-1099580 GCA_003013225.1 Phalaenopsis aphrodite | reverse complement strand
CAACCAAAATCTTTGAATCTACAGAGCATTCAAAAATCTCGTGTCAATGCGAAGACAGAACTCAACGGGTCCTCAACAACCATGATCAGAGATTCAAGAATTTTTGGCTATGAAAGGGATCAGGCATGAGCTCATTGTTCCAAGAACACTACAACAGAATGGTGTGGCTAAGCGCATGAATAAAACATTATGGAGCTTGTTGGAAGTATGAGGTTGCATGCAGGATTATCAAGACAATTACGGGTAGAAGTAGTGAAATTGTGGTCTTGTTTTGCATATTTGCTTAGATGGCCATGATGACACTATTCATTGCAATTTGCATGGAAACAAAGGCCTTGCACCCATCATTAATCTAATCGATCTGTCATCAAGCGGTGTACTTGAAGAGAGGTCTTTGTGGATCTATTTGGCACCAAATTAGACAAAGTTGGCATTGCTAACAATGCCAGGGCATGCTTAGAAGGATTGGTCTCTAAAACTCGTGCAAACAAAAGTTGTATGTTGGTCTTCTGCATCACGATATTCCTTAGGTTTTGCCAACTAAAATTTTTGTAGTAGAAAATGTGGTTGCATTACCCGCACTTCACATCAAATATCTCCATTGAAGACCTGATTCAAAAGAAATTTGAAAAAAAGGAATAAGTGTACCAGAAATTTGATTAGACAGTTCCTCAAAATG
This sequence comes from Phalaenopsis aphrodite, assembly GCA_003013225.1. NCBI lineage: Eukaryota > Viridiplantae > Streptophyta > Magnoliopsida > Asparagales > Orchidaceae > Phalaenopsis > Phalaenopsis aphrodite. The sequence goes on along the minus strand of NEWO01000135.1, from coordinate 1,098,901 downwards.
ACTATAGAAATCTTGAGCTTATGAAGTTTGATGTAACTTAGTCAATTTGCCTTGCAAGTCCTGACATGACAGAATACCTAAACATTATGGAAAACTTCCCTTGAAATTGTTTCAGGAGAATAGTTATTTTTTCGAATACATCCATTGATACCAACTCATGGCTGGTCCATCTATCTGCACCGATATAATAATAAATTGTTGTTCCTCCGTCATATGATATACAAAACAAATTGATCAACTTTGATTAACTAAAATGTGTCACATCCGTTTTTACCACTAAAAAATGTGTCATATAGTATGAGTTCCTTCTACCATATTTGTTTTTGCTACTATCTTCATTGAGGAAGTGGTTTAGTAGACAATGAAAGCAATGCATCAGGTACCATGAGAGCATTTCAGGCCGCTCTGATTCCAACAAATGGAACTGTAGTTTTTGAGGGTGAGGGAGGAAAATTACACTAGCAGGGAAAAATTATTATCGCTTCCCTATTCAGGGGTAAGATCATTATTTATAGTTTCAAAAAGTATCACAGTTTATAGTTCTTTTGTAACCAACTATAGAGACTTCATTTTGTGCATGCATCAAAGGACTTTCATAAAGAAATCAATGTTATAGACACACACTCACACATTGAGAAGTGAGAAGTTGTTCATAACTTATTCTATTCCATTATTTGATCTTGATTGTATTTGTTTCAGATAGCCTCTGAGATTTTCCACGAATGGAAAACATACATGTTATGATCAGAGTAGGATGAATGCTATTGAATGAAATAAACTAAGCTGCATTTTATAGCTAATTGATAGGCATTCAACCCCAAATATTGTTCTCGCAATGATAATTTTCTTAAGCATCATCATCCGATTGTCCGCTTTGCTATTTCTTCTTCGCCATTTTTCTTAAATTATACTTTATATATGTTCCTCAACTTTCTTTATATTGTCAGATCTGGTGATTCAGGGCAGACAATTAGATTTGAGATATCCAATTTCTTCACTCGTCAATTTTTTTATCTCTTCCATTTGTTGATGATTCTGATTAAAAGATATCCTTATGCACTTTGATGATGATTTGAGATAAATGATAACATTGGATCTTAGATTAGTGTTCCTGTGTTGTAGATGGATGAGTTGGTTTTTTGAAGGCACTGTGTCGATGAGAGTGCAACTGGCTATGCTTTTATCATAACTTGAAGAAGGTAATTATTGTTTGATTCTAGCCCAGATTGAAGAATTCTTGGACATTTTTTGAAACAATTGAGCTGTTACCATGGCGTTTTATTGCAGCCCTTTTTCTTGTTAAATTTGGTCGTTTTTGCTGTAATATTTTACTTGTTATTGAAATATATATATATATATATATTCATTTGAGGCAGTAATATTTTAATTATAATCGTTTGAATTATTGTGTAATTGCATTACATATGTTGCAAAAATTATTCTTTTTGTCATTCAAGTTTTTGGTGTCTGTTGGAGAATTTAGAGAGCTTGTAGAAATTATTTTTGGAATCTGCTCTCGTGTGATTTCGTCTTTAGGACTGTTGCTGCCCATATTTTGGTTGTCGTTGCTTTCTGAATTTTTGTGTTTTTCTTTGATAAATCATAGTTTAGTTTGTTGAGTCCTGATATTTAACGAATCCTATAAGCTACAAGGTTGGAACAAAAATGGCTGATGTTTATAAATATATATCCATATATCTGAAATATGAAATTTGATATTTATAGAGAAAAAAAGCCCAAAATAGTCCCCTACCAATAGCAAGTGTTCAATTTAGTCACCGAGTTTCAAGATGCTTCAATTTAGTCCCTGACTATTAAAAATTAATCCAATTTGGTTTTAAATGAAATTTTCCGTTTAATTTGACATACCTCTCACATTTTAAGGGTAAGTTTATCTATTTATAAAATTCACAAATTAAATGCACGAAGTGCTTGACAGTTATCATTGGAGAATTCATACGCGAACCAGCCTCATCTTAAACCTAAATCCTTCATTCTTGCTGCTTCTCCCCTTCTTTTTCACCATCGACCGAGCAAGTAACTCAATATACTTAATCATTGCTGCTCCACTTGACGTAGCAGTCTCCATCTCCGTATTCATTTGTGTTGTTTGCGTTGACGACAAGGCTTTGTCCACATCTGAGCACGACTTCTTTTCATCTGTTTCACCATCAACGAAGCAAGCAAGTCAAGGCGAGTACTCATTCGATGCTTCTCCACTCGACGAAGTAGCCTCTGTATGCATCTCCATCTGTAGTGCTTGCGTCGACGACAAGGCTTCATCTCCATCCAAGTGCTTGCACATCCCTCTCGACACCAACGTTGATTGCAAAAAGAAGCGATTTCGACATGCGTCGATTTGACTTCAAGAAGTTGTCTCTATTCAAGTAAATAAAACATTATAAGTTTGCAGAGAAGTAATTTATTGATGAAGAAAATTGTAATCTATGTCGCAAAATAAATTATTTAATCAGATTAAAAAACAAATAATGGTGGAGAAATTGAATTTATGATTTTGTGATGTTTGCTTTTAATTGTATTTGAGCAGTATTTAATTAACTTTTAAGCAAGATTTAGCCTAAATCCAACCAAACATTATGCACATCAATTTTTATGCTAGTTATATTTATGAATAATTACATAAAAGATGAAAATACCCTGCAATTTATGTAGACAATCATTAAATTCAACGGAAAGTATGATTTAGGACCAATACCAATTAGGAGCAACTTTTAATAGTTTGGGACTAAATTGAAGCATCCTAAAGTTGAGCGAATTGGATACTTGTTAACAATTGGGGGCTATTTTGGGTTTTTTACTCTTTATTTATATAAACATCTAATTCTTTCTATCATATCAAAAATATATTAATATTAACATGTCTAAAAAAGTTAATTGCATCTTTTCATTGAAAATGTTTTGATGTGATTTTTCACTACAATGCAATATAGTTAAATTTTGAATTTGAGGGTAAGATATGCAAATGTGTAAGAATTGTATGGTAGTTTTTTTTTTTATATTCTTGTTGGATGTGATTGAGTATGGCAAATTTGGTGTTTCATGTTTATAAGTTTGAATGATTTCAGAGTGGTCTATGTTGTAATCAATTTGGAACTCATTAATATTCACAATTTCTGCTGAATTCTGTAGTTTCGGTGAAGTTTTAGATGAAATTTGTTAAAAGTTTTGATCTATTAACAATACTCCATTAGAAATTTTCTATGAAAATTTTATCAAATTTCATAATAATGTAATTTGAGTCTTAATATTTATATCTTTTTAGTTCAAATTTGAAATTGCCCAAAATTGAGAACCAAATCAAGTTTTAAAACCTTGATGTAGTAGATGTGTTTAGTCATCAAAATGAACAAATGGAACTCTTATCCCAAGCCCAAAGTAGGGCCTGGATGCAGCAATTCCTCCCCTCCTCTGCTGCATTCGGGCCGTTGTCCGGACATCTGGAGTCCAAATGTAATATTTTCTCCAAAGTAGGTGCTGTTATGGAGCTTATGTTTTTTTTTATTTTTTTTTATTTTTTTTTTGGTTTATTATAACTAAGAGCTTGTTTACGGCAGTTACAATTATTTCAAAAAGCTGTTGCGAAGTTACTGTAGGATAAATTGCCTTAAAAAAGTTGTTATTTGTGAATCATTGTTTGAATAGTTAACTTCTGCGACAATTGTTTTTTATAAAAGGACTTTAATGCGATTATGTAGATGTGATAGTTATAGGTTCATCTTTATAGAATGAATCCACATAAAACACTAGAAATAAATTTCTGAAGTTTACATAAAGTCAGAAGTTCAATATATTACATCAAAGGTTATACATCACTTAGCATTTAGTAACATAAAAATTAAAAATATAATAATAACAAATAATGCTATCATAATATCACTCTTAATCTCGAAGACATCAAGTGTTTTGAAAATTTCTTTTTTATTGTTACTCTCGATATATGGCCACTATCTAATATGATTTTCTTATAGCGGTCAGCTCATCTAAAAAAGTTGTAATCATTTAGTGATCTATTTTTAAGACATCTTCATATAGCTTCTTATCATGATGTAAATATGCAATATTGTAAATCACAATTGCAGTGCACAGTTCTAGAGATAGTAGAAGTCCTTGAACTCATATTTCTATAGAATGCATGGTTTAATACTATAATCTCAAATTTCATTACAAAATGAGCTTATCTTGATGTTAGAATGATTTATACCTTAGCCTATTGCTTGGGGATGTTAAATTTTTGCAAAGAATAGTCCATTATTGCAACCATAGTGGCTACATCCTCAAACATGGAAATTATCCCCACCTTCTTGCTTGCAAGAATGCATGGTTTAATACTATACTCTCAACTTTCATTACAAAATGAACTTATCTTGATGTTAGAATGATTTATACCTTAGCCTATTGCTTGGGGTTGTTAGATTTTTGCAAAGACTCGTCCATGGTGGCTACATCCTCAAACATGACAATTATCTCCACCTTCTTGCTTGCCAACTCGATTTCAAAGTTCAATATCTTTTTGATAGTTCTACCATTACAACTTTATCGAAGACTTCAAACTTCTTAAATTTGATTTCTTATGGTTATAGAGCTCAAATGGTGAAGGAATGTCGGGAAATGAAAGAACACTAATGGCTATGCAAATCTCTCTTTGTGGGAGTGAATATATAATGTATAAGAGGTTTGACAACCATGATGAGAAAATAATGATTGAAAGATAAAAAAAAATCTAAGAATAATTTATTTAAGTTTTTTTTTTTAGATTTTGCTACCTAATTTTAGTGTGCATTAAATGCCCATTATTGCACTAATAAGCATTTCACAGTGAACATATGGCAAAAGGTTGTCAAAAAAAAAAGCAACACTCATGTATAGATATGACCTATAAGCTTTATTTAGAGGAAAATTTTATTATCGTTCTTTTTCTCTTTTCTCGGTCTCCTCCAAATATGCAAAGAATTAAGGAACTAAATATATACTCTTAAGGTCATCACCATACTCACTGGACCTATCCAACTTAAGGCAATTGTTCATGGCTAAAGAAACCACCTGATTTTTACTTTTAGGAAACCTAAAGAGTCCTAACGATTAAATATTGGTCCCGGTACAAGTCCGTATACATGCTACGTGCTTCTTGTAACTATTTTATATTTATATATGTATAGTGCATTATGTAGCTTTATTGTAGTGCTCGAGACTCTAGATTTCAATCAATTAAAAGGAAATCTCAAAGGGAGCCAAGGATTCTAGCTTTAAATTTTGAGACTATTTATTATATTAGTTAAGTACTAATAGTGGATTTTGTTTCTTTTCTCTTTCATCTTTTTATCTTGTCCATCTTAGAGTTATTAAGCTTTTGGTGTAACCCATGAATAAAATATGGCCTAACATCATGCTCCTCAATCTCTTTTACTTAAAATTGTGAAGAAGGTGATGACTACATCTCTTGTATGTGAGCTTGGGGGATCATATTGAGGAAAAGTGCAAAAGAGCAAGTTAAGGCATAACTAGTTGCTATGCCCATACGCTCAAAAGACCCATTAAAGTAACATTTTTATATCTATTAGAGCTAAAGAACAATATGTCAAATTTAATAATATTAAATTATAAAGAAATTTGTTACTCTAAACAGTTTTTTCCAAAGGTTTATATAAAGAGAGGTGAAGTAAAATAAAGGTGAGGAGGTTCTTACTATTTACTCATACATTCAAGCTTCAGTTCAGGAATATTTAGATAATAAAAATGAGAATAATTTAGATAAAAGACTTTATCATTGATTTTACATTAATCAAAAGATCAGAGAAATTAACTCATCTCTTACAATTATATGTATAGATGAAGTGGAAAAAGAGGCATACGAACACCTTTAGCTATTACTTCTAAGTATGGTGTAGAGGTAAAAAATAATTTTTAAAAAAAGAGAAAATATTAATATGCTAGAGTTAATGGATCGATCAAACAAGGGTTATATGCTAATGAATCCATACAATATTGACCTCTTTTGCCCAATTGATAAGTGCAATTTCATTTCTTCAATGCATAATTGCTAGGATTGAAATATGGCTCCAAAGAAAAGAAGATAAGAGTAAGTAGCAAGGGAACAATGTGATTTCTATAGTTAAATACACTGTTATAGTTACATAGTAAGTTAAATATTCATTTGTCTGTTAATTTAATAAGTTATGACAATAGAATTATAATGTGTTGCTCATTATAACTTAATTTTTCTAACAACATGTATATGTTTTATATTATATAATATGAAAGCAAATATAGTGCTGCCCAAAGGCAAGCAGATCATGCATTGTTATCTTAAATAAGCTGGTTCATTAGCTCTACAGAGCTAAAATCTTTGTGTATAAATATTTAAGGATAAAGGACTATTTTAAGTTATATAAAGCAATACTTATATATGTTGATGAATTAAAAGAAAAGCAAGTGATGATATAAATAACATTTATTTAACGAATCAAAATAAATTTAATTGATAATATGTGAGTTCTTACTATTCAAAATGAGTTTAGCACTGTATGACTCTATCCCCACTTGCATTCTAGTATAGAGCTTATAGATAATGATGAATTTACTTTGTAATTGTTGTTAGAGCTGGAGCCCGATCCGCCTCTAGATTTCCTGCTCTCGCTCGCATCGCTACCTCAAGCCTGCTTCTACTCCCGATCGCGAAGCGTCGTGATTCCCTGCTGTCGCGAAACCGCTCTCGCCTCCCGCTCGATCGCGAAAGGTCGCGATACCTGTTCCTGCTCCACTGTGGCTAAAGGTCGCGATATTCGTGAAACGACGTCGTCTCCCGTTTCCTTTAAGTTGCTAATAAAAGAAGAGACGGGTCCCCTTCAGATTAAGTGAAGTCACAATTTTGAGTTCTTCTTCGGGTTTCCTCGGGACAGAGGAAGAGTTCTTCGGGTTTCCTCGGGATAGATGAGAGAAGTGCAAGGTGTATTTCCTTGCGCTGAGGGAAGAAGAAAGAAGAAGAGGATTGTTCCCCCTTGGCTTCTTCTTGGTGACTTGTGACAGAAGAGAAATTAGTTTTTATTTCTCTTATGAGTTATTTTCTTCGGTGTATCTTGATGTAGAGTTTCTTCTATGTATCTTGGTGTAAATAGAGAAGAGAAGAGAGAGAAGAAGAAAGAGCAACGAAGTGAGAGATTCCTCTTGTAAGTTGAGATGATCGACTGGTGTAAATTCCTCAAGTAGTAAAATCCTCTACAACTCCGTGGACGTAGGCAATTCGCCGAACCACGTAAATTTGTTTTCTTTTCTGGTGTGATTTTTCGTGTTCTATTTTTTTTCGCTTCATCGATCGTTCTCCTATTTGATTTATATATATACTAAATCAATTGATGTATATCTTATAACAATTGGTATCAGAGCTTTGTTCGGATCTGAGAAGAATGATGACTGCAGATGAAGTGAAGGTTTTAGGGATAAAAAATTTGATGACACAAATTTTGGTTATTGGAGGATTCATGTTTGAAGAAAAAGAGCAATATCGTCAATGGGGGATATTAGTTTGAAGAAGGAGACGTTGCCTGTGTATCGGTCTCCAAGTGGGATATCGTTAGAGCTGGAGCCCGATCCGCCTTCCGATTTCCCGCTCCCACTCACGTCGCAACCCCCCTACTTCCACTCCCGAACGTGAAACGTACTGATCCTCTAATGTCACGAAACCGCTCCTGCCTCCCGCTCAATCGCGAAAGGCCGCGATGCCTATTATCGCTCCACTATCACGAAAGGTCGTGATATTCGCGAAACGACGCAGCCTCTCGCTTCCTTTAAGTTGCGACTAGAATAAGAGATGGTTCCCCTTTAGATTAAGCGATCACGATTTTGAGTTCTTCTTCGGGCTACCTCGGGGTAGAGGAAGAGTTCTTCGGGTTTCCTTGGGATAGTGGAAGAGAAGTGCAAGGTGTAGTTCCTTGCGGTGAATGAAGAAGAAAGAAGAAGAAAAGAATTGTTCTCGCTTGACTTCTTCTTGGTGGCTTGTGGCAGAAGAGAAATTAGTTTTATTTCTCTTGTAAATTTATCTTTTTTGGTGTATCTCGGTGCAGAGTTTCTTCAGTGTATCTCGATGTAGAGAGAGAATAAAAGAGAGCGAAGAAGAAAGAGCAACAAAGTGAGGGATTTCTCTTGTAAGTCGAGGTGATCGACTGGTGTAAATTCCTCAAGTAGTAAAATCATTTGTATCTCTGTGGACGTAGATAATTTGTCGAACCACATAAATCTGTGTGTTCTTTTCTTATGTGATTTTTTTCGTTCTATTTTATTCGCTTCGTCGATCGTTCTCCTATTTGATTTGTATATATACCACATAAACTAATGTATATCTCGCAACATTTGCTTCCTTGAATTGCTTAAGTTTTCACGGTTATTTGGCTATAAAAAGGAACTTTTCTCATTCTTTTGTTTTCAATGTAAATGAGAGCTAGTTTAGTGTGCATTCCTATGTCAGTGATAATATTAGCCATTTGAAGTTTCCTTAAAATTTTTTCCATGCTCTCAATTTGATTTCAAAGAAATACCTTTGAAAGTTAAATCTAATTATATGTCATTCTACATAAAATGTGTAAGCTTACATTTATTTTATAATATAATAGATCCATGAATTCTTCATAAAATATTCAAGTATTCAATTTTAGTGCCTAACAATTGATGTTTATTTAATATTTTTTAATTGTTTATTCAGTTTCAAAAACACTAACCTTTAAATTCTTTTATTACAATTGATGTTGTACATATAATTCTTTTCATTATTATAGCTATTACAATTGCAATATGTCATATCAATCTTAAAATTTATTGCATCTTTGGTGTTGTTAAATACACTCTCATGCATCAATTTTATGATCACTTGTGTTATTGTTTATTATGTCAATATTATAATCTAATATATTGTTGTTTTTCTTATACTATGCTAATTCTAACTTAAATTTTACTACAACATAATTTCTTAAACTCAAATTCTACTACATTATAATTTATTTAAATCATATTTAAATTTTGTTTGATCCTCGTCGAAACATAGAACAATCATTATTCAAATTTTGTTTCGGCAACGGTCAGAATTATGTTCAAATCTTGTTTGAACTTTGATCAAATTGTGTTCAAATCTTATTTACTTGAGCTGTTATGGCCAAATATACAAATACATGCCCACCATTAAACTTAATGTTATTAATCTAGGCTCATATCTACTCAAAATGTCTTGGCACTAACACAATTAAATTGAACCCAATTGATTATTAAACAGAACCAAAATTCAATTAAAGCTCTCTTCAACTAAATCCAACATAGTGTTGTCAAAAAAGCTCGTTGTTTGCAAATAACTCATGTTCAGCTCGTTAAGTTGCTTTTGTTCGATTCGTTCCTTAAGCAAATAAGTCAAATATGAACAAAGCTTATGAGCTAGATTTATAAACTAGTCAAACATGAACAAAGCTTATGTTAAGATTTATAAACTACCGCCAACCATCGTCAATCACAACCAACCAGACGCCGACAGTCAACGCTGTAATCTAAAAAATATAATTACATTTTCCCTTCTATGGGAGAAGAGATTTCTGTAATTAACAAACAATAGTGAATCTTCACAATTGGGTCAGTCCTAGTGGTTTTTCTCTTTCAGAATTTTCCACGTAAAAATTTCTGGAATTATTTTTCCTTATTTTTCTTTCATCTGTTTGTTGAATTCTCGTACAACACTAAGACAATAATCCGTTACTCTTATCGCCGTGGATTTTCTAGCATGCATCATATATATATATATATATATATATATATATAGAGAGAGAGAGAGAGAGAGAGAGAGAGAGAGGCATAAGAGTTTTGGGGTACAATTTATGTAACAGTAAATGCCGACTGAGAATTTGATAAAAACGCAAATCTAAATACGGCCGTAGCTTGATTAAACCCTAATACAATCTAATTTTGACCAAAATGTTTTTTTATTCAGTAACCACCTAATTAAACCCATCCCTCCTGTTTTTTTCTCCCTCTTTAAAATCCTGAAAGCCTCCTTCTCCGCCGCCACGCAGGCGAATCTTCGATCTCGCTTATTTCGCTTGTGCGTGGCCACCGTGTTCTACAGATGGAGAAAGAGAGCACGAGCATAAGCTACGTATACGAAACCCTGGATCCCTTGGGCTCCTCGTCAGGCGAACACGATACCGTTGCCTCGAGATCATACGCCGTTTTCCGGAGCGAAATAACTACCTCCGCTGACCTAGTTGTCGACATTCCAGTCTCCGATTACTTCTCCCTTGACGTCCCCGTGGTTTCAACTCTAGATGAGGCGCTTACCTCCCCATCAGTTTCCACCGCTGTGGCTCCATGTCCGGCGGAGGAGGCTCGTGCGGTTACCGCTGAATCGACATGGTTCCGAGCTGGGTGCCGGTTTAGGAGTCCAATGCTTCAGCTTCACAAGGGTAAGATCGCGCTTTACCCCAATGGCTAATTTGGTTTCTTATGAATTAAAAGCATGTTTGGTGATTTTAGGTTCTTTTGGGGCAACTTTTGCTTTTTTGTTTTAGCCTTTTAAGAGAGCGATTTCCAATCACAGTTTCAAATATGATCTCCGAAAAATTGAATTTATGGGAGATTTACGTCTATACCACACATTTTTTTATGTATTTGCATGTTTAACATGTAAATTTTGATATTCACATATAACATTTTAGTATCATATTCACATGTCACTGTACTGCACTTTAAACAATAATATTAGTGATATTTTTAATATAATATTAGAGATTTAAGTGTTATATAAGTATTACAAATTTAATTATGTACATACATACATACATTTTTTTTTTTGAAAAAAGCCAAGGGCTAATATATTAAACAAGAAAGATACAAATAAGTTGTATGAGTGGGCCTAAAATAAGGCACACAACCCACACGATACAACAAACACAAAATCCCAAAAAAGAAATAGAAGATACCTTTATGATAAAAAAACAAAAAACCACCAACGCGCGCAAAAAGTTAGGGACGACTTAGTTTAGTCATGCCTCTGTCTCGAGTTCTCGAAAGAGAGTCGACTAACAAATTGATGAGGTACATACCATTACCCGAAGTAACCAAAGTATCATCCATCAAATTCCTGAGTTCAAGTAGATCTCCATTCTTCTTCTTCCTTCTAGATGTGTAAACCTATCATTCTTCATCCGAGGATTGACTGATCTGATCAGTGGATGACCGGACAGGTGCAGGATGTCGCACATTATGAACTAATGTGTCTGAGAAACATTAACATCTTGCTCGGCCTAATGAGACGGTAGAGAAGCAGTAACATGCTCCAAACCAACGACTGGAGTAGAGTGTTCAAAAGCAGGAGCATCTAGGGGTAGAATGACTTGGGTAAACCTATCATTCTTCATCCGAGGATTGACTGATCTGATCAGTGGATGACCGGATAGGTGTAGGATGTCGCACATCATGAACCCATATGTCTGAGAAACATTAACATCTTGCTCGACCTGATGAGACGGTAGAGAAGCAGTAACATGCTCCAAACTAATGACTGGAGTAGAGTGTTTAAAAGCAGAAGCATCCAGGGGTAGAATGACTTAGGTATGGGGTTCTTTATCTGAGACAACCAAGGTTTGAATAGAAAGATCATCAAAAATTTTCCTATCAGGAAAAGCGTCAAGCAGATGAGCAGGGGTATGTACAATATTGGAAAGAGGGTCAGGTTGCACCTCCTCAATAGAGATGGTAGGTGACAAGACTTCCACCCCCAATTCAACATGAATAGATTTTTGAAAAGTTGTTGAACTTTAGCATTATCTGGTCTTAAGTAAGGATGCAAACGATAGCTGGTTGAGTGATATCTCTCTCAACTAACACACAATGAGTGCAATATAGAGGGTGTGATTTTATTTCAACTTTTTTCTAATACCTAACGTGATTGAATCCAATCTATACTTTATCCGGAGCTGATTGAGTGATATCTCTTTCAACTAACACACAAGCCACAGAGAGTCTGATGATAACAAACGTAAGATTATTAACCTTGAGAGGCTTACAGTAAGCAGTTATTAAGGATTAGAGAATTTCCAAGTTGAGCAGATGTAATTTTAACCCCGAAAATTTTATCCACACAAGAATGATGGAGGACTTTACTTTTGAATCAAAGTTGACAGTACACTTCAGGATTTTCATAAAACAATTGTCAATCCTGATTACATTTCTAAAAAAAATACGAGTGTAATCCGCATTGTGAAATAACTGAATAAATATATGTCGGTCGTCAAGTCAATATTCCAACTACTTGATAGCTTCATAGTATTAAAATCTTTCCGAATGATCTCAAGTTTAGGGTGAACACAAATGAATTTCTTCACTAGAGCAAAACACCAAGAAGACGCTAGAGTACTGGTTTCAATCTTAAAGAGAAAAAGAGGAGGTTTCCTATTTTTTTTACCAAGCTTTTTAATGAAAATGTAATAACCACCACCTTCAAGAGCCTCGCGGAATGATTGTGGAACAATGCAGGATTTACCGATACCAAAGTCGGGCTCTGAACCTGAAATAGGGGCACGAGTAGGATTAAGATTGTCGTCGGCAAGGGCAGTGACATAGGAACAGAGCGTCGAGAACATCACCACCAGGCAAGATGACCACGGTCTAGAGCGGCTGCAACCCGAGGAAGGAGACGACGTGCGAGGACAAACGGCGTAACCAAACCTCGTATCAAGAACGAAAGACGACGAGTCAAACTGAGACCAGACGACGTCGTGCGAGTTGCCAACGAAACTGCGAGACGATGATGACGCGTCAAACAAGGAAGTCGACGTCGTGCAAGCTATTTGCAAACGCCGACGAGGCAATCAGAAAAGGAGAAGGCTGGGTGCGAATCCGTTCGTCGTCGGGCAAGATGAACCTGTTCATCGTGGAATACGACGATGCCGACGGAGTGAAAAGGCAAAGGATTCAAAGCCAGGAATCGCCATCAGACGAAAACCCTAGCAGTGCTGCACACCGATGACCCATTCTCTTGAGCAATATNAATGAGAGCAATATAGAGAGTGTGATTTTATTTCAACATTTTTCCAATACCTAACGTGATTGGATCCAATCCATACTTCATCCGGAGCTGGTTGGGTGATATTTCTCTCAATTAACACACAAGTCACAGAGGGTCTGATGACAACAAGTGTAAGACTATTAATCTTGAGAGACTTACAGTAAGCAGCTACTAAGGATTAGAGAATTTCTAAGTTGAGCAGGTATAATTTTAACCTAAAAAATTTTATCCGCACAGGAATGATGGAGAACTCCACTTTTGGATCAAAGTCGACAGTACACTTCAGGATTTTCATAAAACAATTGTCAATCCTGATTACATTTCTAGAAAAAATACGAGTGTAATCCACATCGTGAGATAACTGAATAAGTATATGTCGGTCGTCAAGTAAGTCAATATTCCAACTACTTGATAGTTTTAGAACATCAAAATCTAGGGTGAACATAAATGAATTTCTTCACTAGAGCAAAACGCCAAGAAAATGCTAGAGTACTGGTTTCAATCTTAAAGAGAAAAAGGGCAGGTTTCCTTTTTTTACCAAGCTTTTTAATGAAAGTGTAATAACCACCACCTTCAAGAGCCTCGTGGAAGGATTGTGGAACAATGCAGGACTTACCGATACCAAAGCCAGACTTTGAACCTGAAATAGGGGCACGAGTAGGGTTAGGATTGTCGCCGGCAATGGCAGTGACATAGGAACGAAGCGTCGAGACCATCACCACCAGACAAGATGACCACGGTCTAGAGCGGTGCGACGAGCCGTGTCAATCTGCGACCCGAGGAAGGAGACGACGTGCGAGGACAAACGGCGTAACCAAACCTCGTATCAAGAACGAAAGACGATGCGTCAAACTAAGACCAGACGACGTCGTCCGAGTTGCCGATGAACTGCAAGACGATGACGACGCATCAAACAGGGAAGTCGACGTCGTGCAAGCTATCTGCAAACGCCGACGAGGCAATCGGAAAAGGAGAAGGCTGGGTGTGAATCCATTTGTTGTCAGGCACGATGAACCCGTTCATCGTGGAATACGACGATGCCAATGGAGTGAAAAGGCAAAGGATTCAAAGCCAGGAATCGCCATCAGACGAAAACCCTAGCAGTGCTGCACACCGATGACCCATTCTCTTGAGCAATATGACATACATACATACATACATACATATAGACATATAGACATATAGACAGACTGACAGACACACACACACACACACACAGACATACATACAAACATACTTGCATATATATATGGATGTATGCAGATACATTCCTGCATATATACACATAC
>NEWO01000135.1:1054921-1084468 GCA_003013225.1 Phalaenopsis aphrodite | reverse complement strand
GGAGTGAAAAGGCAAAGGATTCAAAGCCAGGAATCGCCATCAGACGAAAACCCTAGCAGTGCTGCACACCGATGACCCATTCTCTTGAGCAATATGACATACATACATACATACATATAGACATATAGACATAGACACAGACTGACAGACACACACACACACATACATACATACATACATACAAACATACCTGCATATATATATGGATGCATGCAGATACATTCCTGCATATATACACAGACATACAAACATACAGACATACAGACATACATACATACATACATACACACATACACACACGGACAACATACATACATATAGACATATACATACATACATACACACAAACACACACATACATACACATACATACACACAGGCAACATACATACATATAGACATATACATACATACACACAGACACACACACACACATACATACAGGCATACGGACACACACATACATACATACAAACATACATACATACACACAGGCAACCATACAAATACATACATACAAACATACAAACATAGACACACGCACACACGCACGTACGCACATACAGGCGCAAAGACAAACACACACATACATACAGACAAACATATAAATATTTAGATGCAGATACATATCTGCATATATATCATTACATGGTTTGTATGTAAACTCCCCTTTAAAAAAAGCTTTGAGAAAGGTTTCATTTAAACAAACCTTAGTTTTTACTGTCTATTTCTTCTATCACAGAAGCAGTCCAAAAGCTATCCCATATGCAACCTTATTCTGCTTGTAAATTATAATAATTTCCTCTGAGGATGTTTTGAAGGGCAGTAAAATATGTTTTCAATGTCGTTCTAGTCTTACATTTTGACCCATTTACTTGGTAGAGTCTGTAATTACACTCCACTTATATAGTTTACTTTGGATGGTTGGGTTGCATAAAGAAAATTCAATATTTTTTAAAAAGAAAATTGTTTGATTTAGGGTCTGCATGGAGCAGCCGCAGCTTATTCAAAAACAACTCTGAAACTGCTGAATAATAATTTGATGCTCAAAATGACTATTACAAAAATTTTTTCTGAAACTCAGACCGCAGCTAGAAAGCTGCCATTGCACCTAGCCAAGAGCGGTGGGAAAATGCAGCTTTTAGTGACAACTTTTTGAAAAAGTTGTCAAAACATATTTTACTCAAACAGATAAAACTGTGGTGCTGTGTCGCACTGCCACTGCACTGCAACCCCAAACGGACCCTTAGTTACACCAAGGAGGCACAATGTTCGTCCAACCTGAGATTTGGTTGTGGAAGAAATATAACAAGAAATTCTTCGTCCATAAACAAGATTGGTGTTTCTGAACATATCCAAAAGAATGTCAAAATGAATCTAGAAATTGGGTGATCGACGAGGAAGAGATATCTAGTTGTGACGAACAACCTCTATGAACATTGAGATGTGAAAATCGACGGAATCTTTAGATTTTAGAATCAAAATCGACCTTCTTGGTTTTGATGGAAGATTAGATCCAAATAAATTCGTCAATTAGCAACATACAGTTGAACAAATTATGAAATTCAAATAGGTGTCACAAAAACATATCGTCAAACTAGGGGTAAGCAAATTGAAAAAGAATGTTTTACTTTGATGGAAAAACTTGATTAGGATTTGGCAAATGGAGGGAAGATCCATGATTACGTCATGGAACAAAATGAAGAAAGAAATGCAACGAAAATTCTTTGAAAAGATAGCGAGGAATGAGGATGGATGAGAACAAGAAACAAGAGAGAAAATGCTTTGTTAAGGTTCATAAACCTTTATTGTGGTTGATTTTAAAATCAATCCAAGAGTTGATAGTATCAACTCTTTGTTGATCTAGGTTTCTAGAAGTGATCAAAGCTATTTTTTTGCTAAATCATAGAATATAAATAACACATGAAGTGTTGGAGAAAAAGAAGAAAACACATGGGAACGTACACTGAAATCTCTGCATGAAAATCTTTTAATGAGCTATAATGACACCTCCCTTATTCATTCTTATTTTAGAAACTAAATAAATCACCTTAAACATGAAGGATTCATTAAATTTTTTATTTTCATTAGTAATTCTTCTAATTGAATTGATTGATGAGCTTCAGACAAAGAGATTTAATATTTAAAAAATTTTCTCTAAACTTCTCCTTGCTGGAAAACCTATTTTTTATGGTAACAATAATAATTTAAAAGCAAAGTATATTTACTTGTCACAATAATAGGCCTTTGAAATTCTTTTTTGAGAGGTTTTATTGTTTGTCTTGCATCAACTCTCTACTTAATAAACTTTTCTCCGGTGAGTTAATATTGTTGTGGTGACTTAGATGCCTTGCGACCTTGATCCTTTAGCAACCTCTCAGATCTTTGTTTAACAACATCAACATCCTTGCAATTTTCTTTTTGAAATTTTTTGTGCCTGTGTATAGCCTAAGGGCACTTTATTCCTTTGTACGTTGATATGTCTTTTAACATGCTTAATTTTTTTACATTTAACACATGTTTTTGAATGAAATTGCACTTTAAAGAAGAGTGTTTTCATATTTTTCTTGGAGGTATAATAAGTAGGAAACTTGGAGCGAATTGGAGTTGAAACAGGGCGAAGCGGAGGTAAAATGGAGAAAAAGGTAAACTAGCTTCTGGCGCCTAGGCGCCAGAAAATCCCAAGAAACCCGAGAAGGTGGCGCCTAGGCGTCACAAACTGGTGCCTAGGCGCCAGAACAGTCCTGTGCGTTTTCAGTATGCCCCCGGGAGTTATTTGACAAATTCGGATGGTTTGAGAGGCACTTTTTGGCATTTCTAAGTCCTGGAATTCTCCAAGAACACCGAGAGGTCCTAGATAGGAGTATGATTTAGATTATTTCACTTGTTCTTGAGAGATTTAAGAGGGGACTTCGAGAGAATTTGAAAGGGTTTTACTTCAACATCGTGTGTAGCATTGTGGAAAACTTTGTTCTTGGAATTTGCTTCTCTTTTCAGAGAGTAAAAACTAAGTATCGAGTTTAATGATGTTTGATTTCTGTTGTAAACACATATTTGGTGAAATTGCTTGGATTAAATGAAATTTTTTATTGTGTTCAACACGTGTAGTGAGTATATTTCTTATAATTTTCTCTTGTGATTGTTAGATTAGAACTGTAGGATCATTAATGCTATGTAATTGGTTTTTTATTTCTTACTGTGATGAGTATTCTTCTAGGCTTAATTTATATTTTGTATTGGTCATACAACTTGTTAAAAACAGTTGTGACCATTAGGACTCGAGAGGGCAATGGCGAAACAATATAGAATATTCACATTATTCAAATGACTATGGTGAAGTAGTCAGGAGACAATGCAATATAGGGAGATGTGTTTTGATAGGGTTTGAATAAGGAGTTTCTAGGGTGACAGCCGAAAACAAGAGCCAAAATTTGAACAATTCTTATTTATGTACTTTAAAGAGGGTAAATAAGTCTTACGTATATAAGATCACAACTCCTAGTTCTAATACTTACAACCTACCTAGTAATGCACTATATGATCACAATTTGAACAATACAACTTTTGTCACTATAAGATCACAATTCCTAGTAGTAATACCTACAACCTGCCTAGTAATCCACAAGAGAAAAGTACTTTTATCAATATTGAATTTCACTTAACTAATTGATCCAGGCAAGTTTAACTTAGGCATATAAACGTAACTTAGGATTAGTTATTAGAAAAAGTAGACTAGAACATCGCCCTTGGAATTATCTACCTCCCCTTCCCTGTGGGATCAACATTTCAGACTCAATAGAGCCCCATATTATTGTAACGATACACATACTTGCGTGAAAAATCTCAGTGAACCGTAATACCTAATTTTAAGAACTCAATCAATTTGTTAGGTATCAGATCGAGTTTATGGTTCCTTTACCAAGACTTATATAAATTGTCATAATAGCTGGGGCGGATCATAAGCCAAAGTGAAATTTAGTCTTTTATTATTATTATTATTATTATTATTATTATTATTATTATTATTATTATTATTATTGGCTATAAATAAGCTTATTATGTTTAGGGTTAGGTTTATCCAGGAGATTATTGTTATGAGTCTTAGGTTTAGAGNTAGATGCAGATACATATCTGCATATATATCATTACATGGTTTGTATGTAAACTCCCCTTTAAAAAAAGCTTTGAGAAAGGTTTCATTTAAACAAACCTTAGTTTTTACTGTCTATTTCTTCTATCACAGAAGCAGTCCAAAAGCTATCCCACATGCAACCTTATTCTGCTTGTAAATTACAATAATTTCCTCTGAGGATGTTTTGAAGGGCAGTAAAATATGTTTTCAATGACGTTCCATTTACTTGGTAGAGTCTGTAATTACACTCCACTTATATGGTTTGCTTTGGATGGTTGGGTTGCATCAAGACAATTCAGTATTTTTGAAAAAGAAAATTATTTGATTTAGGGTTTGCATGGAGCAGCTGCAGCTTATTAAAAAATAACTCTGAAGCAACTGAATAATAATTTGATGCTCAAAATAACTATTACAATTTTTTTTTAGAAAGTCAGACCGCAGCTAGAAAGCTGCAATTGCACCTAGCCAAGAGCGGTGGGAAAATACAGCTTTTAGTGACAACTTTTTGAAAAAGTTGTCAAAACAAATTTTACCCAAACAGATAAAACTGTGGTGTTGTGTCGCACTGCCGCTGCACTGCAACCCCAAACGGACCCTTAGTTACACCAAGGAGGCACAATGTTCGTCCAGCCTGAGATTTGGTTGTGGAAGAAATATACCAAGAAATTTGTCGTCCATAAACAAGATTGGTGTTTCTGAACATATCCAAAAGAAAGTCAAAATGAATCCATAAATTGGGTGATCGACGAGGAAGAGATATCTAGTTGTGATGAACAACCTCTATGAACATTTAGATGTGAAAATCGACGGAATCTTTAGATTTTAGAATCAAAATCGACCTTCTTGGTTTTGATGGAAGATTAGATCCAGATAAATTCGTCAATTGGCAACATACAGTTGAACAAATTATGAAATTCAAATAGGTGTCACAAAAACATATCGTCAAACTAGTGGTAAGCAAATTGAAAAGAATGTTTTACTTTGATGGAAAAACTTGATTAGGATTTGGCAGATGGAGGGAAGATCCATGATTACGTCATGGAACAAAATGAAGAAAGAAATGCAACGAAAATTTTTTGAAAAGATAGCGAGGAATGAGGATGGCTGAGAACAAGAAACAAGAGAGAAAATGCTTTGTTAAGGTTCATAAACCTTTATTGTGGTTGATTTTTAAATCAATCCAAGAGTTGATAGTATCAACTCTTTGTTGATCTAGGTTTCTAGAAGTGATCAAAGCTATTTTTTTGCTAAATCATAGAATATAAATAACACATGAAGTGTTGGAGAAAAAGAAGAAAACACATGGGAACGTACACTGAAATCTCTGCATGAAAATCTTTTAATGAGCTATAATGACACCTCCCTTATTCATTCTTATTTTAGAAACTAAATAAATCACCTTAAACATGAAGGATTCATTAAATTTTTTATTTTCATTAGTAATTCTTCTAATTGAATTGATTGATGAGCTTCAGACAAAGAGATTTAATATTTAAAAAATTTTCTCTAAACTTCTCCTTGCTGGAAAACCTATTTTTTATGGTAACAATAATAATTTAAAAGCAAAGTATATTTACTTGTCACAATAATAGGCCTTTGAAATTCTTTTTTGAGAGGTTTTATTGTTTGTCTTGCATCAACTCTCTACTTAATAAAATTTTCTCCAGTGAGTTAATATTGTTGTGGTGACTTAGATGCCTTGCGACCTTGATCCCTTAGCAACCTCTCAGATCTTTGTTTAACAACATCAACATCCTTGCAATTTTCTTTTTGAAATTTTTTGTGCCTGTGTATAGCCTAAGGGCACTTTATTCCTTTGTACGTTGATATGTCTTTTAACATGCTTAATTTTTTTACATTTAACACATGTTTTTGAATGAAATTGCACTTTAAAGAAGAGTGTTTTCATATTTTTCTTGGAGGTATAATAAGTAGGAAACTTGGAGCGAATTGGAGTTGAAACAGGGCGAAGCGGAGGTAAAATGGAGAAAAAGGTAAACTAGCTTCTGGCGCCTAGGCGCCAGAAAATCCCAAGAAACCCGAGAAGGTGGCGCCTAGGCGTCACAAACTGGTGCCTAGGCGCCAGAACAGTCCTGTGCGTTTTCAGTATGCCCCCGGGAGTTATTTGACAAATTCGGATGGTTTGAGAGGCACTTTTTGGCATTTCTAAGTCCTGGAATTCTCCAAGAACACCGAGAGGTCCTAGATAGGAGTAGGATTTAGATTATTTCACTTGTTCTTGAGAGATTTAAGAGGGGACTTCGAGAGAATTTGAAAGGGTTTTACTTCAACATCATGTGCATCATTGTGGAAGACTTTGTTCTTGGAATTCGCTTCTCTTTTCAGAGAGTGCAAACTAAGTATCGAGTTTAATGTTGTTTGATTTCTATTGTAAACACATATTTGGTGAAATTGCTTGGACTAAATGAAGCTTTTTATTGTGTTCAACACGTGTAGTGAGTATATTTCTTATACTTTTCTCTTGTGATTGTTAGATTAGAACTGTAGGATCATTAATGCTATGTAATTGGTTTTTATTTATTATTGTGATGAGCATTCTTCTAGGCTTAATTTATATTTTGTACTAGTCATACAACTTGTTAAAAACAGTTGTGACCATTAGGACTCGAGAGGGTAATGAAGAAACAATATAGAATATTCACATTATTCAAATGGCTATGGTGAAGTAGTTAGGAGACAATGCAATATAGGGAGATGTGTTTTGATAGGGTTTGAATAAGGAGTTTCTAAGGTGATAGCCGAAAACAAGAGCCAAAATTTGAACAATACTTATTTATGTACTTTAAAGAGGGTAAATAAGTCTTACGTATATAAGATCACAATTCCTAAGGGTAAATAAGTCTTACGTATATAAGATCACAACTCCTAGTTCTAATACTTACAACCTACCTAGTAATGCACTATATGATCACAATTTGAACAATACAACTTTTGTCACTATAAGATCACAATTCCTAGTAGTAATACCTACAACCTGCCTAGTAATCCCACAAGAGAAAAGTAACCTGCCTAGTAATCCACAAGAGAAAAGCACTTTTATCAATATTGAATTTCACTTAACTAATTGATCTAGGCAAGTTTAACTTAGGCATATAAACGTAACTTAGGATTAGTTATTAGAAAAAGTAGACTAGAACATCGCACTAGGAATTATCTACCTCCCCTTCCCTGTGGGATCAACATTTCAGACTCAATAGAGCCCCATATTATTGTAACGATACACATACTTACGTGAAAACTCCCAGTGAACCATAATACCTAATTTTAAGAACTCAATCAATTTGTTAGGTATCAGATCGAGTTTATGGTTCCTTTACCAAAACTTATACAAATTGTGATAATAGCTGGGGCGGATCATAAGTCAAAGTGAAATTTAGTCTTTTATTATTATTATTATTATTATTATTATTATTATTATTGGCTATCGATAGACTTATTATGTTTAGGGTTAGGTTTATGCAGGAGATTATTGTTATGAGTCTTAGGTTTAGAGTTTTGAAGAGATTTACTACCTCTCGAATTGCAGAAATTGGGAGAGATTGCCTACCTCTCAAATTATAAGTGTTTATCCTTATATTCATGTTGTATCACTTTGGTTTGGTGTTGATGAAATAAAATATTCGTTATGTCCTAATTTTTTTGTGAAAAAAATTATGTTGGATCGTATCATATTAATATCAAAGCATCGATTTGATAAAAAAAAGGAAACAAATTGGCTCACAGAGGATTGATCGTGCTAGCAGAGAAATGACGATGGGATCGACAGAGATCCAAAACTCCTTTTTGTCGCGGAAGGGAATGACGCGCTTCTGCTCAGGTAGATGGTCAAACAATCACGATTGAAGCTAGTTGCCTGTCGCCTTTGTGAGCAAACCCTATGATGTAGTCTTGATCTGAGCTTGATGGGAAAGCAACGACGAGATCATAATTGTGATTGGAGCTAGTTGCATATCGCTTTCATGATTGAACCCTATGATACAATTGCGACTAGAAGGCCACGACGGGGTCTTGGTCGTATGAACCTTGACCGAAGCCTTGTGATTCGATCTCGGTTTGAGTTATCTGTGGAAACGATGGGATTGCAACATTCAGGCGCAGTGCAGGAGTGACGATTTCGGCATGCAGTGATTGAACTGGTGACCGGAAAGCATTGTTGGTAACTTAAGTCGATACAGTTAGACAAAGACTTGAAACTCGATCTTCCTCCTCAATCGAGCGATACAGTTGAGCTTAGGGCTTGTTGGGAAGGCGATAACAGGATCGCGGAGTGTGATCGAACAACAGGAAGCGTTGACGAGATCACGACGTCCAATCCTTGGTATCTAATGGATCGGACACACTTTTTTCCTCCCTCCATTGCGTTCAAACAATACAGGCACAATTAGAGCTTGCTGAAAAGGTAACATAGCGACGTACATGAGTTTCGCGCTGTCCTGATAAAAAATAGCGATCCAGACCGCGAAATAAAGAGGTTCTATGTTGAACCTGCATACGAGATATTGGATCACATTGTTTGGAGATCTGCACGGCTTCCAATCTCCAAATCATGTACAAGATTTCAGGGATCATGACATTAGAGTCCTGCGCACGCCGAAATCATGTAGAGAAATTATGAAGCTTACGATTTTAACATAAAGTAGTTATGAAATCGTACAGAGAGTAATAATGGCCAAGAAAGTATATGATTTGAAGAAGAAATTAGAGAAAAAAATGAGTCAACTTAAATATGATATGGAAGAAAGGTTAGTCGCCATAGAGGATAGGTTTTGTTATATGGAAATCCAATGGAGGGTCGTCTTGCAAGGTTTTCTTCCATGGAGAACCAAATGGAGGATCGATTTGATAGCTTTGAGGAGATGATAAAAAATTCATTGAGATGCAATCCAAGGCCCCGATGGCGGTTCAAATTGTAAACCTTAATCAAATTTTGAATTGAGAATCTGAGGCCAGATCAAAAGGGAAGAGATCAAACATGAGGATTATGAGGAAAATATCCATCATCTCGAACTTCCCTCTAGGACTCTAATAGGGAATGGATTAGAGGTTCTGATGGAGGATGTTGGGTCGAAACATGAAGGTAGGGTTATGCAAGGGGTTAGGAGGAGCATGGAGATGGAAGGGGAGAAATCAGAATGGGGTATGCTATGGTCGAAGAAGGGAATTTCACCTTAGATACATTGGTGGAATCACTGGAGGGAGAGGAAGTTGAGTTGATAATGCTAGGGTTCGGAAGTTGAAGATGCTAATCTTCGAGGGGGAAGACACATATAGGTGGGTATATCAGAACTTCGCAGTGAATGAGCCAACTGAGGAAAAACTCACGGCAACAGGGTTATGTTTGGAGGGGAAATCCTTAACTTAGATTCAATGGAGGGAGGCTAGATACTTGATCCATTTGTGGAAAGAATTTAATGATTGTTTGTTGGAATTTTTCCAGTCATTTAAGAAGGAAACTTACACAAACAATTCTATATCTTGAATCAGGAAGGGACTTGTATGAATTATATGGAGAAATTTGAGCTATTATTTGGATGGTTGAGGGGGATTTCTAAAATAGGTTTGGAGGAGAAATTCATGAAGGGCTTAAAGCCCGACATACCGCCAACACTTCGACTATTGAGCCACGGGGATTGAGGAGGACGATAGAGCTAGCCCAAATGGTGGAGAACAAGAACCAAATGGAGATGGCCAACAAAAGCAGCATAGATGGAGCGTAGTACTGAACAGCTATAACCACAACCATACCTAAAGCTCAAATAATGGAAGTCCACAAGGATGCTGCATGAGACAGGAATTATGGGCCACGACCAAGAGCGATACTCAAACGCCTTACAGAGACAGAGATTCATGAGAAGTGAGCCTAGGGGTATGTTTTCAGTGTGATGAGAAGTTTATCCCAAGGCACCGTTGCAAGGAAAAAAATTACAAGTTCACATAGTACGTGATAATTAGGCAGATGATAAATAAATGGAGACAGTTGTGGTGGTGGAGGAGGAGGAACACTCACTTTTTTCCACCTTAAGGACGATGCGTTCATTGGGGAGCATTGTTACGCGGTGCTTGATCTAAGGCCAAGTTAGTCTTTTGTACGCTTAAGGGCAATTCAATCTTTTATTATTACTATTGTTGGATATCAATAGGCTTATTATGTTTAGGCTTATTTGTGAGTTTTAAATTTAGAGTTTGTGAGAGTTTTCCATCTCTTGAATTATAGGAATTGGGAGAGATCGCCTACCTATTGAATTGTAGGTGTTTATACTTGTATTAGCGTTGTATCACTTTGATTTGGTGTTCATGAAATAAAATAGGTGTTTGCCTTAATTTTTGTGAAAAAGCGTGCTGATTTTGATGCGGGTCGTATAAAAATCTTCACTTGTGGTTTTTTTGGGTACTATCGCTTTGATTTGTGACTGTTTTGTCTCCCTCGCGATCATTTATTACAAGATACTTTTGTTCTTTGTGATATGACTTTTATGTGGCACTACTTCATGTGATCGTTGTGATTTAATTAATGTTGTCCTATGATTCATATAGTTTGCTCGGTTTGGATAAGTTGTCGACTCTATCTTCTAATTTTGGTATTATAAATTGATTGGAGTTTATGATTACAAATATGGTGGTCTGAGACATAAGGAAATTTTCTATAGAGTTTAAATGTTTTGGATGAGTTTTTGATTGAATGCAATTTCTCTATCCTTCTTATGATGAAATTTGGGATTGCAGTTTTGGTGGGATGCTATCACCTTATATCGATGTGAGACTTGATTTTTCTGATTGTTGTTCTCTTATCTTTATTGTTCTTATTCTCTGATTTTCTAGTAATTAGTTTTATTGTGTAATTGAACTTTTGCCAAATTTGATACAATTTGTGGTTTGACTATGCTATAATTTTTCATCAAATGTATTTAATTACCTCCATGTTTTTGTCACCATTTCTAATATATGATTACTAAACTATTATTTTTGTTGGATTTTTCATATCTTAGTTTTAATCCAAAGAAATTTTTGATCCAATGAAGTAAGTAGCTGTCTAATGAAAAATTTGTGAATTATGAATTTGTTTTACTTGCGTGATTTTATGCATTTCAATATAGATGTGCATTTGACAATTCTAGATTCTAATGTATCTTGCATCATAAGGTTGCAAGCCCCAACCTAAGGGTCTGTTTGGGGCAGCTGTTGATTATTTATAAGCAGATTATTCTGATAATTTGATAATCTGCAGATTATCAGAATAAACTGGCTTGATGTTTGAGACAACTTATTCAGAACAACTTACTGAGAGCTGTTATTGAATAAATGACTACTCTGTCCTTGTTTGGTTAAGTTGTTTGCAACAGAGCTGTTTATGAAAAATAATAGATAAAACAGATGTCTCAAACTATTACAGTTCAGTTACAAAAATTAAAATATATTGCTCACCATGTCATGAGTATCAAAAGAAATAAAATAAGAAGAAATACAATTACAATTACAAGTAAAAAAATTAAAACGTTCAATTTAAAACTCTGACGTCGTCTGTTCTCAGCGATACTGCCCTCTTTGGAAACCATCGTAACACGATTACTGTCGGCATGGGAGTATGCAGGTCGTGGTTACGACATAAGTCGTGTAGAATATCCATAAAAATGGGTGCAGTCATTCGAAAAATATTGCTGAACTTTATCAGATGTCCAACAAGTATCTCACCCACCCATTTATTCCCAATATATGAGGATGTCATGTGTGGTATCCATCTAGTGCTCAAGTGGTAGTATTCCAACAATAATATCACTATAGCTGCATCCCATGTCATTCTTTTACGACGTTTTTGCTGTGGATCCATCTTGAAATTAGAAATGCATTAGGTTGAAATAATTTATGGAGAAGTGGTGACAGCAAAATGAATTAGTAAAAACATAAAGAAGTACAAAGCATCAGAAAATGAATTACATAAATTGTTCAGGAGTACAAAGCATCAAAAAATGAATTACATAAAATGAAATACGTATAGTGACACGTTAATGCAAAACAAACTTATTCTTCTAGTGACACGTTAATACAAAACAAACTTATTTTTCTACTAAAACACGTAAATATTCAATGCGCAGCTCGGGCCGTAGCGCCATGAACGTTTGTCTACTAGTAGAGTCCTCAAGTTTTTTAACACATTTTGTATGAAAGCGCATATCAGCAGCTTCTTCTGGAATAATATCTAAGATGACAACGCAGTCCCGGATGGTGCTGTCAGGGGGAGCTGGAGGAGGCGGAGCTGAAAAAGCAGCAATTAGTTTATCAAATGAGCTTTTCACGAAACTATCCTTATCTTTCTTCCTCCTGCCAAGTCTGGGCCTTTTGGACACTGAACTGGACTTCTCAATCTCCTTTTGGTTAATACTAGACCCTTCTTCATCAGCTATAACCTGTTCAGGTGGCAATTCATCTGGTATTCCTGCAAATCCCAATTCACTTGGGTTGAATGCATGTTTTCCAGTCGCGACAACCCCCTTAAACATAATGTCCAGTTTTTTCTCGAACTCTGACTCAATTCAGCACTGCCTATATTTTTTAGTTGTTGGCTTGACCTGCAACATTGAATCAAATTAGAGGGGGTTTAGGCATTAGCCAAAATATACTGGAATTAACAAATTAAGATTGTATTTATTACCTCCAATTTTCAGCCCTCCATTCATCTGGAGCTTCGATTGTTCGCTTAACGGGATCCCAACCCAACCCTGTGGATCCACGTTTTCACTCCTTCCAAATTTTTCACTCCTTCAACTGATCTCATTTATTTTTAAATTTGAGCATGTCTTAATCCCTACCTGTCAATTCTTTGAACCTTCTAGCAATATTTTGTCAACATTTCTTATTAAAATACGTGGTTATGTTTATTTCTCAATTATATTTCTTTAATATATAGATCGCAAAAAATATTTGTTACTTCTTTATCCCACATAGCAAACAGTCCCCCTTCAGCCGCCTTAGACATGTTGGAACTATATGGAATAAAGAAAAATAAGTACTTGCATTACCCGATACACAAAACATTTCCATAGTATTGCAATTTCCTCATCAAAACAAAAAATAAAAGTACATAAAAGAATTATGTGATTCGGTCAAAGACCTACATCAACAGAAATGAATCAAGCATGTTTTATTAAGTTATTGTGTTAAGCTACATAACTTCGAATCTCAATGAAGAACTCTACAACATGCTCTATGGTGCTAATCTAACCAATAAAGCCCTCGAAATCGCCAACAATGACTAATTTATATATATATTAAAGAAACTTTGAAGAAATGAAACAAATATAAGCAGTTAGAAGCAAATAGATAGCCCCTCAACCAAAATATCCAGCACGAGAAGGTATTCCACAAAGACAGAGCACGAGAAGCAAACGGATAGTCCCTCATCACGAGAAGCAAACAGATAGCCCCTCATCATCCACCGCTACTAAGCAAAGTTTGCATACAGTAGCTAAAATTAGACCTGCAATAATATTATAAGCTCCAACTACCTCATCAGAGAAAGCACATCATCCAACACTGCTAAGTGAATTTCAAAAGCAGCAATACTATAACACTCCTTTGTGTTGAACTATATTCAGTTTAATTCGATATTCATACCATTCAAATGAATCAACAAGAGATGAAAGGCATCAAAAGATGAATAGCAGCAAACCCTTCCACCACATCAAAACGATGAATAGCAAATCAATTGTCCCATAAATGGTATGCGTGTGAATATGAATGTTTAGGTGTTAGATTTGTAAGTACATAAGAACTATACAGTATGTATGCAACCAATTGTCCCATAAATGAAACTCAAAGTAATCTATATTTTTCTAAAAAATGTTATGAAGTCGTATCTAATTGTGATAAGTGATTGGATAAGTTCCAGCACAATCCATCATTCACCATTGGAAGCATATGATATATATGTTCGTAATATGATAACCAGTCCTCCAACACCAAATATAATAAGGAAACCTATCCATGAACTCCCAAAGAGATGTAAAAGATGCTAAAGACATAAGGCAACAAAAGGATAGGTAAATAAGCAACCTATCCAGTTCTATCTTGGGCTAACTTCATAACCCAAATACATAAGAAAACAAGTGCAACACTACCTTCATATCATTAAGTACAATAAGAAAATCGTGTACTGTAAAATGTATTCTTGGGCTAATTTGATGTATAATAAAAAAACATGCAATTGATCTTAACAGGCATTCCACCATGAGCTCTCGGGTTGACACGTGAATGTATAAGAAACAAGGGCTACCTTCATAACCCAAATATCACAGAATTCCTATGTACAAACCTACATTCGTATCCATTGGAAAGATAATTCAAATGCATTGGAAAGCCGTTTGCATTTCAACAGAAATTTGCCACAACCAATACCACTGTATGTATGTAAAATGTCATTTCCACTGTATGAATGTAAAGTGCCCCATTATACCGAAACATAGAAATGAGATGGCATTCCAGTACTGTGAAAGCAAAGATAGAACCAAAATTCCCAAACATTCCAGCATTCCAACATTCCCCCTCATTACAAGCACAAATTTGATTCCCAACATGTTAACGTTTCAATATTGTAACTCAAAAAATTCCCAGGCATCAGAACAGGGTCATACGTATGTAAAAATGCCACATGAAAGCTTATGCTCTTTCAAATAACTGCATCATATTTGAAAATCCAACATTTCAAAGCATAAATTTGCAATAGAGATGAAGGAAGAAGCGGAAGGAACTCTCATGTGTCTAGGGCAAGAAGGCAATGATTTTTACTGAAGAACTGAATCCTCATGCCCTAGCAGAAAGAGAAGGAGAAGAGAAAAGAGGTGAGTGCGACAGAAGTTTCCTACGCTTGGGAAGGCACAATCGGCTGAAGATAATACCTTATGTACGCCGATGTCCGTCAAAGTGAAGGAGGAGAGGGTCGATTCTCCTCGAAAGAGCGAGGGCGAGGGAGATCTCGGAAGGGCAACAAAGGAATTCTTGCCCTAAACACGAAAATCATTCGTGAAACACGGGGTTTCTCCGGCTTGCGAAAATCATAAGGAAATTGCGATATCCGAACGCCGCGGCACCAAATCATTCAACCGAACATAATATTCAAATGGGACGGCGGCGTTTTCAAAATGCCGCCGCACCCTATAAGCTGCCCCAAACGGGCCCTAATTGTAGAGGATCAAATTCTATTTAATGTGTTGTGATCGTCAAGTTTTCTATGCATAAGATGGGAGAAATGAGATACATTGTTATTTTAACTTGATATATTTTGATATGATGGTTTATTGTTTTACATAGCTTTTTGCATGTGCTTCTGCATTTCTGAATGACTGAACAGCCTTATGGTGTTTCTTTCAACAATTATGAGAAAGGTCAATTGTATAAAAGCTAAAATGTAACTTATTTCAGAACGAATATATAGTTTCCCCAAAAAGGTGCTTTGTTGATTTTTTTTTTAACTTTGGATAATTTAATTAGTTTTTTAAGGTTATGATATTATAGAATTGTATGAAGTTTAGTATATCATACATGTCAATCATTTATTAAATGCAAATCAGTATCACAACAATTTTTTACAAAATGAAGCATTATGTAATATTAGAAATCATCATGATAATTGCAGAGATACTTGATTTTTCTGAATTTGTTTCGCCAACTCCTGAAGAACAAGCCAAACGTGATACTGCTCTAGGCTGTGTCGTTCAGGTGGTCAAATATATCTGGCCGCATTGCAGAGTATGTTCAATAGTACTTCTTTCCAGTTAATTTGTGCATATTTGCGATCTAGATTTGATTAAAAATGCTCTGCTTCTTTGTATTATGCTCTTTTCTTATGAATTTAGGTGGAAGTTTTTGGATCATTCAAGACGGGTCTCTATCTTCCCACCAGTGATATTGATGCAAGTATTTTTATCTTCATTTTTATGCATTCCAATGAATTGTATTGGCATTGACTGATTTTACAATTTATATTATGTTTGGGATTTGAGATTAGCATGTTAGTTCTTGCTTCCTTGTCCTACCGGTTTCATCTAAAATATTCCGTCTTCAACTCATATGAGACCATTTTATCGGTTGTTATTTGTTAATCTTTTTTGTTTTTCTAATTTATTTATGAAAATATTTCTTTGACGTTTTTTTATCACAAAATAATGCTAGATTGAATGATAATGATTTTGACTAGCTTATTTGAACTATTTTAGGTTGTGATTTTGGATTCAAAAGTGAAAACACCTCAAACTGGTCTTTATGCTCTTGCTAGGGCATTATCACAAAAAGGAATTGCTAAGAAGCTGCAGGTCAGCTGACATATGTTGATCATTTCATCATATATGGTTTTAAATAGTAGTGATTCCAAAGCTCCACATTCTTTTTTTCTTTTTTTACTTCGTCTTTTCTACGTCTTCTTTGCCTGAAATATTCAAAAGTTATTCTTTTGTTCTTTTGTCTTACAATTTTATGCTTTTGTTAAGGTTATACCAAAGGCTCGTGTACCAATCGTGAAGTTTGTTGAAAAGCGTAGTGGAATTGCATTTGATATAAGGTATTTATGGTGCAGATGTTCATAAGATAGCATTTTATTTTGACTTCTTCCATGGTGTTTGTGAGTAGCTTTTTTTGGCTCTTGTTTTCTTTTCTATGTTTCTGGTGTTCTCATTATTTGTTTCATTTTGGAATATTTACATACACACCACTTGATTCCTATGTATTTACATATCTAGCACCTAAACTTCAAATTTTACATTTATGCCACTTTTCTCATGCATGAAACTGTGTATTTCACTTTTTAAAAATTAAAATAGTGGTATTTTTTATGTGATATGAAGGATTTATGTGGTATAAATGTAAAAATAAAATAAAATTTAGGTTTTAGATATGTAAATAAGTAGGAATTTAGTGGTCTGTATGTAAATGACTCCTCATTTTTATAGGCACTTCTTTAATCCAGAACACTATACGAGAAAATGATAACTTCAAATTTAACTTGGAAAGTTACTTGATTGATTGTAGTTGTTCAGTTAATGGTTTATTTGGATAGCCTTTTTGCGTATTTGCATTACGAAACACAACCATATGTTTGTTAGGAGTACTTTTTTCTTATCTATATTCTAGAAATCTATGCGTCCCCAAATTGCTTTTTGCGACCTGCATTCTACTCCTATGTCTGCTACGTTTTGCTGGTTTGAACAAATTTTATTCAAGTGCTGTTGTCACCCCATATCCTTTGCTTCCAAAAGGTCTGCTTCTGACTTGTTCCGTGATTCTTTTCCTTGGAGCTTAATGGCCACTCGTATTGGACCTCTCAACACGGTTAATTTTTTCAGCTGTTGTCTTTTTTGATTTCAAGCTCTATCGATCATTGAAAGGCTTTTCACATTGTTGAGATGTATCGCCTCTCCACTAATTCCAGAAAGGTTTTGCCGTAATGTGGGATCTCTCAAGCTACTTTGTCTTCTCTCTCACTATTTCCTTTAATTCCCTCACATCAGGCTTCTTACTTGTATCTTCAGACATCCCAATTCATTACTTTTTGTTTAAGAGGAGTATACACGCACACATACTTGGTTATGTCATAATAATAATGCAATATTCCTCACCCTCTCTATGTCTTTGATGAGAAACATATCTGAAAACATCATTCTTTACTTGGTAAATCGTTCACCTCATGGAAAAGGGTTGAAAACTCTTGTTAGAGTGGTTAATCTGTTTGCCTTCAGTTAGGGTCACGTGCAGTGGAAGTATTCAGTTTTGATTTATTTGGGTTTGTCATCATCTTATGCATGAGCAATAATGGAAAACTTAGATTGGCAAGAATGATTTTTTTTGCTCGATTAAGGGAGATAAAATCAGGATGAAAGTAGTAGTTTTAAAAATTCTGTGTAAAGTTCATATTTTCCTAATTTGAACTGAAATTGCCATTGACATTATGCTATTGTGCTCCTTGAGGTCTGGATTACCAAAAATCATTTAGCACACAATAAGAGGCACTAGCTCATTGGTTATCTTATCGGTATACCGCCTCGTGTTTGCAAACTTGAAGGAGCACTAATGATTCACCTTGTATTCCTCTTCTTGAACCACTTCAATGGATAAGGATTTGGATGATGCGTTGTCTCCAACTTCAATCTTTTGATTAATTTCCTTAAAATCAACTTCTATTCCTTTCTCATATCAAAGGCCTAACAAAACCAAGAGCGGTAACTCGACGTATTTATTTAGCCTGAGTACCTCTTCTTTAACCACATCTCTCTATTTACGGTGAGCTACTGGAGCAGTCTTTGGCCCCCGTTCTTTTGGTTAGCTTTTATCTTGGCCTTACTATTTTGCAAGCTATATCAGTGTTTGATCTTGCTATTTAACCAATTGATTGAGCTATTTTTACTATTCAAGTGCTGTAGGACTTTTTGGGGATGTTAATTTCTTTTTTTTTTATTTTTTTGTATAATAAACTTTTGTTCTATCCCTCTATGTTTCTTCTTATCTTCTGCCGTTGGTTGATCCTTGCTTGCTATGTTGCCTTGGTACTGATATCATTAATTGAGACAATTGGGAACAAGAACAATACCTTGCAAGGGTTCACATGCATCCTTGCAGTAAAATTTATACATCCCCAATATGTCAAGTGATAGTTGGTCAAATGATCAAAGTGTCCTGGAGATGAAATTGGCATGGAATGGTGAAAACTTCTTTTCTTCTAATCCTCTTCAATAAATGGAAGCTTGTTGTCCTTGTAATAATTTCAATTTTTGTTGGCAAATTTTAGATGATGGGGCCCTCTAAAATCCTTTTGCGCCTTGCTGCTCCCAGACTTTTTTGGCTTCCAATCCTTGCCAAAACATATATGGGAAAGAGAAATAAGTGTAGCCTTTTTTTGTCATGGTCCTACAAGCAAATGAAACAAATAGATGAGAAAGAGAAAGGAAAAATGAGGAGAGAGGGATAAAAATATGAAATCTTACATTTTGATTATTAAAAACTTGACCTCCATACATCAATTAGGTCCTATTTATAATACAAAAGATAAGCTCAATTCTCTAACTAAATGCAAGATTTAAGAGGAGAATAACTTCTTTAAATTCAAGTAAATAACTAATCCTGTATTCTAGGTAACTAGTCTCTAACTACTTGCTAAGCCTTAAAACTAGAAAAAGATACTAAAGAAAGTACTATGATTCATATTTAAATGCTGAGAAGCATCAATAGAACCACTCTTGAGCCTAATTGAAAAGTCCCAAAGGGACCAGCTTTTTATTCGTCTGTTTGCTTTCACTAGTTTGCTCCAATTTAGGTGTTTGTTTGATTAATGATTAGTTTAGATCCATTGGATCATATGTAATCGTTGAAACATGGGTAGAAGGGTGCTTGACAAGGTCTTAGGTAATATTGAGTGATAGGTTGAGAAATCATAAGTTATTTTTTGGGGATACTATTTCTTGTTTGCATGCTAAGCTTAGATTGCCTAAACTACATCTTCAAGAGAAAGTGGGGGAAATTATAATTATCTTTTTCCTTTTATTAGCTAACATGTAATCTTGAAAATTGAATTAGCCACCTTAAGTCAATTTTTATAGTAATAAATTGAAATTTCATCTGCTGAAATATTGCCTTCCACTTACTAAATATTATCTAATATACATGTATATATTATATACATTTACATATCCATGTATATTTTTCATTTTTTTTTATTCATAAGGAGAAGGGGATATGCATTTGGGAATTGAATGATATCTATCTGTCGAGTAGAAGCAAAATCCTAAAATTAACTAAAAGGGTTTTTTATATTATATCATATAGCTATTCAAGTAGAGTTAACATTGCCATTTATTCGTGCAAAAACTCTAAAAGTCCTAGTTGGATGACCTCTCTAATTGCATATAAACTCTCTAAAAACATGACTCAAAACTTGAACAACTTTTGAGTAAAATTGCAAGAATTAGGTGGAAAGGAGGTGAAGATTATGAAGAAGATTATATTTTGGGATAGAGATCGGAAGTGACTGGAACAGAGCATTGAATGTGTATGAAAAGCGAAAAAGTAAAGCACGGAAATGTAGGGCGTCTAGAGAGAAATACGAAATGAAAGGAGAGGAGGAATATTAACTTTCAAAAGAAAAAAGGGAAGACATGAGTAAAGAGAGATAAGAGAAGCATAGAAAGGGAGTTGAAGGAAAATAGGCTAATAAGCATAGAAAATCGTTATGAAGTTTGCATAATGGAGGAAGTGAGATGAATATTTTTTTCATCTTGGTGCAGACATTTTATTAATAGTTGGGGCATCATGTATATTTTTCTTATGGGTTTTCCAAAAAATTATAAGCTTAAATCTTAGTTGTGAAATTGTTGTCTAAACCTATCCTAATAACTACTAATTGGACGTGGTTGTATGGTGACTTCTTCTCAAAGCTATGATGATTCACATTTAGTTTTTCTGATCAAAATATTTATGTCATTCTAAGTAGCTATAAATCGAGTATTTATGGTGAAGATTATTTGGCTCATTAAACTATCAAATTTATTTGTTTAGTGTAATGATTAACAAAATTTATCATTTTAATTTAGGGTCTGTTTGGGTAGCTGTAACTTTTTAAAAAGGTGGTTGTGGAGCTGTGGTGAAGAAAAAAATTTCTTAGAAAACTTATTGGGGAATTATAAATATATTTTTTTTTTCAAAAAATCGGACAATACTTTTATTACATTCACTATACTTTAACATTTACTATACTTTAACATTTCAGGTTATAAAAAGCAGTTTCCACCATAGAATTTTTTTGCAATTAACACAGAAAATGGTTCCTCAAATGGATCTATGGCGGCGGTTTGAAATGCAAAGCAGACAATAAGTTGTCCCAAACAAACCCTTAATTGATTTGAGGTTCAATAGTTCAATTTTTTGTATTTGCAATTTTGTGATGTTAAAATCAAGCTAGGCTCTCATCTAGATGCTCTCGCAAGGCAAGACCATAACACGTCACTTGTCTTTAAGTGTAGGCATCAAACATTATTTAGTGAGCATCGTGCCTTAAAATACAAGGTTATGTGATGAGCATCTGTCTTGATTAAGGGGACCGCACTAATAATGACAATACAAAAAAATAAGCTCATTTTTTATTGATAATTTGATATCTGGTACGGCTATAAAATGTTGTAAAAGGTTATGTGCTTGAAAACAAGTTACACAATAGTTAGGTATAGGAGCTATGTTGGTGAAATTTTGAGGATGAGAAGGCCACTGTGAGGAGATTGAGGAAAAGATGATAAAGAACAAAACAAATCTATGAATAGAGCAATGTGCATGAATGGTGGCATTATTAAATAGATGGAAGGGAAGATGTATTATTTTTAGGACAAGAATGCTAGAAAGTTAAGTAGTTTATTGTACTTGTTCAATATAAATCTATTTACCAAGAAGTTCTAACTAGTTTTAACTTGGAATACAATGGATCTTGAAAATTCATAATTCACCCCCATTTATAGGAATTATAGTTATTCTATGATCTTAAAAAATATTCTTCACACTTGAAATCAGTTTTTGTATGATATTGTTATTTCTTTTCTAGTGTTTTATTTCACCTTGACAAAGGCCTTCAATAGCACATAGTGCCTCCAAAATTAAACAATCATATCAACTTGAGAGCATCTAGTGCTTTTTACAACATTGGTCTTCATCTAAGATATTCTTATGGCAACTATATGAGAGAGAGTGCACAACTACTTTCATGATCGTTAGGTATAATGAATTTATTAATCTTTGATGAAGGTAGAAGTTATTGATTTAAATATTTACCTCTCAATACTTCAATTTTTTTCTCAATATGAGTGTAGATAGTTTCCCTTTATTAAGTTTTATGAGAAATGAGTAATATTGTAGATATAATTGAATAGTTGATATCATTTATTATTTGCTTCATATATATATATATATAATTAAAATCAGTTTATGTGCCAAGTTTTACAAGTCATTGAGATTTTGTTGCATTTATGGATTATCCTTATGTTGCTTTTATGGTTATTGATTTTTTCAACAGTTTTGATATGGATGGCGGTCCGAAAGCTGCCAATTTTATTAAGGTATCTCTTAGATATTTTTCTTTAATAGGCATTTTTGCTGTATTTTTTCCTTGAGATATATTGTTTCGTTATGCTAAATCAAGTTTTCAATAGCCATATATGGGATTAACATGTCCTAGACAAACATGCTGTGGTCTCATCCGCTTTTAGTTATTTTATTTGATTATATATCTTCAAGTTTGATGTAATTTTGTTTATTTTAATTCATTTCATCCATGCAATAAATATACTTCCCAATTTTAGTTATTTTTTTGAATTATTCATCTTCAACTTGTTTGATGTAATTTATTCATGTTTAACTATTTATGCAACATATTGTATTAATGCAGGTGAGGTATTCAGAGGCAATCAATTAATGAATCATCCAAGTGATATTATAAAGACATTTTTTTTATGCAAGTGGGAGCATTTCTAATTTGCATGTACTGAGAAAGTAAAATTTGGAAAGTGTTGCTAGGGTTCAACAACATGGGGGTTCAAGTGACATAATATGACAACTTTGGTATATATTTAACAAAGGTTGGTTTAGGCTTATTATAGTAAGAACACTTTAATGGGATTTGGGTTTAGCAAGGCCAACAATTCAGTTTTACTGTGTTTAGTTTTGCATAAAATGTTCCTACTCGCATAATTAATGTAAGATGTTTTTGGCTTTTCGGTTTGTCATTTAGATCTAATATGGGATGTATAAAATCATGTAATAAACATACAAATTTTATTTAAATGATGAATAGATTTTTAACAATTATTGATCATAAACACTTAAACTTTAACAAAAAATTCATGCAAATACTTAGAATTTTACTTTGAAGAATTAGAATACATCAAATTTGTTTAAAATCAGACACGTTTTCAACCAATAATAAATTATAAAAGAAGAAAGTAGAAATTAAAAATATTTTAATCAAAGAAATAAGCCTCATACCTGTACTGGGAGACAATATTTTTCAAAATTATTAAACTCTCTCAGTTAATCAAGGAATTAAATTTTAGAAGTATTGCCTATAGCACATCTAACTAAAATTTTACTAGGATACAAATTGTTCTTTTTTTATACGCATCAAACCTCTATTTATGTTTATAGAACTTAATAGAAAATTCCGTTAATCAATCTGAAATAAAAGGCCAAAATATCCAATTACAATGTGCTGGGAAAAATAAAATCTTGAATTCTTAGTTATTAGTTTGATACCAAATGGAAAGCAACAGGTTGTCACTGAATAGAAGTTGTAGGAGAAGGTGATTAGAAAACCACAAGACGCTCTGAAATGGCTGCATGAAATATTTGTTCAACATGAAGTAGAAAGGAACGGAAGTCACAGTAGGAAAATACCTGGATGGGGGATTGGAATTAGTGAACAGGAAATTATGCAAAAACACTAACCACATGGAACAACTCTAGTCAACAGAGAGATGCAGGAAGGAAATAAAGTCATTGGAGGATCATTCACATCAATAAAGGCCCATTGTCCAATTTACTTTTCATATCAGTATGGCTTATAACTTAATATGAATTTGGACCTTCCTCACAGATCAGTGCTTAATCTGGAAGGTTTGCTTGGCCGTTTGATGTGGAAAGATTCATTTTGATGACGCTTTTCCTAAATAAAATGCAGAGATTCAAGAAACCTGAAAAGGAGCGGTGATGGTCATGCTGGGGAGGCTCAAGTAGCATAGAAGAGTATTTGGCTGTATGTTTGGATTGGATGTTCTGTGATCATGGAATTAAACCATCAAATTTATTTTATTTTTTTGGATTGTAACACAGATTTATGAATGGGGTGTGGGTTGCATTATGTTGGTTTTTCAAGTGTTCACGCCATATTTTACACCCGCAAAACCTTGGCGTGTTTACAACAGAAAGTATGCTGTAACTCTGTTAAATTTCATAGGAGTTTAGGGGCCGCTTGGGTTTTTTTTTTTAATTTATTTTGTTTTGTTTATGTTTTTATTTGAAATAAAACATGTTTGACATGTTAAAATAAAATACGGCTGTTTTTTGAAAACACTCAAAATATCATAAGGATCATTTGGGATCATTTCTATTTTTGTTTATTATGTTTTAATTTAAATTAAAACATGTTTTATTAACATAATTATTTTTAAAAGAACTCGAAAAATTATTTTAGGTGGTTTGAGTGTTTTAAAACAAGTTGATTTTTTAAAAAAAGGATAAAAAATAAAAATATATAAAATTAATGCCAATCAAACATGCTTTAAAAATGAAAGGAAAAAAAAAAATAAAAACATGAAACAGAAGTGATACCAAATGGGCAAAAACATGTTAACTTACTTTTTAAAACAAAACTAAAAACTTTAAAATACTAAACAAACATGTTTTAAAAACAGAAGAAAAAATAAAAAATAAAACAAAAAACAATAATGACCCCAAACAATCTTAGTTTTTCCATGCATACATAGATTTTGCAAACTGTAAGCATGTTTATTTTTTCATGGACTGGAAACTTGTCTGTTTTTTTATGGAGAACTTACACCTATGAGTGATGATCACATCTTCATTAACTCACTTTTTTTTTTTCTTTGGGCATTTTCCCTAAAATTTTGTCCTTTAATCTTCGATTTATTACCTAAGAGGGGTTGTTTCCCAATAATTCCCACGGGCTTTGCCTAGTTGATGTTAGTTTTTTGTAAAATCAATTTAATATTTAATTTATATTTTAATGGAATTATTCACCAGGATGTCCTGGAAAAGATTCCTCCTCTGCGACACTTGTGTTTGATTTTGAAGGTCTTTCTACAGCAGAGGGAACTGAATGAGGTTTGAGATATTGAAATTTTGGTTATTTATTTTTCCTCATCCCCTTTGGTTTGTTGTCCTGTGATTTTTCGTACTTTTATTTCACTTGTAGGTATATTCAGGTGGAATTGGTTCATATGCTCTTCTTGCAATGCTGATAGCACACCTACAGGTATGTATTGCATTTTTATAATCTAAATGGAAGATGTCATCTTTTCTTCATGAGATACATTTGACCTAAGCTGCCATGGTTTTAATTTTTTCCCATAAGCATGCTGTATGCTTAGAATATTCATGTAAATTCGCTCAGAATTGAAGCCATCATGTCATTGCCATTAGCTTTTTTTAAATTTTATCCTTTTTTTTAACTTTATAAATCCTCATCATTTGTTGTCCTTGTTAGTTATATGAGACGTTTGGTCTATGCAAGCCTTTTTTCTCAACTACTAACAATTATATTTTTGGTCCATCCATGTTGTTTCAATTCCTTTCTGCTCTTTTCTGTTTCTATGCCATGTTTGTGCATCATCAGCCTTGATTTTTCCTGCCCAAGTCATTTAATCTATTTCTACCATTTTATCCTTATATGTCCTATGCCTATTGTTTGGGGCTGTCTGGTTGGCAGCAAAAGTTAGGTGTTTAGTTGGATGAATTCCAAATGCAGTGTACAATGTATTAGGAGTTCATTTTCTTGTTCATTTTCGATGTATTTGGAGTTTGTTGGATTTGAGTGAATTCTAAATACACTGCATTCTGTGAAGCAAATGCCTGCTGTCCCTATTACCGATCACCACGTCTGCCTGCCAGCTGCCGCTATATATTTTATATTGATTTCATTTTTTCTACAAACCAAATAAGAAAAATATAAAGTTCTACATTTATTTTACACTGAATCAGACAATTTTAATATGTTCCAAATACAATACATTACTTCTAGAATTGAAACTTTTTCATTTTGAAATCAAAATTTAACACCACAACTGAAGTCGTGAGATTCCATATTATATAGGTTTTATGTAACCATTTAGCTTGCCTTCTTCTCAGATGGAGCTTGTTATGTTTGTTTCCACCTTCAGTTTTGCTAAGCGTACAGAAACTACGGATTACTTGTCTTACCAGATAGTTAACTGCTCATCTAGGTTTTTATCTCTTGAGTGAGTTGTTTGATCAACCCTTTTCATCTCAAAAGTAACCTTTTTGCCAGATATATCGAAGATCACAAGATATGCAAGGGGTCCAAAAGTCCATGGAGCATAATTTGGGAATCCTTTTGGTATGTGTTTTTTTAATGTTTTTTTTTCTGTTTGATTACTTTGAAAAGGAAGGTTTTTTTTCTCTTCCAAGATGCTCCATACAAGATTATAGATGATAGATTGGGGTTTAATGAAGGAATTCATTAGTATTTGCATAATGCTGAATACCTTGCTGCCCTGACTATGACCTTGCTAGTTGTAACATGTAATTGCAGCCCAAGCTGTGAAATTTTGGACATTTATCATTTGCATGGGAGAAGACGTTTATGAGCAATTATAGTTGCACTTCAAATTATAAAGTTTAGAAAAGGATGAACATGGCTCATTTACTTTTTTTAGTTTTTTGTTATTATT
Organism: Phalaenopsis aphrodite; assembly: GCA_003013225.1. Taxonomy (NCBI): domain Eukaryota; kingdom Viridiplantae; phylum Streptophyta; class Magnoliopsida; order Asparagales; family Orchidaceae; genus Phalaenopsis; species Phalaenopsis aphrodite. The sequence continues at coordinate 1,057,876 of NEWO01000135.1, read as the reverse complement.
CTCTAATATCATGTACAAAAATGTCAACTATATTTTCTTGACAAACACTGTATTATAAAAAGTATATATTATCAAGTTACTCTTAATTTGATTTATATTATATAAATAAATTTATCGATGTGTGGAAGCTTTTACTTTGCAATATGATATAAAAATATTATTTATTTCTTTATGTTATGAATTGTTCATGTTGTTAATTTTTTCATGCAAATGAACATCCATCCAGCCTTTCCAAATTTACCCTTCAAATTCATGATGAAACTTTTTTATGACAATGAAAACACTCGCTGTCCTAAGGAGGGATTAGGGTTGTATGCATGGCGTAGAATTAGAAGCTCTTGGAGGGCTCCTTAATACGATCAGTCAAAAATTGGTCCATCCTTTTTTTTAGTTAATGTACTGTGCAGTTATGTTTTTCCTTTTCTTTCCAAGTTATCTTGCCTACCAATTTTACTTGCTATTTTAGGTAATTCCTCTGAAGTGTTATTTATACGTTCAACTTACCAGCAACAATAAGCATCCGGTGCTGTGTTAATGGTCGGTTGCAATCTGTCGAATTGATCTGGATAAACAATGTTCTTTTAGCTTCATTGCAATTTTTTACTGTTTAAAAATTACCTCATTTCTTTATTTTTCCTAGTTTTTATACTTTGATGGGGCACTTATTGAGTTTGATTACATCTGTGATATACCTGAATTAGTTGATTTAAATAAAGTATTTGCTTTTTTATATTTGACATCTCATCTCACTGCTGTTTTCATGAAGTAAGGCAAAGTTTTTTGAATTTTATGGACGCAAATTGAATACTACTGATGTTGGTGTTTCTTGTAACTCGTCAAGCACATTTTTCTTGAAGTGTGATAAAGGGTATATCTTCTTTCCTTGTTACTCAACTTGCATGAGTATGGTCTAGATTTATGAGATGTATCTTCTTAGTATTTATTATGGATTTGTATGCAAATGTTCACTTTTAAAGGTTTATTTTTTTAGGTTTTTGAATAGAGAAAGACCATATCTTCTTGCTATTGAGGATCCTCAGGTTAGCCTCATAGAAGTTCTTTTTTTTTCTTCTTCTTTTAGTCATTTTAACCTGTTCTATGTCACCCTTGTAGAAAGTTATGGTATGTTTTTTCTTTTATGTAGGATCCAGCCAATGATATTGGGAGAAATTCATTCAACTATTACAAGGTTGTTCTTCTTCGCGATCATCCTTTTTTATTATATACTATTGAAGTAGCATTTTGTCTCTCCAATTGATCATGGCATGGTTCAGGTGCTCTGTTATTGTTCAACGCTTTTATCATGTATTTATACCTACATCAACCTTTTATTTTGTTGATACAAAGTAATAGTGTTGAAGTCCTATTTCTCCGTTTTTTATTTGGAAGATTTACATACATATCACTCAATTCCTATGCATTTACATATCTAAGACCTAAACTTCAGTTTTTCCATACATGATACATGCCACCTCATGCATGAAAAGGTGTATTTCTCTTTTTAAATGTTGGTGATATTTTTTATGTGATATATAGATTTGGGTGGCATAAATGTCAAAAGTAAAGTTTAGGTGTTATATATGTAAATACATAGGAACTCAGTGGTATGCATGTAAATGCTGCTTTTTATTTTAGGTATAGTTTCAAGTCAGCAGCTCTTTCTGCATGTCCAAAGGTACAGTTGATTCTCCATGATATTTTTGAGCATGCTGTTAAATATTGGTTTCATGGAAGCTGGTGGTGATGTTTTTACAAGCGTCCCATTAATTGAAGTACTGATAATGGTGAGAATCTATGCCAGATTTGGAATGGATTAAAAATTTTAAAAATCTTACCATACTGGAATTTGATATAAATTTGGATTGAAAGCATGATTTTCTTCGTTATTTTTTCAATAAGGTCCAAATGAAAATTGCAATATGTGGTCTTCATTGTGTTCCAATAGCTTAGCACTGCGTGTTCTTCATATGGGCTGATTGCTGAAATGTGGTTTGGATGCCTCTTTATTGTATTGAATTGACATATTTTATGCTTCATTTTGCTCAGCTTATTTGAGTTTTACATCAATTGAATTTCATCTTTCACTTAAAATTAAATAATTTTTTTTTCTCAAATTGAAAGTAAATCAAAATCTTCTCGACTATCAGAAATCATTTTGTTGATTCAGGTGAGGTCGGCGTTCTCAATGGCTTACACTTCATTGACCGACGAAAGAGCTCTAAAGTCCTTCGGTTCTCAAAAGAGCATTCTTGGGACCATAATTAGAGCAGATCCAGTTCTTCTCGATCGGAAGGGTGGGTGTAACGGAGAGCTTACATTCAACACTCTGCTTCCTGGGGCAGGCGAATCTGTAATCAGTCAATTTGGTTTTAACAACAGTGTCATCTATAATTGGCAATTGTTGGATGATGAACCAATGCCGAGGGAAAGCAAACCCATTGATGAGGAAAGCACGCTGGCTCAAAAACGACGAGCCTTACTAACAAAAAGAACGAAACATATGTATGGCAAGAGGGCAAAGTTGCAAGCTGCAAAAAACAGGGAGGAAACCAGTAAATTGAGTGGTAGTACCATGAAGAAGAAGAAGAGACTCTGTGATGGAGATCGGCATGGTCGAAATTCCCTCTCTCGCTAACTCGAGTTAAAGAGAAGATTTGTTGGTGATTATGCTCATTTATGAGTCTCCGGTTCAGAGAGATTAAGTTTTTTAGGTTTAGTGAGAATGTTATTATGATTCATTTGGGGTTTGTTTTCAACCATTTTCAGTGGGAAAATTGAATTTGAAAGCAAACTAATTAAATGAGTCACATTTTTGTTATTGTTTTACCTTTTTAGTGTTGCAAGGCAAAATATGTGATGTACAGCAGGGTTAATGATTCATGATAATATAATTGCTGAGTAATTTGTTTATCTGTTAAGAGTGTAAAATGTTTTTTTTATTTTGAACTGCAAAAT
>NEWO01000135.1:989448-1019711 GCA_003013225.1 Phalaenopsis aphrodite | reverse complement strand
CTTAGAAGTTAAATCTTCTTATATATCCCCATTATTTTGTATAATAGATCTAGGTTATTCATACCTATCACAATTGAATATTATATTAGTTTATCTTTTAGTTCTATTGATTAATAATAAGTGATATGAAACCACCTACAAGTGTCTTTCATATATGCAACTTGTTATACTAATATCTTCGTTCCACTAATCCTAGCATTTTATCTTCTCAAAATTTTCTTCATGTTTCTAAATGGCCCTTATTTTGACAAAGAACTTGCTAATTAGATTATATCATACTTTAAAAACATATACCAAAGTACCTCAATGTGAATATCCTCAACATAAATGATGCAAAAAAATAAAACCTTAATACCGATCGCTAGCATAAACCTACTAAGATAGACAAAGCCTTGGCCACTATGCGATTATCATACCAGCCAATCCCCCTAAATATATATTTGTTAATAAATTTGACTCTTTTTCTTGATGTGCATTAAATGAAGCCTTGTGGTACCAGTCATAGTCCTTCCCAAGATTAATAAAAATTACATGAAGATTTGTCTCATTATATTTTCTCATTAATTGCATTAGCACAAAATTTATGCCTAAAGAGGATCTTCTGGCATAATCCAAATTGATTCTTATATATTAACATAGTTTTTATAAGTCCATGTTGCATTACTCTCTCCCAAAACTTTATTATATGACCCATAAATTTAATTCTCTTATTTACCAACATTCAAAAAATAATTTTATTTTAGATACTCATAATTGGTAATAAAATGTTTATTTTATAATCATTTGGTATTCTCTTAATTTTTAAACTTAATTAAATAAATTGTTAGCAAAGCTACACCAACATCATCCAAACATAAAGATTCATCTACATGCATTCGCTATAGAGGTAACATGCGAAATGAATATAGCTCCAGTGGCGGACAAGATTAGAGAGAGTTGTCTTAGATGATTTAGTTACATTAATAGTTGATCATCTGATGATCCGGTTAGGAGAGTAAATGTTTTAACTTCGACTTATGTTAAGAAAAGCAGAGGAAACTTAAAAAAACTTGGGTATATTGTATAAAAAATGATCTTAATCTATTTGAATTAATTGAAAATATGATATTCAATTGAACGCAATAGAGAAAAAGGATTAATGTAGCCGACCACTTAGTGGGATAAAGAGTTGTTGTTGTTGTTGCTGTATGCACTATCGAGGTAACTCAATGTCACTTTTTTTAATCAATCTTACAATAGACCTTATTATTTTATTGATTATGCTCTTCTCAAAGTGTCATTTTTATATTTCTTTAATATCTTTATCTATAATTAAGATCTTATTGTCATAAATTTTAATGCATCAAAGATATTCTAAAGTATTACTAACCTATGGATAAGAGGTGGGAAGGAGAAAAAAGCCGAGGGAAATAAAAGAGAAAATTCATTATAAAATTTTGCAAATCAATGCAACAATATACATGATTACTTAGGCAAAATTGTATGAAAAAAGTCCCACCCTCAGCTCTCCCTAAGATCCCATTTTTTAAAGACAAATCTAGAGTCACGAGCTCTATAAGAATGGCGATAAAATTAACTATACAAGTAAAAAATTCAAGAAGAAATAATCAAGGCATGTAGCCTAAGTACAAACTCAGATTAGTAATCAATTATTGGGCTTGGGGAAATGATTTACTTTTCTGGTAGTTGTCATCAAGTACCTCTTGAACTTGGGAAATTGTCTCAATTTAGTTGGCACACGTCTTTCAGTGGTTTTGGCAAGTTCAACCTTAGCTTGAAGGATGCCCCCTGGTAATCTAATGTGTTTTCCTTGATCTAGTCAGGTAGATGCCTTGATTTCGCCTGTCTTAAATTTCATTGGTGAGCTCTCTCCACTTCAGATCTGACTTGCAAACTTATCTCTAACCCGACTTAGAGAGTTTGACCTTAACACAGATTGGAGAGCATGTTCCTAGCCTCTTCTGGCGAGCGTGTCTTCTTACTTTTCCTTTAGACAAGTCCACCTTAGGTCGTATGATATTATTTCTTACCTTAGATATTTTATAAACTCCTTGTCATTAGCCTGCCTTATAATATAAATCATGAGGTTATCTTTTATTTTGTTCATAAACTCTTCATTATACTTCTAGCTTTTTTATAATCATGATTTCATAAGACTTTTATTTTATTACCAACACAAATATTATATTTTTTTCAACTCATTACCCGCTAGTATCTTTACTTGATTCCTACAATGAATCCTCCAAATACACAATAGCTTATAATTTATCTTAATGTCCCAAATTTCTCCCAATTCTTTAATTATTTCAAAATTGAAAATAAATGATATTTACTCATCTTATAATCATTAGGCTCAAACGAATGCTACATACTACATATAAGTCTACTGTTCAATGATACTCAACTTCAATGTAAATTTATACCAACCACTCCTATTTACATCATCTCATATTAACTTTCACCAAGTAAAAGGTGGGGTCCACAAAATATTATCAGTTTAATGAAAGCAATAATCAATTTACAATCTACAGACTAAATGTCACTAGACGCATTAATTTACAAGGCCTAATCAGTATGAATTTCCACAAAAATACCACAAGGCCTGATCAGTATGAATAATCAGTTCCTTTGTTGGAACCTATGTTCAAACCTTGTTCCTATATCATAACCTATTTTTTATCCACAACTGTTAATTTAATAGTCAAACTTTAGATTTAATCAATATTAGGGTTTAGGGTTTATGCCTCAAGAACCTAATCAGTATGAATTTACACAAATACCACACTGGCCAGAATAGTTGAATAGACACCAAACCCGATTGGAAGGTTTATGAACTATGCCAGCCACAATCAATGCCTGCTAGCTCAAGAAGCGCAGACCATCAAAAAGGATTTTGGAAACAACCATGGTCAACGTTGACTCAAACCAACCGTGGACTAAGTGATACGAAGTTCATACTCCCTATGAAGTAGGGGGGCCGGTCCCCATGCAAATGGCTCCATGGTGATTCTCGGCTCCATACAAGCAAATCCTCCTATAGGCATTAAACTCAATATCCACAATTTAACATCAGAATGAGCCAAGATCCGGTCATAAGAGGGGTTCCACCCACATCCTGATGTGCTAGCACCCAAATCAAAGTACTCCCTTACCATCCTGAATCACAACGGAAAAAAATTTGAAAAGAAGAACGAATTTTACGTGAAGTTGATTTCAAACATTCTAAAAATATGGAACATGATCTCATTGCCAATGAAGTTGAAATTAAGTCAACAACAAGCAGGTGTGTGGCCACCAAAGAGGTTAAGTAAAATAAAATAGAGAAAAATCATTGAGAATAAACTGACTACAAAAATTTCAATTGTATAAAAAATCACTTCATCGTCAATAAGGTCAAGATTGGAGTTAAATACAACAAGCATATGCTTGTGCATTCAGGTAGTCCCATGTCATGAAGCTGGTAGATAATAGATGTAGATTTTACATGAAAATGAGATTGTGAAGGACAACGTGCATAGAAACAATATAAAACAGATCCCATGTAACATTATTAGATTCATATCTCATTATTATATATCTTAGATGTTGAAATCTGATTGCATCAAAATCAAACTCCTAACAATCGGTCGAACATCCAGAGCCAATTTCAGTGGAATTTGGGTTTGATCCCTAGAATTTAAGCACAATTCCCTCAATCTTGGTTGGAATCATAAAAAATTTGGACGGTTGATTCATGATTTGATTTCCTCCAATTTTCATGTTATCACTTTGACTGATCTCGAGTTGATAAAACAATTTTCAAATAATGTGAGAAGCCTGAAATTTGATTTTCAGATTTTTACCTTTTTCTTATTATTTGGGCGCTTCCTCATTTCTACTCAAAATCATTTGAAATTTAGGGCACATTCCTGACACAACTCTCTGTGACTTTGCAGTTCACTTTAGTCATTTCTAAGTCAATAAAAAATAATTTTTAAAAAATGTGAGAAACACAATCTGAATTTCAACATTGACTACTACCCATTCACATTAATTGAAGTATAACTCCGTTCCACATCAAAATAGTATGAATATACATAGAATTCAAACTCAGTCCCCTACGTACTTCGAAATATTTGAGGAAAATTAAATCTGAATTTCAGCATTATTTCCAACCCATTATCATGAATTTAGCCATAACTCTCATTATTTCCAACTTTCATGTTTTCAATTTGGTTAATTTTAAGCCAATCAGACATAACTTAAAAAAATGTGAGAGACCCCTAAATAAAAATTCAACAGTTTTTCCAAACCACTCCTCACAAATTAGGTAGAACTTTCTCATTTATTGTCAGAATCATATGAGATGCTGATTCAATATTCCACAACTTTTATGTTCATCAATTTGGCTAGATCCAACTCAAATAAAATTCATAGTTCATTACAAAACCAAAGGAAATTTTGAATCTCCAAAAAAGAGTACTGAATATATGCATTTTCTTGATGAAGCATACATATCATTTTGCCTTCTTTTGCTCTATGAAGAACTCTATAATGCTCACATAGTCATTTCTTGATATGTTGAGTGTTCAATGCCCACATTTTAAGTTTTTTTGCATCACTCATATGAGCCTTTTTTTTTTTCTTGGAGGAGACACTTTGGTGATGACATTGTTTCATATAACATTTATACATTCCTTGGTGTAGTAGGAAAGCCTGAAATGTTTCTAACAACCGTTTAGTGAGAGTGATGTTGTTAGAATGAAAAAAAGGTGGCACACTAACATGATTAAAAAATACAAAAAAAAGATGAGAAAAGTGCTAAAATTTGTATAAGAATTCTAAAAAAAACAAGTAAAACAGAAGAAAAAATCGCATTTTACACAAGCAACAGGATATGCCAAAGAGAATAAACAAAAAAAAAAAAAAAAAAACCTTGCTTCCTTTATATGCACTACAAATTTTAAGGTGGGCACAAAAAAGACAGGCAGTGTATGCAGTCTCCTTCTATAAATGCAGATCTCTTTCTTGTAGGGCCTGCTTGAGTATGGAGATGACTAAAATACAATGGGTTAGCAATACTTTAACTAGCCTCCAATTTTTTGCCGCATCACATGTATGCACTCAAGCTAACTAAAAGTAAAGAAATGCTCCTAATATTTGGAAAATAAAAAAATAATGTTAAGGAAATGGAAAAAGAGAAAAAAAACTATGAAAAATACTAGCAAATTCAATAAAAAATTCAAGAATATAAAATATTTTAAGCATTCTAGAAATTTCTTGGAACGTAATTTTAGTAGTAGTAGATCTAGTGGTGTAGTTGTAATAATGGATTTATTAAATCATTAAAAGAAGTGAACATTCCATCTATTGTTCAAAGTGACAGTGATATAGATGAGGATGATATTAGTAGAATTCAAGTTGGATGGTTGAAGTGGAGGAATGCATTGGGCCTACAGTGTGATAGAAAAGTACCGGTTAGACTAAGGACAGTTTTATAAGATGGTGGCAAGACCTGCAATGCTTTAAGGCACAAAATGTTGACCTATAAAAGAGAAGCATAAAATTATCTTACGTCTTGCTGAGATGATAATGCTTAGGTGGATGACTGGCTTTACACTTAGAACCAAAATGCAAAACAAATATGTTAGTAAAAGGGTTAATGTAGCTCTAGTGGCAGACAAGAATGGAGAGAATTGTTTTAGATGGTTTGGCCAAATTAAATGTCAATCATCTGGTGAAACGGTTAGGAGAGTAGATGTTTTAGATTCGACTTGTTTTAAGAAAGGTTGAGGTATTCCAAAAAAATCTATGCATGTTGTATAAGAAAACGATCTTAATTTATTATAATTAAAGGAAAATATGACAATCAATAAAACAAAATGGAGAAAAATGATCATGTAGCCGACCCCACTTGGTAAGACAAAGACTTGTTGATGTTGTTGTATTCTAGAGATTTATTGTGACATTTCAAGCTATATGGCTCTTATTTCCTCCCACAAAAAAAATGTTAACCCTATGAAAAATAAAGAAAATTATAAAAATGAGTTGAAAATATCGACAAAAATACATAATTTTTCTTAGCCCAACCTGATAATTTATAAGGAATCCCGACTAGAGGTGTAAACAAGTCGAGCAGGGCTCGAGTGATGCCTAACTCGAGCACGAGTCGCCTGTCAAAATGCATGCTTGAGCTCGAATGATACTCTCAGGCTCAACTTGCAATGAAGATAGCAGGTTCGCAAGCTTGAGCCAAAAATTAAATTAACATGGGAGTTAACTAGAGAAGACATTGATGATTGGAGAAGAATAAATTTCATAGCAACTCATTGGAGAAGAAATCGAGGTGACCATTGATCAGCTGATCAAGGCAGCTCGCGAGCCAATAAGCCAATCCTAAACAAGATTGATCTCGAGCTCGTTTAATAAATAAGGTTGAGTTCAAGCTCGAGATCATGGCTCAATAAGCTTGGCTAGTGAGCTCGTTAAAGAATTGAGTTGGAGCCGACTCGACTCGTTTACACCCTTAATCCCAACTGCCATATAAATCAAGAAAAAATAGTGAGTATAAATTTGTTATCCCTAATTTCAATCGAACATTTCATTAAGGACCTAGAATCAATAATTCAACATCCAACAATTAAGTCCTTTGAGCCGTCTTGCTTATAAGGCAGGACAATATATTTCAATCATTTGGCCTTTCTCAATATTTCAAGGTGTGACTCACTCTCTTAGACCAAATCTACTGCAAGCAATTGGATTGACATAGCACGTAGCCCAATAATTGTAACAGAGAAGCAAGATTGAACAAACCATAACTACCTACGACCATGATCAGGATTTATCAAAAGATGTAAGAAAAGTTTATGGGTCAGCTTTGGGAGGGTCTCAAGCACAAAGTTCATCATTATCATGTGTAGTTAGTTTGTTGGTAAGCTTACCTAATTAAGACTGTAAAGCTAAATGTTCATGGTTAATCATGACTGTAGGGACTTTTTTCAAATGCCTTAATTTAATCTAGGGCCTCTAGAAAAGTCATCAGAAGCAAAGACAGACATTTCGAAGCCTTTCACCTGTGTTAACAGTGGTTATTATGAACTATAACTAAAAGAGATTGTATCATAAAAATGCCCAAAAATTTCATGGAAAATTGAATTTAGCTTGTTGTTATGAAGATGTCATGATAAAAGTCAAATCATAAATGAAGACAACTCTATCTAAACACAACCCTCCATTAAAAGAAGCACCAGTAAATAAGCAATAAACTCAAAAGCATAAAAAAAGATGCTAAATCAAGCACTACTAAAAATCGTTCATAATGAAACAACTTTTTAAATAATAAATGATAAAAAAGAAATTAGTGAAGTAGTTCCCAAGTTATGACTATTAAATAATAACGATAAAATTTTACTTGCATAAATCAATTTCTCCATGAATATATTTGAACAGTTACATGTCCAGTATACCCGTTCACATCACATATGTTACAAAATTCAAAATGCCAAACAATACAATGAACTAAAACTACTTGAGCACCATGACAATTACCTTATTGGTAATAAAAATCTGAACAAAAATATGGTATAAATGTTTACTTCACCACAACTAAAAGTAGACCCCAATTTCAAACACAATTTAGCCAATAAGAGGTGAGTTTTGTTTACATGTAATTCCCAAAGGAATAAAATGTAATCATATGAAAGCTTACCAAGAGATATACATTGGAATTAACAATAATAATTTAACTACAATGAACAAAAAGGACGACGAAATCAAGATGAGAGCAGGCAAGGATATAATGATTTATACGTAGATAGAACAGCATTTCCCTTACTATTCAACCTTAGCGTCAAGCAGCCACACGACAAGTTGCCAAGTTTTCAATCAGCCAAAAAACAACTATATCTAGAAGCATATCACTAACAAATCGAAAGCAATAAGTGCATGCTTTTACAAGGTAAGAACTTAAGAAACATTGCATCACAAGTATCTGATTATGAAAAACTTATATCCAATAACAGGGTGCAGTCTACCAATTTGAAGATATCAACAAAACAACTATAAATATGATAATATGAAGAAGAAGCATGAACTTACTTCAAGAACATGCTTCTCAAGTGACTTAAGCTTCATATCTGCTTCGCTTTGACCATGAATCATGTCAGTTCGAAATTCACCAACTGATCGCTCAAGCTTGTAGCAAAATAGCTCCAACTGGGTCAACCTTCCAATGATTTCCTCAAGATTCCTCATAAGGTTGTCAGCATGTTTTTTCATGCAAATTTCAACAGCAGAAATTACATCATCTCTTGGAAATTCCTCTGGTTGTCCATAGACAGTAGCAAATGGCCTCCCAACTCTGTTCTCATGAAGCTCCTGCATAAATTAGAACAAATCAGCCATCAATAAAACCAAATATTTGCATAAAGGACTTCAGGTTGGCTAATCAAAACAAAAATGATGGGAGGTATCTCAGCGACTTAAGGCCACATAACGGAACCACACCACTTGTAAGTCAACACATTCTTCGGATTTTTTTTTTTTTTTGGTTTTCCTTTTTATACCAAACCATTTATATATCAAAATAATTTGACAAAGCGAAACTATTTCTAGCCAAAAAAAATGAGGAAAATTTACATACATAGCATCCAATTCCTATGCATTTAATTATCTCACGGGAAAATTTTGCTTTTTACATGGCAAGCACCCTAACATATGTATGATAAGGTAGATTAAAAATCAAAGTTACAGATTGAAGTTGCAAGACCAAATTTTAAGGAATCCTCCGAGTTTTGGCTGATCCACTAAAGCTCATACAATCAAACAGAATAATCAGCAAAAAAAAATTTTCAAGAACAAGTACTTTTAAACCGTAAGAAACAAAACACAACAGCTGTAAGGAAGAAAAACCAATAAAAAGACACAGTTCTCTCTCAAGGCGGACTGACGCTTAACGCATAAACAAAAAAAATAAAAAAAAAACAATTAAGAATAAATTATGTTGCACTGCAAAGAACCAAGGAGCGGCTAAGCCAATCACCGTTCCAAATATGCAAACTCCTTTGTTTTCTTCTACAAAAATCTTAACAAAACACTACATCGTATCATATCCAAAACCAAATCAACAACAACAAGTCAGACAAAAATCACTCGATCGAAAATAAAAAGTAATGGTTACCTTCGCCGGGGACTCCGATCGCTTTGCGTTCGCCGACTGATCCTTATGCGCGGTGTAGTCGTCATATGAAAACAAGAGTTCATCGGAGCCGAACTCAAAGGATCTAGACTCCGATGACATCGGACGCCTCGAAGAACCGCCGGAAGCCATCGAGAACCCGAAAAACCAGAGTTCAGAAATGGAAATAGGATAAGGCTTTCAAACCTCAGTAGAAGAAAGAGTTACGAAGCAGCACTGTTCCTTCTGCCATGCTTCGTTCCGAAGTTCTGATGGAAGCAGACGAAGAAAAATGATCAGGTGGAGAAGTCGCGGTCCATCGACAGGCGACCTAATGCCCCACAAATGTTTAGTTAAATATTACTTTTATTTCCTGTCTTTTTTAAATTTATATTAGTTCTTAAGAAAATTCTGCAATATCCAGAGAATTTTTTAATGTATTTACATGAATACCACCCAATTCTTATGCATTTATATATCTATCACCTTTTTTTTTTTTTTTTTTAAGTATGAGGGGAAATATTGGCATGCATAGCACCCAATTTTTATGTATTTATATAGCGAAAATCTAAATATTATGTTTATATTTATATCTAATATATCATTAATTTAACTTTTATAATTTTATTATTATTTATTTATTTTAAGCTAACAATCGAACCACTTCTTATTCGTGTTTTGCTTGTTTATAAATCTAGCTAAAAAAATTGTTTGTGCTCAGCTCACTTATTTAACGAATAAATTCCCGAACAATAATTTTTTTTGACAAACTTACACATGATAATTGATATTAATCGAACATCAATTTTTAAAAGAAGAATGAAGATTTTGAGACACAATTCAATTGAACATTTGAGTCAACTTGAGATGAGGATGGCTCAATCAAGCTCAATTTTCATAAACACTAATCTCTCCAACGAGTGAAAAAGTAGTATTACAATTCATCATAAGCAAATTCTAATATTTAAAATTTATTGATATTAAACATAAACAAAAAAAAACATAAATAATCTTAAAATAATGTGTATAACTTTAAGAACACTTAAAAAATAAAATTATGCGAGCCCAGAAGTTCTTCATTGACAGTTTAATTAATGCAGAAATAAATTTTACTATACAATAAGAATCATTTGTTTAAAAAAAACATTTACAAACGACATTGAGTTTGTTTGGGGCAGCTGTAGCTTATTGAATAATTTGTTGATAAGCTGATTAAAAATAATCTGGTCATAAACGAGGTGCGGTAGTTATTACAAATATTTTTTTTTTGAAAGAGTCAGATTGTTGTCAATAAGCAATCACCGCACCTAAATAGATTCGGTATAAAAATGATGTTTTCTTCATTTTGAAAACGTATAAGTGTTACTTTCTATTACAAATTTTTATTTCATGGACTACACAGGTTACTTAATCTAAGCTAAAGTGCTGATGTAATATTTAATCGACTGACTATCGCAAGCCCCCTAGCTCATTGCACCCGGAAGGGCTTTAGAAGTCTACGGCAATGACAGTGTGCTCGTCGGGATCCGGACCTTCTAGTTCTACCGGGAAGGCGTGGATCGTGCACAGCCTTCTCATCGGAGCGGCGGTCGCTGCAGCGGTTGTAGCTCATGGAGTCTTTTTCCGTCGGCTAATACGGCGGCGCGGTTACCGTAGCCGAGTAGTCGGAATCATTCCGGCTAGGTTCGCTTCATCGAGATTCCAGGGCAAGCCCCTTGTTCACATCCTTGGAAAGCCGATGATCCAGGTTTTAATTTGCTGCTCCACACTCTTCGCCTTTTTGAATTACTGTGAAACTTTAGTATTGATTAATTAATGGTAGTTGTCTTCGAGTGGAGAAAGGCATTTGATCTTACTGCTTCTTTAGATGTAATTGAAATTAATGACGGTAGGTCTGTTCCGAACCCTAAAACTGTGATTTTGGAGGAAATGCTGATTTGTTCTAGTTGATAGATGTTGATAAGGGGCAGGGTATAGGAATATATATTGTCATACGAATAGGAAGGTGAAATAACCAGTGCCTGCAACAGAGGACTCATAAGCACCAATTAACTAGGAGAGGAGAAAGCCTTGTAGCTATAGCAACAAAACAGCTTTGTGGGAGGAGAAAGTATTCCGTCCGGATGATTGCTATATCGTCCTACACATCATCGGTGGGCGACGTGGCCGCCGGTGGTTTGTTGTCCGGACGGAATATTTTTTCTGGTGGGAGAGAGTAACATTTTGTTGTTTGAAATGCTGCGTGCATGTGGTACAATACTATTAATACCAGTTGGGATTGGAAAAATAAGATATAGGGTGCGTTTGAGGTGGCGGTGCGATGCCACACCGTATTTTTTCCTGTTTGGCAAAATTGAGTTTTGCTTGCATTTTCAAAAGTTGCAATTGAAAGCTGTGTTTTCCTACCAGACTTGAATACGCACAGCGATTGCTAGAAAGTTGTGGTTTGAACTTAAAATTTTATTTTATTTTTTTGTAATAACCACCACAGCTTTTTAATAGAGTTTCACAGTTGTTTCTTCAAAGAGCTGTAGTTGCCCCAAACAGACCCATAAATTGCCAGTTCCAAGTAGCATGTTTTGCCTTGTATTTTGCATAGTCAGTTGAGCTCACCATCCATTTCTGTCACAGAGGACATGGGAGAGGGCAAAAATGGCTTCTACTTTGGACCATGTTGGTAAGTTGATTTTCCTGATTGAGCTAATTTTTTATTCATTTTCAGCTAATTTCTATTCTTTAAGTAGATCCAAACACCTGTTTTATTGGTAATTGCCCAATCTAACAATTTAGTGGAACTTTTCCTAAGATCTTATGGCTACCACAATATTTTAAGTCACAAATATTTCAAGTAAAAATATTAATATGTTTACTAAATGGGTTTGGTTATTTGTTGCTTTGAATGTAGTTATTAAAATAATGGATTTGATTACACATTATTAAGACTTTGAGTAATTCAATTCATTATTTTAGTAATCAAATTCAAAGAAACATAATTAAATTCATTATTTTAGTGACCATGCCAAAAACAACGGTTACCAAATTTATTGTTAGGACTAAAATTTTCTTTTTTGTCATTGGAATAAAACAAAGTTTTTTGTCAATAGTACATATAACAATTCATCCAAAATTTTCAAGTTGAGAAAGTCTAAGGTCCAATGTTAAACTATCTATCAAGAGCATGAAATGTCTTCATAAACATCATATATGGTTGCCTAATGCTTGAGGTGCTATAACTGTAGGCCATCAATTGAGCAAAATGAGGCTTATCACTTAGGTTTTTTTTATTATTGCGATGCCATTTTGCCATGTATCATGCTATACTTAGCTATACTATGCTAGTTCTGTGAATAAAGTGGTTAACCATTTGGCAATATTAATGTCTATGTTAAGAGTTGTAGTTGTTTAGTAAAAAAATTACCATGGCATTGATTTATGTAATTGAATGATTAAAATAAATATTATTATAAATTTTATATTGTTATTGATGTGGGAGCATCATTACCACGTCCGTCGTATCGTGGAATCCAGCAAAACATGGGATCGTGGGAGCCTCAACTTTACAGATATATTTTTTATTTTTTTCTTTATTTCGTGCTAGTTTTCTTCTTTTACTACCTTTCTTTTTAGTTTCACTTATTTATCTAGTTTCTAATTAGTAATTTATATTATGGAACCTTTATATATGTGTATTGGGCTACTTGGATTTCAATGTGCTGATTTTATGAATTGAGAGACATTTTTCTAATTTTATGCTCTTTGGAGTGTTATAGCCTAATTTTTATTATTTGTGGCGTATCTACAACTTGCCCAAGAATATGTGGCAAAACCCCCTTGCCATCTGCACTTTGTTGATTTGCCTTTTGCTCGCTATTTTAAGCAAGCAACCATCAAAGTCATCGCCATCTACTATTTACATTAGGAATCTTCCCCCTTTTCACTTTCAATTCATTGTCCCATTGCTGGTCATGCCGATTATCAGCTGCCATCCATTCTTATATTCACATAATCAATCCTACAACTTCTTCAATGTCTTTTGATGCTTTTACTCTTTCTAGGAGCCTTAGAATGGTGTCATCTAGTATCAAGACCCGACAAATCCTAAAAGTTTAGAGACTTATTCTTCCTACACCTAAACTATGAATCCTTACAACCTAAACTAATACTCAAATTTTTTTCTTTCCACATTATCAACCTAGCCCTAATCTTGACCCTAAATCCTGTCATTCTTTTCTATCAAAATTTTCATTGGAAGAACGGGACTTCATGTTGCTAAGGAGAAAACTATAACGAGGTGTTCGAAAGCTCACTATGGAGGACATGCATCGGAAAATCCTCAAATTATAATAGAAAATTGCCTCCTTTTAGAGGAAACAATCTGGTGAGATCACCTATAGCTACAAAGTTGACTCGCCTGCTCAAGAGGATGAAGTTAATTCTTTCAATTAGGTAATTTTTTATTGAAGGAGAATCCAAGATTTTGGAGTGAAGATTGATTTGTCAGATTTTGATGATCATATAGATTTAGATGAATTTATAGAGTGGCTCCAAGCAATGGATGAGTCTTTAAATACAAGGATATTTCAACTGATAGAAGTGTAAGGCTAGCTATCATCAAGTTAAAGAAGAGTGCGTCTTTGCGGCAGAAATCTTTGATATACTTACGCTAGTGAGAGAAAAGACAAAATCACAACATGTTCTAAGATGGAAAAAGGAGATGCTGCGTAAGTGTCTCCCAACAAATTACATACGGGAATTATTTTTGATGTTTCACCAATTACGACAACAAGATCTCTCAGTTGAAGAGTACATAACAGAGTTTTTGAAGCTCATGTTGAAGTGTAAGCTAGTGGAACACGAGGAGAGAACTATAGCTCGATATATGAGGGATTGAGACCATCTTTTAGCAACGTGATGTAGTTATAGTCATATTGGACATTGCATGATGTTGAGACTCGAGCTCTGATGGAGGAGCGACAACAACGCAGTTTCAAGTTCACACCATCCTTCAAACACAGTTTAATCCTAGGATTATGCTGCAGGAGTTCGTAGTGGAGCATCCCAACCTACCTCGCTAGAGGAAAAATCAATTCATAGCAGAGACAAAGTGGAAATTTCTAGTACTCCTAAATCCATCTTAGCCATGAATTGCTTTAAGTGTTATTATTTTGGGAACATTGCAACTGATTGCCTAAACAGAAGGGTGACATCTTTCTTTGAGCATGGTGCATTGGTGGTGGCAAAGGGTGAGGACCCATCGAAGGAGAATAGAGTGGAGTACCAATTACCCTTAAATGAGAAACAGATGCTACGAGTCCTTCAAACTAAGCCTATAAGAGAGCAACAATGACTCCTAATATTTTTCGTACCTGTTGTATCGTGCAGGGGAAGATATGCAATCTCATTATAGATTGAGATAGTTTTGAAAATGTAGCATTTACATGGTGGATAAATTGAGCCTTACTACTTAGAAACATTCCCGAACGTATTCTCTGACCTGGTTGAAAAAAAAAATGATAGTAAGATTAGTGTTGACATGAGGTGCCTCGTGGAGTTTTCTATTCGAGATAAGCTCCAAAGAAAGTGTGGTGTGACGTGATACTTATGGATGCATGTTATATTTTATTAGTTCTTTTGTGACAATATGATTGTTGCACATATCATGATGGCTACAGGAACACTAATTCTCTCACCAAAGATGAGAATAGCATTATACTCTTGCATTGGAAGGAGTCTAAGGTGTTTATGGATATGGTGACAAGAACTATTGTCTTGTATATCTTGAGAGAAACACCAAAAGGACTAGCATTGATTGCCTAAGAAGTCAATGCATTTAAGAGACCGATACCAAACAGGGTGGCCCCCATAGAGAGCGACTCAACATCTCTTCATCTCATATAGAGCTATTTCTAGAAGGCTTTATGGATTAAATTGGGCACTAAATTTCAATGCAGTTCAATGACACATTCATGAACAGATTGTCAGATAGGAGCAGTGAATCGCCACTGTGGACATTTTTACATGTGTTTTTTGAGGAATAACATCAGGTTGTAGGAGCCAGGTGTTTTCAGTGATGGATGAGAAGCCTCTTTTGTCTAGGGAGAATGATACATGACTGTCGTTACCACCTCCGACGGTATCACGAAATCTCACGGAACGTGGGATCATAGGAATACCGCGATTGCAGGCGTCTCAGCTTTACCTGGACATTTTTTTTTACTTTTTTTATTTTTTCTTACTTTGTTTTCAACAAGTTTCCTTCATTTGCTTCATTGATTTTTGGTTCTTACCAATTTCTCTAGTTTTTATTTTGGTATTTCCTATTAAGGGTCCATTTAGCGCAGCTTAAAATTGCGTTTGGTGTTTTGAAAATGCTGACATGGTGTTTGATTCACGTGTTTGTTCAACGTGTTTGGGAACTCCGTTTTACGTTTATATTAGACGCGGGCCGCGGGATCGACCCTGCTGTTCGCGTCGACCCTGCTGTTCGCGTCGACCCATCTGCATTGGAGGTCAATTCCTCCCGTGCCCCTTCTCCTTTGCTGGACTGCGTTCGAGGATTCTTCGCTTGACTGCATTCAAGGATCGGCGCAGGCTAGGGCATCACATCTCTCCTCTCCCTTACCTCCTCCTTTCGATCTCCCTCTCTTGCTCTCTCGGTTTCGTCGAAGCCATCATCTTCATGACCAAACCTGTGCAATACATTCGCTACGTAAGTGAAGCGAGAAGGCAATAATGTTTTCACAAATGCAGAGACCTGAAACTCCCTTCCTTCTCTTGTTTGCTCTTACCCAGCAAGGAAGGAAACCTTGATTTCAGATTATTAAATTCATATAGTTGTTTTTCTATTTTAGCATAAATAAAAAGGTTATTTGGCTTGATTTCAGATTATGCCTCAGTTGGTTTTTTATTTTAGTGCAAATATGATCATGATTCCCCTGATTGGTTTATCACTGTTGTGTATGCTTGTTTGACTTCATGTGATGCTAACATATTGTTATGATAGTTCTGTTGCAAATACCTTAACTGCATAGAGGCTTAATGATCATTTATTCAGAAACAACTCGAAATCAGTTGTTTTCCAAACAGACAAATGAAACAACCAGTCAGCTTATCCGAATCAACTGCTCATCAACAACTTATTTGGATCAACAACTTATCTGAATAAGCTGGATAAGCTGCAGCTGCCCCAAACAGACCATAAGAGACTTGTTTTTATGTGTATTAGGTTGTTTGAATTTTCACTTTGCTAATTTTATGAATTGAGAGACATTTATGTGTTTTTCTGGTTTCCAAAGTGTTAGTCTTTTTCTATTGTAAGTGGTGTGCCTGTAGCTTGCTCAGGAACATGTGGAATTGCCTTGTTGTCCGCACTTTGCCAATTCACTTTCTCGTTGTTTTCAGTCGGTTAGTCATCAAAGTCGTTGCCATTTGCTATTTACAGCAGAAATATGCCTTTTTTCCACTTCTAATTTGTCGTTGCACATATCCCTCTCCTCTTTCTCGCGGTTTTTCTCTAAAGGTAAGATCCCCGCTCATCTCCTCTCTGATACGTGGCTTCATTGGCAAGGCTTTGCTTGTGGGTGGTTACTTTGCTCTCCCTATCCCCTCTATTCTTCGGCTTTGCTTGGTTCATTTGCTCTCCCTCGGCTCACAGTATTCTCTACCAGTATATTTTTTGGCTTTTGGATTGTGCGATGGTTTTAGTTTCTTTGAGCTTTATTCGGTTGATGATTTTCGGGTGGTTATGCACTGTCATTGGATTTTGCAGTTCCTGCGATTTTGGAGGTTATCTGATTTTGGTTTTTTGCGATATCTCTTGTTGGGTGATGTGGTGATGACTTGTCCTGTGAATTTGGTGAGAAGAATATTTGTGTTATGATGCTGTTTTTTGTGATTTTGTTAAGAACACCATTGATGTCGTGATTAGGTGGTTACCATAATGTTTAGTTGTGGTGGTTACTAGTGGGTTGACCGAATTTTAGTGGTGGAAGATTGCTGCTGGGTTGGCCGAATTTTATTGTTGAATTGTTGGTGGTGGTTGCTGTGAAATTTTATTCATTTTCGGTCCTAGTGGTGGTGGATTGCTGGGGTGCTTTTGGTGGTTGTGGTTGTGTGTGGAGGTGGAGGTTGTGGTTGTGTGGTTGTGTGGAGGTGGAGGTTGTGGTTGTGTGGTTGTGTGGTTGTGTTGGTTCTGTGTGGTTTGTGTTGTGTGTGGAGGTGGTTGTGATGACTTTGGTTGTGTGTGGAGGCTGTGGTTGTGTTTGTGGTTGTGTTGTGGTGGCTGTGGTTTGTAGTTGTGTGGTTGTGTTAGTTCTGTGTGGTTTGTGGTTTTGTATGGGGGCTGTGGTTCTGTGTGGAGATGGTTCTGTGTGGAGGTGGTTCTGTGTGGAAGCTATGGTTGTGGTTGTGGTTATGTGTGGAGGCTGTTGTTGTGGTTGTGGTTGCGTTGTGGTTTGTGTTTGTGTTGGTTCTTATTTGGTTTGTGGTTGTGTGTGGAAGCTGTGGTTCAGTGAGGAGTTGGTTGTGGTGGTTGTGGTTGTGTGTGGAATTTGTGGTTCTGGTTGTGGAGGTGGTTGTGGTTGTGTGTGGAGGCTGTGGTTTTGGTTGTGGTTGGGCTGTGGTGGCTATGGTTGTGATTTGTGGTTTGTGGTTGTGTGGTTATGTTGGTTTTGTGTGGTATGTCGTTGTCTGTGGAGGTGTGGTTCTGTGTGGAGGTATTGGAGTTGTTTTGTGTGGAAGTGTTTGTATGTGTGGGGTTGTGGAGTGTGGTTGTGGAGTTGTGTATGTGGAGTTGTCCGGAGTTGTGGAGGTGTGAGGTGTGGTTGTGTTGGTGTGGAGTTATGGAATGTGGTTGTGGAGATGCTGGCGTGCATTTGTGATTATGCTAAACTTTTCTGTCAAATATTATTGTTTATCTTTTTTTATTCTAGTAACGCAATGATTATGATAAAAGAAGCCGGTCCATCAGCTATGTGGGATAAGGAAAGTCAAAATTATATTTTGCGATCTGCCTTAAGGAGGTCGAACTGGGAAATAGAGACATAACATATTTTAACAAGGAAGCGTGACAAAATATTATGAAGAGGTTCAAGAAAATGACGAAAATGGAGTACGATCGGATGCAATTGAAAAATAAGTGAGATCAATTGAAAAAAAGATTGAAAATTATGGAGGGAATTAAAACGAGGATCCACGGGCCTGAGTTACAATCCAATCAAACGGACTATTGATGCTTCCAAAGAATGGTGGGCTGAGAAATCAGATGTAAGAACATATCAATGGAAGACTTTCTTTTCGTTACTTTCTCTTTTTAAAATGTATGAACATATACATTTCCTCTTATATTGCAGGCAGTGCCAGGCTCCAAAAAATTTAAACTCGGTGGAACTAACCTTGATCTGGAAGAAAAGTTGGACCATATGTTTGGTGGGGTGTGTGGCAATAGGGACTAATGCTTGGACGCCTAGTGAGCAAGGATTTGTAGGCATACCTGAGAACTTGGATGCCGAGCAAGCAACTTGCTTCGTTGAAGGCCCAAGCACAAATCAAAATTAAGTGGAGTCCACATGCAGGTTAAAGCGTCCAAGGGTAGAGAAAAAGAAAAAAAAAGCTGCTTTCATTAGAAGCCAAATATCAACACTGGTGACTTCATGCACCATTGCCCTAAGACTTCACAAGCGACCTCCATCGACGAGGTTATCCGAGTTCTGGAGGCAATTCTAGAAATTTATGAGAACATGTCGTTTTATTTAAACTCCATTAAGTTGTTGGAGGACTCGACCAGTAGAATGTTCTTCATGAAGATGACCCCTGACTGTAGGGCCAATTATTTACATTTTTTATGACAACAGGAAACATTGATTTATTAAGTTATCTTTGCACTATTTATATTTATTTTTCAGTAGGTTTATCAGATTTCTGATTTCGATGCTTTTCTTTTTTTTTGGAACAATGTTAATGTTATATTGGATGCTTGTCATTTCCTCGTACACTTTGTAATTCCTTATTCAAAGTTTATTAAAATTGTTTGATTCACATGCGCTCTTATTCAATATGGATTCACAATGAGAGAGGCGCAGAAGGAGGATTATGGCAGCAATATGCTTGATGTAAAAGTATTACAACTAATTTGTAGATCGGTCTACCTGCTTGACATCATTATATATTGGTGATAAATGGGTTTGGGAGCTACTTGAATGACACCCTATAAAATTCAACATGTTTCGTTTGACAGCCCATCTTTAAAGATCTTCTCAATGAATTGCATAAGAATCATAGACTTCATGACTCTTATAGAATGACAATCAGAGAGTTGCCAACAATGACCCTTAGCATTTTGTTACATAATGAATCAATGAGAAGAGCGATGAAATGATTTTAATATTCATCAGACACAATCAACAGATACTTTTTGGTGGGGTTGAAAACTCTTGTTAGTTTGTCATCAAAGATTATCAAACAAGAGGATCCAACATTTGATAGTACTCCAATAAAGATTGCAAATATCCCATAGTATGTATTTTTTTCAAGGTAAATCTTTTTATTTATTTAATTTAAAAGTCAAAATGAGTAGTGTAATTCACCCAACCTTCTTTAATTTGTCAGAATTATATTGGACCGATCGATGGAACACATGTAGATGCACGTGTATCCAATAATAAAATGGTCGCATTTATTGGGCGGTGTGGAACACCAACATAAAATGTGATGATAGTATGCGATTTCAACATGTGCTTTACTTTTGTTATGAATAGTTGGGAAAACAGTGCGCATGATAGTTGTATATTCTCTTTTCCTATAAGAAATCGAAAACACAACTTCCTTCACCTACCTTTAGGTTTGTTTAACTATTAATCATATTATTATTAGATATTTTTAAGTTCATTACTAATTATTCTATTTACGACAGAGAAATATTACTTGATCGGCCTTGGACATCCTTTACAAAGTGGATATCTAAAGCCATTTCCGGATACCAAATATCACATTCCCAACTTTAAATGATCCAACAATGTTGATCAGGGCTGAAAAGAAATGTTTAAAAAGAAACACTTGTCCTTACTCGGTGTTATTGAAAGAACGTTTGAAGCGTAGAAGAAAAAAATTGATCATATTGCGTGATATGCCGACATATCCATTTCTGAAGCAGATGTAGATTGTAGTGACCACAATGATTCTCTACAACTATAAGAGACGACACCATTCGCGCAATGACATAGACGTCAGTATGGCTGATGATGATTATTTGCACGTTCCGCCTAAAACATTTGAATATCACATAGGACAATCTAAACCACAGACAGAAGCAGACTCACAAGAGGGTTGTACCCAGGGTGACGAAGGTGTTGGAAAAATAATTGAATTAAGAGAGTAGATTATAGGCATCATTTTTAGATGCTGAATGGGTCAAATATTGTTTATTTTATATAGTTCATGTTTATTTTCTTTCTGTCTTTTTTGATTTTAATTATTTTTGGTTTTTACGTTATTTGTAAGTGTTTTTTTCATTTATATTTCTTTAGTTTTTGTTTTGGTGGGTTTTGATAAGACGTTTGATCTTATGAGTTTTTCTGGATGGTATGCTAGTTATTTTTGTTTAGTGTCACATGAGAAATCCTAATGAAGACAATCAAAATTTTCTCTTCTTTTCGGTAGTGCGGTTTTCGAGGTTCTTTTGAATGATCTTTTTTTATGATGTGTATATGTGACACACGAGTTTGATATTACATGGGTTAAAGACAATCAATAACTCTTTTTTTATAAAGTCTGTTGTCTTCTTATAGTGACAGATTTGTTTGTTGGTATACTGAGTTATCTGAGAACTCGTGTCTGCACCAAACTATAATTAATTACTTTTTTTATCAATTTCTACTTCTGTTATGACTAATGAATTGTCTTTTAAAACATTAAAAAAAAATGAACTCAATGATATCTGAGACTTCCCGATTATTGTTGTGTCACTATGAACTTCAGGATTTCTTGCTGACGTCACGTCAGCCACATAGCTATGAGAGAAGAATCACAGAGAAATTTGACTTCTTCCGGTGAGCAGAAAGTCTCACAGATTCCACTGATGAGAGTGATCGTGAATAAATAGTATCTCTGAAAGACAGCTCGTGATATATGCCGCCCGCATTTAAAAAAACATTATCATATTATTAAATGTTATTTTAATATATTTTTTTTTAGTAATCATGATATTCATTATTAAGTAAGGTGTACATCTTTTTTTTGTATTATTATGAAATAGATTTTTACTTCTAAAGTATCAAATATATTTGTATGACAGTTCTGTCAGTTACAAACAACATTACTATATAGGGGTCGAATGATCATTTTTCCAGAAACAACTGCATCATAGTTATTTTCAAAATATAAAAAATAAATAGCCAGTCAGCTTATCCACAACTTCCTGTGACAACTGCTAAAGCTCTTAGCATGAATACATTTAAAATAATATAATATTCATGAATATCTATTCTTTGTCACATGCTCTCTCCCCGTCGTTAAATTTGTAGTCCTCCATCTTTTATTCGCATCAACTCATCTTTTACATCTTTAAAATTTAATAAAACTCTAATTTGCATCACATAGATTATATCAAAGTTATTCCCCAGCTGACTTCTTTGTTTCTCTAAATTTCTATGTTCTTATCATTTCACTTCATATTCATCATAATAAAAGACTAATTCATCTTTGTTGATTGAAGTATTAGTACTTTTCTCTCCAATAAAGGCAAGTAACTTATCTCATTGATTGATGCTTTGATGCAAAGCATTCGCTTAAATGGACCTTGTAATGGTGCTTGACTTAATGATATACAACGTTTGAAGGGCTTGCCTCTCCTTATCTTTCCTAGGTGCCTAAGCGAGTATCCAATTTTTTTAAAAACACTGAGAGTACGTGCTTATGATCCATAACTCTCCTTAGATAGGATTGATGTCCAAATTCTTTTAAGGATTGAGTTTTTTTTTTAAGTGTTGCAGTGTGCAAGCATGCATCATTCACTAACAACAAATCTAGGTTAAGGAATAGGCTTTCCAAATAACTCATGGAGGCATTTAAGGTTTCAGAAGGTTTAACAAAATGTTTTGGCATTACTACCAAGTGAATCTTATATGATTTGTCACAATTCGACCCTGTTTGAAATTATTCAAGGCGAGAACAGACGATCAGACAATGAAAATCAATTCTCTATTATTGTATTTCTATCACTGACAGTTTATTATTAAAAAATTCATGAAAAACATACTAAATAAAGCAATTAAATTAAAAAGTAGAAATTTGTTTCTTTACGATCACTGTTCTCACCTCATATATTCATTTGTTTCTCTTCTATTCTTTTTTTTTTTGAAAAGTTTAAAACCTAAAAAAAATGTTAAAATAATATAATGAGTTATCTAAAGATTACTTAGGATTAATTATATTTTTAAACTACAATAATCCAAGAAAAAAAAAATCATTATGCATTCTGATTATTTTATCTCTATCAGAAATTTTTACTTTGTTGATGTTTCATATTTCTATGAGAAATCTTATAATATATTAATGCATGTATCAATAACCTTTATTTAATGAAAATATTCAAATATTCTATAGGAATTTATTTTAACTTTACATTTACTTTATACTTTTTACATACACATCTGTCTGTTTCCAAGATCACCATAAAAAAACCTAATATACCCTGAACGATATTAGTTAGAGTGGAAAGACTCTTAGCTACTCCTGATCGATATTCTCTTATTAGCGGCTAGCGATCTAAGTATCACTATTGTTCGAAGAGGTAAGCTATGTCTACCCATCTCTACTTAATATTCTCTCATCGGCACAACGATTGGTGATCTAAATGTAATAATTGTCTAGGGTGGTAGAAAAACTACGCACGCGGGTATACTTACGTCTCCTAAATTTATCATTCAGGTGTGAATTTCTCCTCTTAACATGCATATACAAGCATTCATGTATAATATATTTCTTTCTTCATAACATATATTTTTCTAATACATTTTAATACATCTACTAACATGCATGTTTATTTTGTTGTGCAACTATTCATCATACATATCTCTCATACGATTCATTTCACTTATCTCATGCATCTCTTATATCATATTTTACCTATCATGCCTGCCTTACATATCTTGTATATCATACATGTCATACATCTCATGCATACCTTGTATATTTTTTCTGTCATGTATATTTTGTTAACATTATAAAGAATGTATTATAATATACATTTAAATTAATTGAAGCATTACATGTAATCGACGTACATTTTGAAATAAAGAAGATTAGTGAACTTTAGAAACATAGTTACTCATCTCAGTAGCCATGTCAAATTCTTAATCTTCGGTAACAAGACATTGCAATAACCTTTACTTTAATGTTATTAACTTATAAAATAAATTATCAAACTTTAAGATTCAATAAATTTTCGTTAATCAAATTATCCTTTTTAACATAGGATTAATTTATCTGAATTTACGGAGTCGTTTCTCGACAAGCTTCCACACTCTTGACTTTAGCTTGCAAATCACGAGTAAACAACCCAAAATTCATAAATATCTTGGAATTTCCCAATATGTTGATTTAACTCAAAACATGACTAATTAGTCTAAATGTATCTTAAACGGCTTTCACAACAAGCTGCCCTCTCTGAAACAGTCAAATTTTTTTCTCTCTTCTTTTTATCACTTTAATCTTTTTCCATTTTCGTTGATATCTCGCTTAAGACCCTTACGGAGGTTTACAAACCAATTTCGTCACCTTTGACATGCCCTCATCTTTGCTACGGCGACCACAAACGAAAAAGGTGCACGATTCGTATAAAATCTCACAATGGAAGTGTGAGTAAGGAAAGACATATCTCAAATAGCATTAAAGTGGGTTTCACATTTACCAAAAATATCTCGAGAGCCCCTACCGAGCTGTGGCTTCCCTGATGCTGCTCGCCCCTAGAACTGGAGCAAGTGTCATAGGTTCCTTCAACCGAGTTGCATAAATTGTGGGAAGAGGGAGATAGAGAGAGGCTTCAAGCAACGAAATCGAGATGTAGGAGAGTAATCGAAGGTTCTGGAGTAAGGATCCCCTGATTTCATGCCATATAGAGATAAATATCTCTAGTGAGTTGGTTGGGAACAATAAGGATGAGGGAGAATTAATGAATAATTAGGTTTAATTAAATTAATTAAACTTTTAACTTCCAATTTTATATCTCACAATATATCATAATGTATAATAGTATTATATATTGAATTTATCGTTTTGACTCGTAGAATTTTATAAAATTGATTTAGTTGAAATTGGAGAGCGAAATTCGATGTACATTTTAAATTTGCCCAAAAATGTTTTTGTTTGTTTCTCAAAATTAATTATTACAATCTCCCCTCGTTATCCTTTAAATTCAAACTCCACATCAATTATATTAATATATTTGATGAAGATGAAACATAAATGGATTACAAAAGTCTGTTTCTTGTTAAGTGGTAACTAAAGCATATGTGATAAACTATACATTTGATAGATCGAATATAACACCCAAAAGATAATTCATCCATCAGAATCTATGCATCAATATCAGTGATAACATGTGCTTATAGTTCCTGATGAGTTAAGGAATAAATTATTGGGCGAATGTTCGGCCTTGGTAGCTCACTACGAGTCACAGTGCCACCTTGTGTTATCCTCTGCTAATCACTTCTAAAAGTTGATCCTTCCTGAAAATTTTTCGAAGCTAGATTTCTTCATTGGTTAGCATCTGGCATGGATCTCTGAGTAGAATTAGAACAATTTCTCATATGATGTCCAGACTGCCTATATATGTAACACACCTTCATCTTAAATAAGCATTCAACACGATGCTACTTTCCACATTTAACACAAGGCTCTATAGTGTTGTTGCCCGTTTGACTAATAACTCCATTAGTGTAGGACTTAACTTCTTCCCATTAGACTCTTAAATAAACTATTAGTATCACTCCGTTCAAACTCTTCCTCTTGTACAAATATCTACGCTTTTGAGTCTGCTGAAAATCAATCTCCTTCTGCCTAACCTTCTTTATTAGCATCGAGTAGTCTTTAATCCAAAGTGACACTAGTAGTTTTCGATTGAATTATTTAGTCCAAAAAGAAACCCGTGATATTTCTCTTCTGCATTTGTATCGAGATGTGGTGCATACCTCGATAAATTAATGAATGTCACCTCGTACTGCATAACTGATCGATCTCCTTGCTCCAAACTAATAAATTTATTTCCCACCTGTCTCCAGGCTGATTGTGGTACAAACCAATCTCTAAAAGTTTTCATAAACTCGTTCTACTGCACCAAGTGATCGGTCTGCATCCAAACTTCTCCTACATCTTCACAGGCTTTCCTGCTCCAGAAAATAAAGTCAATCTCATAGCCTGTAAGAGTTTCAAGTATTTATTCATTGGGGCTCTTCCATTGCAACTCGCTTGAGATTGAGAATTCTTAACTAGTTGAGTCACACGTCATATTAGAAAATTTGCCAGTATTGACTGCCATTTTCAGAAGTACAACAGATTCTACATTATCATATCCGATCTCTTTCTCATGATCATTCATAATTCTGAAATAACAACAATATAATCAATTAAAATTTTTAATTTCTATTATTTATAACTTAATCCAATCATTCTATTGGCTATTTCATTAAGATTTATGTTATTTAATATAAATGTCTTGCTCTTATTCCACTTTTGTCGTGACCCGACTCGGGGCTTAGAGTTAGCCAAGGCGGGAATGAATGATCGGACCGTGTAAATCAATTCTCCGCTATTTTATTTCTAAACACTAATAGTTTAATATTAAAAAAATTCATGTAAGAGACTAAAGAAAACAATCAAATTAACCAATAAAAATTTACACCTTTTCGGTTGTTGTTCTTACCTCATATCCACATTTGCTCATTTTTTATTCATCTTGTTCAAAAGCTTGAAACCTAAAAAAAACTCTTTTACTACAATAATTCATGGAAAAGAAATCAATATGCATGCCGGTCATTTATATCTCTATAAAAAATCTTTTACAATGCTAATCTTTCATATTTATATAAAAAATTTCATAATATGTTAATACATGTATCAATAATCTTTAATCAATGAAATTATTCAAATTTTCTATATGTATTTACTTTAACTTTATTTTTAATTTATACTCTACTCATTTGTCTGTGTGAGGACTATATTCAACATAACCTAACCTAACATACCTCTAACTGGTATTATCTCATCAACATAGTAATTAGCAATCTAAATATCACAATTGTCTGGAGTAAAATGATCTTTACCCACTCCTGACCGATATTATCTCGTCCACACAACGGTTAACGATGTAAACATCGTAATTGTCCAGGGATGTAAGCTTTGTCTCCTCGCCCCTTGTCGATTTTCTCCCGTTGACGCAGTAGTTAGTGATCTAATCATCATAATTGTCTGTGGTGGTAGAAAAACTATGCATGCAAGTACACTGGCGTTCCTTACCTGTAACATTAGAGGTTGAACTCCTCCTCTTAACATACACATGGAAACATTCATATATAAATAATTTTATTCTTCATAACATACATTCTTCAGAGATAACTTCATACTCGTTGTGCAACTATTCATCATAATTATCTCTCATATCATGTATATTTTTCAGATCATGCATATCTCTTATATTATGCATATCTCTTATAGTATGCATATCTTTCATATCATTCTTATCTTTCAAATCATGTCCATCATAAATATCATGCATCTCATGCATAGTTTTCATGCATACCTTATATACATATATTTTGAAATAAAAAATATTTCTGAAATTTAGAAATATAATTATTCACCTCAGTTGTCACGTTAGATTCTTAATCTTCGGTAACTATTTGAACGTGAAATTAACTTTTATGTTGATATTATTGACTTATAAAACTTAATATCAAACTTTAATATTTATGCAATTTTGGTTAATGGAATTATTATTCTTAGCATAGGATTAATTTGCCTGAATTAATGGAGCCGTGCTATGACTAGCTTCCACAAGCTCGATTCCGCACAACGAAATAAAGTGGTGCTTTGATTCCGCACGTCTCTTACCTGTGAAGCATAAGCTCATAGTTTTGCATCACTTTGCCACATCTTGTCATAGCATTGTATGCTTGGCTTGAAATCCTGATTCAGATTTCATGATACGATTCCACATCTGCCACAATAATTAGGCATGGCCTTTTGCTTTTTCTCATTATTTATTGTATTCATTGAGTCATTGCTCATTGGTTTAGTGTTTCTTCTTTTCATGCTTAATTTCCTATTAGTTCTTATATGTTTTTTACCCGTTCTTATTGCTAACGCTTGTAGCTTTTCACTCACAGGATTCTTTGCAAAGAATGCTTCTTGATGCCTCATCTTCACACTCCCTTTTGCTTTTCATTGTGTCTGCCTCTCGGTCTTTATCTGGTCATTCAATCTCACAAGTATATTTTTGATTTTTAGGTATTCTTATATTTTTTGTTATTTATATTTTTTTTGGTTTTCGAATAGTTGGAACTTACTTTTATTGAACTTATTGTATGTGCTGAAAAATAATTAAACTATGTGGTTTAAATTCAATTAATTAAATAGCTATTTAATGCATATGATACATGCATATATGATATGAAACTCATGAACATTGTAGCTTGAAAAAGATTGCTTAATTTTACATTTTGCACATGTAAAAAAAATTATATTCATGTGCATTGTATTGAAACTTGGCGCTTTGCGGATATCATTGACATGTTATTCACCATGACTTTTCGTATGTTAGATCACACCATAATTTTGATCTACCTGATATTCTATTGTCTACGAATGCTTTGCACGATTATTGTTAGTTATATTGTTGCTATGTTGATGTTATTTTCTTAAACAGATACTTTATAACGAGGATTAAAACATCAGCTAGGATGCGAGTTACTTCTGTAGAATATTAATGTTTATGGTCCTATTATGGTTGATGTATTGATCGTTGAAAATTTTATATTGTATGATTTTGACCCTAGATAACGTTTTTTTTTTCTACCTCAGATCTTTGATGTTAATTTAGCATGCATTTTTGAAGAGGAGGAATTTATCACACGATTGCTTTATTCTAGTGATTATTAGTGCAAACTATTTTTGGCCCTTCTATGTCCCGTTTCACTTATTTTTATGTACCTATTTTCTCTTTGTAGTTGTTGCGACTGATGATGAAACAATTGCAAAATGCTGTCGCGTTTTTGGTGCTGATGTGGTAATGACTTCTGAAGCTTGCAAGAATGGTACTATATTTATGGCCTTGTGTATTGATTCTATGCAATGCTCAAAGCTAATTAAATAGTAATAAACTTCGCTAAAAACATAGGAACGGAACGCTGCAATGAAGCGCTAGAAAAACTTGGGAAAGATTATGATATTGTTGTCAATATACAAGGAGATGAACCTCTTATTGAACCGGAGATAATTGATGGCATTGTGAAGTCCTTGCAGGTGGTTATGCTTAAGTGATCTCATTCTTTGATTGTTAACTTGTTTTAGCAAACTCTGCAGTAAGTATCTTTTGGTCATTGGTTTTTGCTAGTCATATAATTTAATGATCATTTTTTAAGAAAATTGATGCAAAGCATAATTATCCAGCTCGACATAATCCGTCTTTTTGAACATATCAACACCTGTTGTATTAAGATTTATCTCATAATAAATATATAATTAAGTGTTAACTTTATGTAGCAGAATTTTTTATAGATGACTTGAATCTTGTGCAAACTGATTATGATGTGTTTTGGTTGCTCTTTTGAAGGCTTTTGTTATTATAATTTTTTATGATGATGGATATTTTCTTTTTAAATAAGGAATGCTGTAAGTTTGTCTTCCTCTATTCTGGTTCTTCCTCCCTCTATTGGCTCCCCGACCCTCTCTTTCTCTGATACCGGAATATAACAAACACCCAAGGGAAAACAATATTGTTACTTAATTCAATGTCAAAAATTACAAGAAGCAGCATAGAAATTTGAAATTGTAACAAAATGACAATGCCACTAGAACTCGAGTTGGATCTAGGGTTTAGGTGGTGCCAGTTAGGGTTTGGACCTCCGGGGTGGTGGCTAGCAAGCTGGAAACGACCGTAGAAGGGGCTGTTCTGGGTGGCGGTAGCAGCGAGAAAGGGAGTAGGGGGAAAGCGGCGAGGATGAAGGGAATTGATGTATGAGAGAGTAGGGAAATGGTAGAAGGTGATACACATCCCTTGGAGCCCAAGTTACAGCCAAAATACCACTTAACTAGTATACAATCATAGAATTGGAAAATGACACGCCGATGATTGTTCCAAAGCAAACCACAGAAAAATCTCTACCCAAAACATCGAAGAAACACTTAAATAAACCTACTACGACCCAAAATAGGCTGACTGATCCTCTCTTAACTTGAATCGAATCTGTCCAGAGTCCCCCCCAGCCTCCACATCAGTCTACCGGGATTAGTGGAGCTTCGACCTCATCTTTCCAAAATTGTGACCCATGTTATGACTTATGGTTGACCATGTTGAAGGTTACAGAGTTGTCGAAACCTCCCAGGATTTGAGGGCCTTTGATTGCAACTTTAGAAGCACTTGGAACTTACTGTCAGATGCATTGTTCTACAAAATATCTAGAAGGTTTCTTGAATTGTGAGTTATCATCTCTATCTGTCCGAACATCTATAAGTACATTGCTAAACTAAATTGGAACTTTGTGTCATGCTTATTCCTCACAGTTCTTAAAAAGTAGCTCAAGGTTAACTCATTTCTCTTTGACGTAAAGACATGTTGAACCTTCTCTAATGGTACCAGCCTTGACAATATGTTCTCGCTTAGGATATTCTGAAATTCTCTTCGTAGTGGTTGCCCTTTGTCTAACATCGACTCTTCTACCTCAGTATCCTCTAACAACACCAAAATGGATCCCATTAGCGCCTCTCTCATGGCAAAAACACCTATAACTCTGGACTCTGCGGAAGGTAGGAGAACTATGCGTTTTTCATTCTTGATGGATGAATAAGTATTCTTGAATGCATCATGCTGATCCTTGTGATCAAACTGCCTCGGTCTCCC
>NEWO01000135.1:963497-978238 GCA_003013225.1 Phalaenopsis aphrodite | reverse complement strand
CAACCCAACTGAAAAGTACCTACTGATTGTTTCCATTGAGCGTTGGAATCGCTTCATGGCTCCTCCTGGATGGGTAAAGAGACAGGGCCTAGAGAGAGCTGATTGGCCCTCCTTCAACTCAGACCAAACTGGTCCAAGGTTCCCCAGACCCTGCATCTCTCTCTCTCTCTCTCTCTCTCTCTCTCTTTCTCTATCTTCTCTCCTCTCTAAGTACTCATTACTAAGAAGGATTCCATGGAACAATTCTGCGGTATTTGATCCCTATCGATTTGTATTAGAATAGAATCAGTCTGTTGTGATTGCACGCCAAATATTGCATTTTTTTTCTCATCACCTTTTCATCTAGATGATACCTACTCTTCCACAAATTTTTTATTTCTTTATTTCTTTTCTTAACTTAAAAATTCTAAATTTCATGAAAGTTGGACATATTTAATCGAAACCCTAAAAATTCTCACCTATTTCTATTGAACCCCCACCCTAGTTACTCATTCTTGCTACCCACCCTGTTCCTGTTTTTGTTTTTAACTTTTTATTTCAACGCATTCTGTAATTGGAATTGCCTTCTTTTCCACTAATTTAGTTTTTGCCTCCCCTATTACTCTTCTTTTGCCTATTTTTGTGCTTTCTACTTCCATTAGGGCTCTGCACTATTATGGAAGAGGATAAGGGAAATGAATAGCATTCCAAGAGCCTTCACTATATTTTCCTTCTTTTTGTTGCTCTTCTGATCATCTAGTTCTTCATATCCTACTTGACATGAAAGCCTAGGATTTAATCGGCTTCCCAAACTGTTGCCCTCTCTTCGGCTTTCAGATTTTTGATTGAATTGGTGAGGCTGTTGTTTATAGAGGTCTGCTCTGTGGTAGTTGGCTGCCATGATGGATGACTAGTTGGTGATTGTTTCTATGTAAGCAAACAAGAACTTGAATCTGTTGGCTGTTTGTATCAGCTTTCATGTAATTCTGGATTTTTCCTTGTAAATGATCAGCAAATTAATGCTGTTCATTTTGTAAATATATTTTTCTATGCTTGTTAAAGAACTTATATTTCTATTTTTGTTTTTATTTTGGGGCTACTAGAATGTTTTGCCGATCACGCCTATAATAAATTTGAAGTAATGATAAACCTAATTTTTAGCCAGTGTTGCTTTGGCTCCTTTTTTATTACTTGAACTCTTTTGGTGCAGAATTCTATGGAGAAATCTGGTTGGAATTCTGTCGGACTGATTGAGATAGGTGCAATTGGTTGCTCTAACAACTAGTTTGATTAGATTTTCCTAGTCTAAAAGAGGTACGTCTAGTGAGTTGGAGCATCAATTATTCTAATCAAATTTCTAGGCAAAAGATTCCCTCTCACAGTTATGACTCTAGACGATGATGGTTTGATCTTATCAATGGAGTAGTACGTTAACCATGGCACGTTAATGGTTGTGTTAGGATGGAGCCATGTGAAACATCTATTCAATGTTGTGGGTTCTTAAATATCACTTAGTCTAAGGATGGTCTAGCCAAATCTAGTCAGTCTAATATAGGACCTTTAGGTTTTTGTTGTATCTTTGGCTTTTCTTGTTTAAATTGAGATTATGAAGAAGGGCATTGTTGCAAGAAGGCTTCTTGCGCCTGTCGTCTCCTCAAGTAATCCATACATTTGTTGTGTTATATATGTCAACATCACAAAAAATAAAGTAAAAAAATAGATGTTTTTAAACAAGAAAAACTAACCTTGTAATAATCATTTATATTAAGAACATTAATCGTTTGTCTTATTTAAAAAGGCATTCTAGTTGCACCTCTCAAGGCATGCCTCAAACTAAGACACCCAAAAAAACACCTGGAGACTTGAGCCTTATTGTAACCTGTGTGGCTTATACCTTTTTTTTTTAAGCACAAGCCTTAAGATTTTTTGTCTCGAGGTGTTTGAGACGGGCGCCTCAATTAGGTTATGTAAAAAATATTTTATTATATTATTTTATTAATATATATGATTTGATGTTATATTATATTACATTATATTTATATCTAATATATTTGATACCATGCCCCAAAAAAATTAAAGTGTTATTTTAGTATGATTATTTCATTATGTTCTTAAATTGCTATTTTATTTTAAAACTCATTTGATGTAATATTAATTGATATAGCACAACAACAACAACAAGCCTTTATTCTATTAAGGGTCTGTTTGGGGCAGCTACAACTTATTTAAAGCTGTCGCGCCGCAGCTATTGCAGGAAGCTGCTGCGGATAAGTTGACTTTCTGTTTTTTTTTTGCTGTTTTGAAACAGTTGTGTTGCAGCTGTTTCTGAACAAATGACATTTTTGCCCTTGTACTATATTGTTGTTTATAACAAAACTATTCATATTAGCACATATCATACTTTAAAACAAACATCCAGTTCGAACATCAGAAAATAAAAATAGATACTTCACTAAACAATGATTAACATGACAATCAAAATTAAAAAAAAGACAAAATAACAATTAATAATATGATAAAATTATTTTAAAAAAATTGATTTATGTCATGAGATAAGCCGTCTTCCAAGGAAACTCTCTATGTCCGATTACTATCGATAGTGGAATCATCGAATTCATCCACCCATCTAAAGAAGTCATAACATTCCGCTCTTCTTCTTGGACACCTATAAAATTATCTCCCGTAGTTATCCGTCTGTCGCGAAGTAAGTATGAAACATTGTTGTCCGCAGTAGCAGTATAATGCTCTAGAGGTAAGGGAAATTCTCAAGCTCATCTTTCCTGAATGCTTAAAACCACAAATCTCAAATTCTTAGATGTAACATTAGTGAAAATGAATAATAAAAATAATCAATTAAAGTTTTATGCAGTCGTGAGGTCTCTGAGAATACACTAGATAAATCAATGAATCTGTCACTACAAGAAAATGATAAACCTTATAAAAAAAAGTGTTAGCAGTTGTCTTTAACTCATGTAATACCGAGTTCGTGTATGTCGCATATGCATATTACCAAAAAAAAAACCATCCATAAGAACTTAAAAAATCATAGCACTGAAAAAGGAGAGGAACTTGGTTACTTTCAATGGGATTTCACATATGAAAAGACTTAATAATACACATATAGTCAATCTAGAAGAACCCTTAAGATTGAATATTTTATTATAGATCCCCAAAACAAAAAAAAAAATGCAATACAAATTTATATTAGAGACATGTTATCCACGGTTGCCTCATCGACCATCCAAGTGAGAAAGAATACATGTATAAGAAATAGATATAAAATTGAGATTCAAAATATGCATGACTTGTATAAAATATTGATACAACAAATAATAAATGTTTTTACAACACATCATAAAAAAAATGTCAATAAAAAAACAGAGGTTCCTTTAATTTAGCATCCAACTATAGCATCTGCTATTCACTCCCTAAACTCTATCATTTTGCTTGCACCTTCGCTATCATGGGTGCAAGGCTCAGGTAAATGAATTTTGGCCTGTTGTAAATATTGTCCAAGACGATATTCATATGTTGGGACATGCGAATGATCTTCATCAGCTCTATTGAAGCCAATGTCATTTCAGGAAATATGCCACCAAATATGGTTGTGGAGAGTCATCGTGACAACCACAATCTGCACTTGTTTGGGAAACATATATGTAGACATTTCACGTAGTATCAATCATTTCTTCTTATAAATTCTAAATGTCCTCTCAATGACACTGTGCAACGTGAATGACCTCTTGTTGAACATCTCGCTCCTTCAGAGTGACATTTTTTAGCTCTCTCGAAGTCTGGAATGTGATATTTCGTATCAGGAAAGTGTTTTGAGATACTCTCTTTGTAACGAGTATCCTACATCTACTAAATAATATTTATTTGACATAAATACAATGATTAGTATAGTAGTGAGCAATATCTGACTAGTTCAAACTCAAACAAACCTCGGGGTAGATGAGAAAAGTTGTATTTCTTAGTTTGTGTTAAATTTTGAAAATGTTACTGTCGTGTTCACTGTGCACTACTCTCTCAACCAGTCATAACAAAAATGAAGCACATGTTGAAGTTACATACACCATGACATTCTGTGTGGGCTATCCACATCTCCTGATGAATGCAATCTTTTTCATTATTCGAGACTAATGCATTCATGTGTGTTCCAACTTTCTCTCCACTATAATTCTAAAGAGTTTAATTATGGCATGTAAATTGTTGTATTCATTTGAAATCTGAATGCAATCAATAAATAAAATTACCTGAAAATATGACTTGCACCGTGGGTTATGTGACATCTTTATGGGAGTCCTTTCGAATGTTGGGTCAGCTGGTTTGATAATTTGTGATGTAAGATTGAACTAGAGCATTCAACCCAACTGAAAAGTACCTACTGATTGTTTCCATTGAGCGTTGGAATCGCTTCATGGCTCCTCTCATTGATTCATTCTATGTTAATATGTAGAGGGTTATCGCTAAGACCTCTCTTTAAGTGATGCCGAAGGAGCCATGAAGTTCATGATTTTTATGCAGTTCTTCCAAGAGATCGATGAATGTGGGTTGTATCATACGGAACATATTGTTGAATCTTGTTGGGTGCGTACAAGCAACTCCCCATCCCATTTTATGACCAATATATAAAGATGTCATGCAAGGAGAGCGAGCTATGTACCAGTCATAATATTCATACATCCTACACACTGTAGCTGTAATTCTTCTTCTGCATGTTTCTCTACTTACATCCATGTTATTCAGTATCAATGTTAACATTTAGCAATCTCCAAATTAGCTGCTCTCAGATAATTCTTTGAACAAACATCAAATGTAAATAAATTGCATAAGCAAATACTTTTGTAAATAAATTGCATAAGCAAATACTAAACATTACAGTGAAAAATAAAAATCCAAAGCAATCTTAATTGCATCTCAATGAAAAATCAAATATCCAGAACAATATGGACAGTGGCCCATCGTAGAGCAAATATAAAATGGCCAACTAAAATAAAATGAAATTCAAGTGTCATTGTTTTCATGAAAATAACGTGAATAATGAAAGGTCATGGGTCATCGTCATAACAAACTCTTTCCAGGCCGGGTTTTCAAGCAACTTCATATAGAGCAAATACGACACGTCCTCATATATATCTAGAGTTGCTTCAGAATTCACATAACTTGTTGAAGGGATGTTGCTTGTGATGTGTCAGGGTTTCTAATGAAAGCAACACTTTTTGTTCTTTTTCTCAACCTTTGGATGCTTTGATCGACTGGTGGATTCAAATTCGTTGAGGTTCGAGCTAGGGCCTTCATTGGAGTTACCTATTTGATCAGCATTTAAGTTTTTAATGATGCAAATAAACCCTCCCTCAGTAGGGGCCCAAGCATTATTACCCGTTGCCACGACTTCACCAAATGTACGGTCTAACTTCTCTTCCAGCTCAAGCTTGATGCCTTTGAATTTAAACTTTTGAGTATTTGACACCACCTACACAAAGTCATAGGAGATGGATATGTTGATGCACCTGAAAAAATTGAAAAAAATGATAAAAGCAGCAGACGTTTCATAAATGTTCATCTCCATTCATTCGAAGTATCAATTATTTGCATTATTGAATCCCAACCCAAGTCCGTGGATTCTCGCTTCACTTCTTTCCAAAATTTTCAATTTTTTTTTTAATTGATCCCATTTATTTTTTAATTGCATTATATCGTACTCTCTGCTGGTTCTTTCCTTTAACTCTTTAATAATATTTTGTCATTCATTAAAATAGATTTTTGGCCTATTTTCTAATTCAACATTTTTAAGGCAAAAGTCGTTAAATATTGCTCGGTATCTTTATCCCACATAACAGATGAACCAATTTTTTTTTGTCTTAACCATTGTATTACCAACATAAAAAGAACTAATCAACATAAATATTTGTCATAAAAAATAATTACCATAACTCAAAAAAAATAAAATAACATTGTCATAATATCATCACCACCACCTCCACGCCACACACCAACACCTCCACGCCACACACTACCTCCACACCACACAACTCTTCTACAAAATCACCTCAACACCACACACGACCACTTCCACACACAACACCACGCACCACCACTTCCAGACCACACGAACACCCTACACATCCACATCCACATCCACATCCACATCCAAACATCAACACATCCACATCCAAACATCAACACATCCACACACCGCACCTCCATTTTCACATCACAAAACAACACATTAACACACACCACCATACACCACCACTTCTAAATTTCTGGCAACACCATCAATTAATTTGCATTTCCAATTAATTTCCACATGCAATCACCACCACCACCAAATTTTGGGCATCAACATCAACCGAATAGAGTGAGAAACCAAATCCATCAACCGGATGTAGCATAAAGAACCCAAATCATCAACCGAGTATAGCACAAAGAACAAAAAAAAAAAAAAACAAAAATCCAGCATCAACTAAAAACCATCGAACGATGAGAGCCCAGAGAACCTAGGAAAACCATCGCACATAATTATTTGCAAAATCAAAATGCTCACATAGATAAGGTAGAGAATACCATAATAGAAGGGAGAGAGAGTAGACCACCGCACAGAGAGCGGAGAGCCAATGATCCAAATCAAGCCGAAGAACAGAGGGGAGAGGAAGAATGGCAAACTCACCACAATAACTACTAGAATCAACGAAACAAAACAGAACCAAACCTTACCCGTTGAAGTCACAGATCCAAGGGATTAAGAGAGGAAAGTTAAGGCAACAATCGCGAGAGAGGGGAGGGCTCGAGCGAGTGGTGTGCGAGACAAAATAGCGGAGTAGCCCCGTATATGAATTGCAAAGAAACACGAGCCGACCCCGCGGCCCACATTTCATATGCATTATCAAAATAAGCGGCCTTACCACAGTTACCAAATGAACACTTCGGCATTTTCGTGCCACAACGTGGGAAATAAGACGCCTCAAATGGGGCCTAAGTGGGGTTGGCTACATGAATCTTTTTTCTCCATTGTGTCCTATTGAGTGTCATATTTTCATTTAATTCTAATTAATTAAGATCATTTTTTGTACAACATGCTCATGTCTTTTTAGATATACATATACATTTTTTAACACAAATTTTATCTAAAACATCTATTTTCCTAACCAGATCATCAGATGGTCGACATTTAATGTGATCAAAACATCTAAGACAACTCTCTCTAATCTTGTCTACCATTGGAGTTACGCCAACCCGTTCACGAATAAATTTGTTTCACATTTTGTCTCTACGTGTAATGTCATTCATCCACCTAAACAACATTCTCATCTCAGCAACACTTAACTTAGGGTCCGTTTGGCAGCTTATTTGGTGTGGTGGAAGTTTTGTTTGACAGCTTATTTGGTGTGGTGACGTTTTGAAAACGCACCTGACTTGTTTGGGTGAACTGCGTTTTGGCAGCGTATGCGTTTTCAAAACGCCGAAAACAACGTTTTCACACCGCGGTGGGAACTTTCTGACAGCGGTTTGACTTTTCCAAAAAAATAAAATTTCTATGCTCTCTTTTATTGACCAACTTTCTACGTCACAAAGCATTGCATGTCTCACCGCCATCTTATAAAATTTTCTTTGAAATCTAAGTGGTACTTTTCTATCACACATTAGGCCCGATGCATTCCTCAACTTCAACCATCCAACTTTAATTTTACTAATAACATCCCTATCTGTATCACTGTCACTTTGAACAGTAAACCTAAGATATCTAAAATGTTCACTTCTTTTAATGATTTGATCACCCATTTTTACAATTTTGCCACTAGATCTACTTCTACTAAAATTATATTCCGTGTTTTATGTTTTAGGTCTATTAAAGCAAAGGTCTTTAGAATCTAAAATATACATCCATAATTCAAGTTTTTTATGAAATCTTTCTCTAGCCTTATATACAAGAAGAATATCATTAGCAAAAGACATACACCAAGGTATATCCTCCTGTAAATATCCAATAAGAACATCAATAACTAAAGCAAAAATATATGGGCTTAAAGTCGATCCGTGATGTAATCCAACTGAAATAAGAAAATCTTGATCAATCATACTTTTGTTTGAACACAACTCTAGTGTGTGTGTGTGTGTGTGTGTATGTGTGTGTATGTACGGATGTATATATGTATACATATAAGTGATATCCACATTTTTTTTTCTAGATCTCTTCAAATAATTTCGCTTGGAACCTTATTGTAAGCTTTTTCTAAATCAATAAAAATCATATGTAGTTCCTCTTTAATCTCTCTGTTTTTCTCCATCAAACCTCTTAATAAATGTATAACTTTCATGGTAGACTTGGCTGACATAAATTTAACCGACTTTGAGAAAACTTTGTATGACGTCTAAACCTATGCTCAATTACTCTCTCCCACATCTTAATGTATGACACACTTACTTAATTTCTCTATAATTTGCTCACTCTTGTGCATTATCTTTATTCTTAAAAATGAGGGCCAAAATACTCTTCCTCCACTCAGACATTTTTTGAGTTTTTTAAATAATGTTAAGATATTTAGTAAGCCAAGAAATTCTCAAAATCTTCTAAATATTTTCACATTTTTATTAGGATACCATCAAGTCCTAGTGAATTTTCGCCATTGATTTTCTTTAAAGCCTAGTTAACTTTTTCTCTTACTAATGTGACAATAAAATAAAAAAATTAGTATTATTAATGATATTAAGATCACTAAAGTAGATCGTATTTTTAAAAACTTCATTAAAAAGTTCATCAAAATGTCTCACTTACCTATGCTGAATATCTTCGTCTAAGAAAATTCTTTTTTTTCATATTTAATACACATTACTTGAAATAAATATTTATTTTTCTTTTATTTTTGTTTGGCTAGTTTATACATATATATTTCATCATTCGTTAATATTAATATATTATAAAGTTCATTAAAAATATAATTCTTAGCATCACAAATGGTTTCCTTTTACTTCATACGGGCCACATTATATTTTTTCCAATTTCCTAAGATTTTATATTTAAACCAGTTTTTATAACAAAACTTCTTATATTTTATCTCTTTTTGCACATTATTATTCCAACACCAACTATTTTTATGTAAAAAATATTTTCTTTTGAATCTCGAAGTACATCTTTTGTTATTTGTTTAATAGTATATGTTGTTTTATCTCACATAGAATTAGCTTCTTAATGAACATTCCAAATCTTAAAATCTTGAAATTTGCTCGTAAAAACACTTTTCATTGTCTTTTAAGTGTCTCATCTAATTTTATGACAATGTTTCACTGTATTTTAATCTTCCAACTCATCTTAAAATTCAAAATTAATAATTGATGTTGAGTACTTAAATTTTCAATTTGAATAACTTAACAATCTTTACTTTTTTTATGATATTATTTTTTTCATGAGAAATAATCAATTTGTATTTTATTAGATTTATCCTTATAAGTAATAATATGTTCATCTTTTTTTTAAAATAAAGTATTAGCAATAATAAAAGCGTAAGCTAAAACAAAATCGAACATGATTCTACTTTCTTCTTTAATTACTCCAAAACTATAGCCACATTAAATATTTCTAAAAATTTATATCACTCTACCAACATGTCCATTTAAATCTCCTCCAATAAAAAACTTTTTTTCAAGAGATTATTTGTATTAATTATTCTAGGTCATTCCACAATTTTTCTTTGAACATATATCTAAACTTACTTGATGAGCATATACTTATAACATTAAGAATCATAGTATCAACAATAATCTTTATGGCTATAATTCTATCTCAACTTCTATTAATTGTTATAACACAATCTTTCAGACTCTCATCCATAATTATAGCTACACAATTTCTAGTACGACTTCTACATGATTATCATAGTTTAAAATTTAAGCTATCAATCTCCGTAGTTTTTTCTCCAACCCATTTAGTTTATTAAATGCATAAGTTATTTTATCTTTCTATGAACTATAATATCTACCAATTATGTTAATTTACTTGTGAGATTATTTATTTTTATGATCTTATCCTAATATTAGTTATATGGATTAACTTCAATGGTCGCATCCGTCCATAATGTCGGAACCATTTCTTATTTAACACTACACCCGGGTAAATTTAGTGATTGAAAAAGATTTGAAAAATGCCACTAAGAATTAGGTTGTTATAAATCTTAATCCCAACAATATATTTAAATTTTTAAGTAAATGCTCGCCTTAAATCTCATTTTAAAATTTCATTTTATTTCAATATTTAAAATTGAGATTTGTGATTCATGTCTTTATGAAATCAATATATCTGTGTGTGTGTGTTTCTGTTTCAAGGCTCATGCCTTGATCCATTGTGAGGCTTAATCGTCGTCTCACAGAGGCAAAATGTCTCAGTTCATTATTTTGCCTTTTTTTAAACATTGGTTTGCTGCATCATGGATGATTGGGAAAGTTAACAAAGAATGATTTGATCATTGTTGCGGGATAAAGGTGATGGGGGTAGTTCTACTAGCCCATCCATTGAAGGTTTTTGAAGAGTTAACTTGGGCGAGTTCAATTGATTAGGATTATGTTTGGTTAGGCTTGACAATTCTTCATTTACGTGTGGGCATCAAGCCACGAGAGGCCAGAAAAAAATGCTTCGCACACATTTTTTTTGGGTAGCTAGCATGTGGTATATATGGGAAATTTAACATAGAAAATTTAGACATTTTTTAGAATATGAAACTCTCTCAGAGGAAAGCCAATGGTTCATGCTATAGTATTATCACAAAAAATTTTCAGCTATTTGTTGGTGAAATGGGTGTTTTTGTTAGTTACAATCACTACTGGAATTACTGCCTTGGATGTTTGAGATGCATAAGAGGAGCTTCAGGCTACATCGATGTTTGCCTTTAGAAGAATATTCACCTTAACCTGCTGGATGAAGTAGTTGACTAAAGCTAGTATGAAATGCCTGTATTTACTTTTTAAGGGAAGATGATCGATTAAGTCCATCCTTCATATTGTGAATGATAATGGGCTAGTGATTGATTGCAATTGCATATATTTGATTCATTGGTCATGTCTATAGCTTATGGGCCAGAACTCATTGGTCAAAATGTTTCCTAATGGGGGCGAATGAGCAATGAGTTCACTTGTATAGTCTTTGGCTCATCGATGATAGGCATGGTAAGCTCTTGGATGGA
Organism: Phalaenopsis aphrodite; assembly: GCA_003013225.1. NCBI lineage: Eukaryota > Viridiplantae > Streptophyta > Magnoliopsida > Asparagales > Orchidaceae > Phalaenopsis > Phalaenopsis aphrodite. The sequence goes on along the minus strand of NEWO01000135.1, from coordinate 967,082 downwards.
GGTGGCACGAGGATTGTCATACTTCTCCAGGAGTGGGCTAGTTGATTCTCTGTCCCATGAATGTGCTTTACCTTGAAGTATTCAAATTTTGCTCTCTCTATTCCCACTTTCTCTAGGTTCTGTTTAACTATATGGTTGTGGGCTTTTTAACACTTAGGCCCCGTTTGGGGCAGCTTATTTTGTTGCGGCGAAATTTTCAAAACGCCTCCGCAGCGTTTGTTTCGGCGTTTAATGCTGCGCTTTTAAATCGTCCTTAATCGCGTATTCGATATTAATTCTATCCATCAAACGCGGGGGAGGGGTTTCGTTCGGCGTTGGCTAGGTCTTATTTTTCTCCTGTGCCCCTGTGGATTCTCTCTCGCGCTCTTTCCCACGATTTCCTTTACCAATCTTCTCGTGCGTAAACTTCTGGTGAGATCTTGCGTAAACTATAGAAATGACACTCCTTTAATCTTCTCTAGTTTGTTTATGCGGCTCAAATGTTTTTTTTTTGTGTTCCTTTGGTTTCTTTTTAGGGCTAGAAGGCAACTTCGAAGCTTTTTAGATTCATCTATATGCTCTAGAAATGTTCTCCATAGCTCTTCTCTGATTTTTATGCCCTTACGTTTTGCTTTTTTGGGATTTTTATCTCTTACATTTAGGGATTTTTAGATCTTGCTCTGGAAATGGATCACATATTTACAGTGCATTTAGATCTATATGCCGCACTCCTTTTTTGGGATTTATATGACGCACTGCCCTGGTTCTATATTTACAGTGCATTTACATGTTTCGGTTCTATATGACGCACTTCGTTTGGTTCTATATTTACAGTTTTGTGCCTTGCAATACATTTCAGTTTGAGTTGTTCTGAAAATTGGAAATAGGAAATTGGGCTAATTTACAGATCTATACGTGCTGGCTGTTCTTGGATTACTTATCTCTGCCTTGCAAGTTATAGAAAATTTAGTTTAGGTTTTGGATGATGAATGGGGACAAGGTTTAGCATTTATGAAATTTTGCATTTAAAGATAACAGAATGCATTGTTGCCTTCAAATTCGAAAGCTTGGTTCTCCCTATTTTGATATGGCTAATTTTCTGGAATTCTTGGTTGCTAGTTCCATCAAATCATGGCTTTAATCTTTATAGTTGGGGAAATGGCTTTCCTCTTTACAGTTGGGGGAATGGCTTCATTCTTCCTGTTTCGTTGTAGTGGCATCAATGTTTGGCTTTCGGGTCATTGCAATACATTTTGGTTTTATTCTTTACAGATAACATAAATCATTGTAGTGATTTCCATTAATGTGGCTGCTAGTTCCATCAAAGCATGACTTTATTCTTTACAGTTGGGGAAATTGCTTTATTTTTTACAGTTGGGGGAATGGCTTCATTCTTCATGTTTCATTGTAGTGGATCAATGTTTGGCTTTCGGGTCATTGCAATACATTTCGGTTTGAGCTGTTTTGAAATTTAGAATTAGGAAATTGGGCTTTGGTATTTTCTGGAATTCTTGGTTGAACTGATAAGGGACTTAATCAATACATTTCAGCTGCTAGTTCCATTAATGCAATACGTTTCGAATGCCAGCATTTCTTTCGGTTATGGTGTATTTAGAGTTGGCTTTGGTATTTCTTTGGTAATCTTGGTTCAAGGGGCAAGGAAATGACATCAATTTATTTAGAGTTGGCCTTGTAACCTTTTGGAATTGCATAATAAAATATTTTCGAAGTCTTACTGTGGACCACATAAATCATTTGTTTCTTCATATATTTCTTTTTTTGTTATTGATCAAGTTGTTATGCTCTTGTTTGTGTTGTTGGCAAATGTTTATGTTTGGAGACTGGTGTTCTTATTGGGTTGATGTTGTTGTGGGGTTGAGATGTTCATGTGTTGGGCGTATTATTACTTCAAATATCATCTATTTTTAATTCTAATTTGTTCTCTATAGCTTCATCATGTCTAAATCAGTTTAAGGGGGGACCTCCGCAATGTGAGATAAGGAAGTAACAAATATTTTCTGCGATCTTTGTATAAAGGAAATGGAACTTGGGAACAAACCAACAACGTTTTTTAATAAGGAAGGGTGACAAAACATTGAAAAGAGATTCAAAGAATTGACTCAGAGATTATGATAAGCTGAAATTTAAAAACAAATGGGATCAATTAAAGAAGGAATGTAAAATATGGAAAGAGTTGAAACTTGGATCTATAGGTTTAGGTTGGGATCCGATTAAAAGGAAAATTGATGCTCTCGCTGAATGGTGGGCTGAAAAATTAGAGGTATTTTATATATACTCCGTGATTTGTTCGATTTTAATTCCAAATTACTTCTCTAATTATAATTGTCTAACTATTCGCTCTAAAATGTTCTGTCACAGGCGGTACCAGCAGCGAAAAAGTATAAGCAGTGCGGGANATAAATCATTTGTTTCTTCATATATTTCTTTTTTTGTTATTGATCAAGTTGTTATGCTCTTGTTTGTGTTGTTGGCAAATGTTTATGTTTGGAGAGTGGTGTTCTTGTTGGGTTGATGTTGTTGTGGGCTTGAGATGTTTATGTGTTGGACGTATTAATTCTCATTTGTTCTCTATAGCTTCATCATGTTTAAATCAGTTGAAGGGGGGACCTCCGCAATGTGGGATAAGGAAGTAACAAATATTTTCTGCGATCTTTGTATAAAAGAAATGAAACTTGAGAACAAACCAATAACATTTTTTAATAAAGAAGGGTGGCAAAACATTGAAAAGAGATTCAAATAATTGACTGGCAGAGATTATGATAAGCTGAAATTTAAAAACAAATGGGATCAATTAAAGAAGGAATGTAAAATATGGAAAGAGTTGAAACTTGAATCTATAGGTTTGGGTTGGGATCCGATTAAAAGGACAATTGATGCTCCCGCTGAATGGTGGGCTGAAAAATTAGAGGTATTTTATATATACTCCATGATTTGTTCTATTTTAATTCCAAATTACTTCTCTAATTATAATTGTCTAACTATTCGCTCTAAAATGTTCTGTCACAGGCGGTATCAACAGTGAAAAAGTATAAGTAGTGCAGGATTGAGCCGAAATTTGAAGAAAAACTGGACATAATGTTTAAATGGATTGTCGCAACAGGAAAATTTACTTTCAACCCATGTCAAAGTACTTTTGAAGGGATACTAGATGAGTTCACTTCTGAGCCATTAACACCTGATGAAGAAGTGCCTAGCATTAACCAGAGTGATACGGGTAACTCTAGCACAACAAAGAGGGTCAGGGTTGCTAAGAAAAATAAAGAGAAAGAACGTTTGTTGAACACCTTCTTTGATCGTTTGATTGAAGCTTTTGTAGCTCCACCTATCTCTGATGTGAGCATATTAGACTGTCTGAGACTTTTGCGTACTATTCCTGAAGTTGTGGCAGATAGGCGATTTCACGCATGTTTGTGAAAAAACTTGAGGATTCAACTAGAATGAAAATATCCATGGCACTAGAGCCAGAAATGCGTCTTGAATATTTGTAAGCTTTGGTCGATGAATGATATTTCTTTATGGATTGTATATGTATTTGCACTATTTGAACTTTGACTTATGTCGTTTTATTTTTAATATGTTTGGGAC
>NEWO01000135.1:938916-963055 GCA_003013225.1 Phalaenopsis aphrodite | reverse complement strand
ATCTTCTGCACGAGTTATGTGTAAATCACGACCCCCAGAGTTCTTTTAGAACTACGTGTAGGGAGGTGTTGGCTATAACACTGTACACTCTGTCACAGAATAAGTCAATTCGAGGAGCTATGGAAAGATTTCAACATTCATCCGAAACAATTAGTCGTTACTTTTCAAAAGGGATACATGCACTTATTAGCTTAGCAACTCAAATAATTAAACCGGAGGATCCATCATTTGCTACCACTCCAGAACAAATTGCCAACGATTCTCGATACATGCCATATTTCAATGTAACTATCAGTGTTTTTAATTTATTACATTCTATATTTTAACAATATTATTACTCTCTAACGACCAATTAAACAGAATTGTATTGGTGCAATTGACGGTACCCACGTTACTGCTCGAATACCCAACCACGAGAAGGTAGCATACATCAGTCGGAGTGGTTTAACAACGCAAAATGTCATGGTTGTATGCGACTTCAATATGTGTTTTACTTTTGTGGTGGCGGGCTGGGAATGGAGTGCGCATGACAGTCAGATTTTCTTTTTTGCTATTAGGAATAGATTGCAGTGTTTCCCTCACCCCCCCATCAGGTTAGTTTTGTTTTCCAATTTGTATATGTTAGCCTGTAATGTTTTTTTCTAACATTGTTTTTCGTAATAGGAAAATATTATCTGGTTGATGCAAGATATCCTATGCAAAGGGGATACCTGAAGCCCTACCCTGACACAAGATATCATATTCCTGATTTCGAGCGAGGTTGTGGCACAGTACATGGCAGAAAGGAATTGTTTAATAAACGCCACTCATCTTTACGCAAGGTAATTGAAAGAACATTTGGAGTTTAGAAGAAAAAGTGGGTCATCTTACATGGCATGCCGTCGTATTCTTTCTAAAAGCATGTGCATATTGTGGTTGCAACAATGACACTACATAACTTCATCCGAAGACATTCGTCACGATCAGATACAGATTTCATTATGGCTGACAATGTTGAACTGAATGTCTTCGAGCAACCTACATGACTTATGGGGGGACATTCATTTACCTGAGGATGATATAGAATCTAATGAATTTCGAGATCAGGAAGGTGAAGGTTTGGCTGATATGATCGCTTTAAGGGAGTCTATCACAGATGCTATTTGTGGCTGTTGATCTACCAAGTTTTCCTTTAATAAAGTTATAGGTTTATATTCATGTGTATTTAATTTTGGTTACTTTTAAAATATCTTAAACCGACATTGATTCTTTTGTTATTTTCGCAGTTATACAAACATGACTTCCAGGATATCAGGTGCAGACATAGGGATTTTGTGTTATTGTGGACTACCGTCTTCGTTGCTAACGTCACGTAAGGAGCATAGCTTTGGGAGGCAGTTCTACGGTTGTGCCAGAGGTGTTTCAGCTCGTTGTGGTTTCTTCCGGTGGGCTGATAGTCCCTCATATTACACTGACAGTAGTCATGCCAGCAATCATGTGAATCCGATGTTTTCTCCGTCTGACAGAGCAGATGAGGACCGGCGTAGCCAGAGTCTAAAGTTAAATATTTTAATATTTCTTCTTGTTGTCGTACTTGTATTTGTACTTTTTTTAGTTCTTCTATTACTCATTAAGGTGTGAGAACTGTATGATATCTTTTAGAACTGATCTGTGATTATTGTATGTTTTTGCACTATATGTTTCTTTTCTATCAATAAACTATTCTGAATAAGCTGCCTCAAACAGTTTTAACTGATAGGGGCAGGAACATCATTTAACCACCAATACGCTAGTCTGAATAAGCTGCTCCAAACAGCAAGCCAGATTATTCTAATAATCTGCAGATTATCAGATTATCAGAATAATCTGTTTATCAGCAGATTATAAATAATCCACAGCTGCGCCAAACAGACCCTTAATGTTTGGATTTCTGCTAGTTGAGAACTGGCATGGATGTTCTCGACAAAATTGCTAACAACATGATGGAGGCTTGCTTGGTTGGCATTGTCCCTGTTATGGTTGGTGTTTTCTTCAAAAAGGTGAGACGGACTGCATTGCTATGGATTATTCCTTATGGATTATCAACTTTGCTATCCAAAAAAGAAAAGAAAAGAAAAAAAACATCATTTGCGTGCGAAATCGAGATGAGTTTTTATTTATTTATTTATTTATTTTTTATTTTTTATTGTACAATTGAATGCGCTCTTCAAACAATAGGGCCTTGATAGTTAAGTCTGTCAGTATTTGGGCTTGATAGCATTGCACAACAAGGGTACTGTCTAAAAGTTAAGCCCAAGTGGTTGGGACAATTTCGGCTTTTAATGATTTGGCAAAGTTGCTTATTCTCGTGTTGACTTGGGCAAACGTCAGCTCGTCCATTATAGAGTATCATTTAGGATTATGGATACTTAACTGTTACTTGTCATCATAAACGTATATAGAATTGGCCACCATATCATGGATTCTTAGGTAGATCCGTATCAGTTCCGCCGCCTCAGACTAATGAGAATTGGAGGAGAGGTAAGGCATTGTTTTAACGCCTTGAAAGCTGTTAACACTCAGACATTCATCAACTCCTTTTGACTAGCGTAGGGATTTGAAAAGAGGGGCGCTACTCGTGTAATTAGGGAATGAACCTGTGGAACATGGCCAGAGCTTCCTAACATCCATAACTTAGGGGAATGAGCATTCAAGAGCACACTTTATGTTTTAGACAGCAGAGATGTGATCATGAGGCCGACAAATTTGTATGTGAGCTTCATAAGAATGCATTTGGTGGGATTTAGTCATATGTTATACTATTTTAATGTTGAAGCTCTTAGAAAATCAGTAAGCTGATCGAAAGGCTATTTGGTTTGGGTTTGCTGTTGACCTCAACATCTGTTTTTAAACTGACTTGATCAAATAAAAAGTGGCAGAAAATGAGTACCATTTTATGAATGAGGGATGAGGCATGATAAACTCACAGGAGAGCAAACAAACACACTCATTGCAACAGAAGAAAATTATAATAGTTGTTGTGATAATAATAGTTATAATTAAATCTCTCTCTCTCTCTCTCTCTCTGTGTGCGCGCTTATGATTGAGCATTATTCTCTCCTCACCTATCTGCACAATATTGCTGTTACGTTTATGAATAAAGAAGCGTTGCCTCCCTGTATATATGTGTTCCTTTTATTATTATTATTATTTTTTTTTGTAAATGTGATGGTGTATTTTTTTTGATGTAGAAAGCTCTTTCATAATCCCCATTTGTGTCTTTGTAGATGCGAGCCAAAAAATATCTCGGCTTGGTGCTCCTTGAATCACTCATGCATGTTTTTATTGATTCAATGAGGGATAAAATGTTGGCTTGGTGCCCCCATATTCCCTGGCATATTGGGTTAGCCCCTGTATGCTTTATACTAACCCCATGTGGGTGTAGTGTAGAAGCACATTATTGAAGTTCACCTAAAATTTACCTAAAAAGATATAAAAAAAAATATTTTGCGGCCGGTGAAATGTGTCAATATATACATCTAATGATAAAATGTATCCATGTTTAGGTGCTTATTTTATTTCATTTTAAAAAAGTGCAGCCTTCTTTGAAAGCTTGTAAGTGACTAAAATATGATCATATGTACATATTGGAGAGCCACAGGCATGCCAATGACATTGGAGGCCAATGACATTGGAGACCAATGAAGCGTGAGAATTTGATCCAATACTGTTTTTATTGACGCCCTTCACAAGGCAAAATTTAGTTCAAATTGAGATGCATTAAAACTTGCTCATGTTTTGAAAACCCGCCTACTCATCAAAAAAGCAAGCTCTTGTGAGCATTTTGACAAACACCTTGACCAAATTAAATTTGGGGCAGCTCCAAAGGTGGTTTTTGAGAGAAAACCAACTTAATTAGTTTTGTTTTGGGGAAAAAAAATGCAATTGCTCTTAAAAGAACGCAATTGTTTTTATGATTAAGTAAGTCCTATCAACATTCTGAAATACACTTTGCTATATATCATTCTTTATGTAAAAAAGTATGATGGATTTAATGCAATCCAAAGTATAAGCTAATTTTGGTTTTTAAATTAGTATGTATTTAATTTCATAATAACCTCGATTAAAATATAAAAAAAATAAGAGAATGTTCAAAATGAGGTGAATTTTTTGTACAATAACTAATTTTTGTGATATTTTGCACTATTTAAAGTGTTTTTTAGTAATTTAAAATAATTTATTGATAATTTGTCAATGATATTGAGCCAAAGAATCAATCAAATTGCAATTCACAATTATGAAATCCTTATAGCTCTAATGATCGAATGACTCCTTGAGCTTCAAATTTCCATCTCTTGATATTCTTGAGCTTGCCCTTGGCTTCCTTTATTCTCCAGTTGATCTTGCATTATGCATCAAAATTAGTACAAATTTCCATATTTGAAACCACTAAGTATAAACATTTGTACCTCTAATTATATATTTGTTATCATAAAAGTAAGCTTACATACATCATAGGCTTATGGGATCAATACACTATTCTTTTGGGACCCATGAAATTTGGTTGATATGGCCATCTTCTGTTGACTTGGCTCATGAACTATTACGATTGAGTCTAGAAAATGAGGCAAATCATTTCCACAAAAAGAAAAAGAGGCATATCATATCCCAAATTTGAGAAAATCATGAGAACTGCCGCGTAGTTGTGAATCAATTTGCCTCAGAAAAGCCCCATTTGTGTAACACGTGCTAAAAAAGTATATGTTGTATGTTATCGGAGTTATCCCAAACGACGACTCAGACTCGACATTTAATTGTTAAATTTAAAAATTTGAATATAGTGATGACTCTTCATAAACATTAACACATAAACAACAAACAAAGAGCACATAAATAGTAAACAAAATAACAAATAAACTACAAAAGAAATAATGAATGCAAAAATAGACTCAGGACATGGTAGGAACAATACTGGAATGCCGCAGGTCTGGTGTGATAGCCCCGGAAGGCGGTTGGAAATCCGATAGAGTGATAATAGAAGCTGACGTTATTAGCCGAGCACCGTCAGAGGAGGCAGGCCTGGGGGTGGGCAGAAGAGATTGTAGAAGCGGCTCAACACCGATTGGAGGGAGTGTGGGAGGAGACTTGGTGGGGCAGCGGTCTGTTGAAGCGACTAGAAGGCGCGACAAAGGAAGATTGTAGCGTAGAAGGGCAGGTACAACAAACTGAAAGAGAAGTACATGCGTGATAGTGGAGGGAGGAGGCGCATAAGGGTGATGTGGCAGCTTGGAGGGGATGACGTGGCTCTTCAGTATGACTGAAGGGAGTTTAGATGGAGTTCGGAAGGGAGGTCGAGCGTCCAACGGGAAAACTGGGAGTGCGTCAGCCTGCTGTGGGTACTGGGAGTGTGGTCGACGTGCTTGACAAAACTATGCAGGGCAACAACGGAGGACATTGACGCCAGCAGGAGGGAACAGAGTAGAGATACACACAACCTTGGCGAGACAATTGTAACACCACACCACCGAAGAATACAACCTCAAACGAGGGAGGATTCTAGGAGGATCACTTGGAATAGAAAAATTAACAACAAAAGACTGGTTAGACCTAAGAAGATAACATGCATAAATAGGGGAGGAGAGGGAGGCAACAAAGGTATGATCTTAGGAAGGAAGGGGGGAAAGAAAGGAAGGGTTTGCAACGGCTAGGTTAAGATGCGGGTGAACAGGGCATGGGGGCAAAAGATGGGCAAATGATTCGGGCACGGGAGGGGGGAGCTGATGCTGGATAAGTAGATTGGACCGGTCCAGGAGAAGGTTGGGCTAGCTTGCTTTCTTGTCACGTCTATTTTGACGTGCTGCAGAAGTGGCAACTCCATGTTAATCTCTCAGGGTTGGGGTAACTTCGACATCATTTGTCGAAGCTTGTAGTTCTTCGTAGTATGGGGTGAGGTACGTGACATTGAATGTTGTCGAATTTTGGAGTTGCCTGGTAGGCCAATTTTGTATGCATTGTCATTTAGCTTTTTAAGTATGTGGAACGGCCCATCGGCTCTGAGATTGAGTTTTCTATGTGCTCCTACGGAATATCGCTCTTAATTAAGGAAAATCTACACAAGGTCTCCTTCTAAGGTTACTTTTTTCGGCACTTGTTGGCTTGTGCTTGATATTTGTGGTTTTGCTGAGAAATTGCTCGCCCAACTTCCACAATGTGTTATTGAATTTGGTGAGCATGTTCAGTAGCATCATCGCTGATCTTCGGGGTAGAAGCCGGACCAACTCCAAGGGTGTGATTGGGTTACGGTCGTACAAAATTTTGAATGGCGTATGTCTTGTGGTCCAGCATATGGTCGTACACAATTTTCTCTATGAAGCATCAAAGAAGATTCCCCAGGCTCCTATTAACTACTTCGATCTACCTGTCTACCTGAGGGTGTGCTGCAAAACTAAATTGGATTTTAGTTTCTAATTTGCTCCAAAAAGTTTGCCAAAAGTGGCTAAAGAATTTAATGTCCCGATCGGAAGTAATGCTCCTAAAACTATCTTGAAGCCGAAAAATCTCTCGGAAGTACAAATCAAATATGAGATGCATCTAACGTCCGGTGGCAGGCGACAAAATGCGTTATATTGGAGAAACAATTAACTAGATCTTGGTTTGTGTCCATTTGTGTTCTCGTGCTAGACACAATGTAGCCCAAAAACATACTTGGTTTGTGAGTAAGTGACACTTGCTGGGGTGGACGTACAGTTGATTGAATCGTAAAACCTTGAATATCTCCTGCAAGTGGTGCAGGTGGTATTCTTCGGCTTAACTATAAACCAAACTATCATCGAAGTAGACCAACTTGAATTTCCTAAAATGGGATCAAAAGACTTGATTCATTAGGCGCACAAAGGTGCTTGGTGGGTTGGACAGGCTGAAAGGCATGACTGTCCATTCATAAAGACCATCTTGTATCTTGAAGGTGGTTTTCCACTCATTTCTCAGTCGTATTATGATCAGTTGATATCCACTCCGTAGGTCAATTTTGAAGAGACGGTGGCGTCGTGCAACTGATCTAAAAAGGTCATCTTGTCGTGGTATGAGAAAGTGATATTTGATTGTAATTTTGTTAATGGCATGATTGTCAATGCACATCCGTCAGGAGCCATCATTATTGGATCCTGCACCTGACGCTGAAGTTCTTCATACTCTGCGGGTCTATTTGATAGGACTGACCTTGGTATGAGGTCGATGGCATGTTGGATGTCTCGTAATTGATGTAATCTATTTGGGAGGTTGCCGGTCATGACGTCTTCGAAATCATGTAGGAGTGGTTTTAGTTGTGTGGGTATCTCATTATTCTTGTTGATATCTTCTAGGAAGACCTAAGCTAAACCTATCAATGCATCACGAACTGATTGCAGGAAGATGGCCAGTGAGATTGACGCGTCTTCAATGTTAATTGTGGCCCTCACATCTTTTACAGGCAATAACATAATGCATTTTCCATCATTCTTGAATGTGTAGTTGTTTTGCAGTCATCGTCCTGTGTTTTTCGGTCGAATTGTCATGGTCTCTTTAACAGAATGTGACATGCATCCATTGGGACTGTATCACACCAAACTTGCCTGTGTAGTTGATTGTCGATGGAGAAATCGACTAAGCATTGTTGATCGACACGAATCTCATTCCCTTTTTTAAGCCTGGTGAGACAATAGAAACGGAGATGTTTGTGTGGCTAAACTTAACTACCTAACCTTTTGACCATTAGGGTGGAGACGGCGTTTTCGAAACTACCGTCATCAATGACTAAACAGTAGATTTTGCCTTTGACTTTGCATGTAGTACAAAAGGTGTTGTGTCGTCGCCATGAAGAGTCTCTTTCGGACTTTGATTGGAGTACCTTCCATATGAACGGTAGTTCGCTTTCGTCTCCGGGGAGTTGAAGTGCTTCTTCCGAATCATAGATTGGGCTTCCTCGACTTTCCCAACTTCCTTGACGACACTTTCTTCAATAAATGAGACAACGCGGGTGGTGGGGCAATCGACAACGATGTGGCTCGAAGGAATTGTCCTGGAGGAACTTCCTCTTTTGGGTTTCGTGTTGCTCCGGATGGTTTTCGTGCTTCCTGATAGTAACTTGCTAGCTTTCGACGTGGTCTGGTTGGTAGATGTGGCTTGAGGTGATGTCTCTTGAGGTGATGTCTCGAATGTCGACTACTATCGGTAGGAGTTTTGAGACTTGACTTGTTTTTGCTGCTGTTGTACTTTTAATGCAAGGGTCCGGACATCGTTTAACATCCAGTATGGCTAGAGTTGTACAATGTTGCTAATGGCTAGTTTTAAACCTCCAATATAGTGGGTTTTTGATTGTGTTCCTTATGCTCGATCAGGTCGCAATTCATCTGTAGGTGATTGAGTTGTGTCGTGAATTCTTCAACCAAGAGGTTACACTGCTGCAGGTTGTGGAGCAGGAGGAGCATATCCAGGTGATAGTGGGGCGGCAGGTTTTTTTGCATGGCCTTCATTTTTGCCCATTTAGTGATCTTGTCGTCCCCTTTGCGTTGTTGTTACTGTTGCAAGTTGTCCCACCATAACGACACACTCTTCTTTAGTTTGATAGTGGCAAGCTTAATCCGTTTATCCTTTGGTATCTCCTTGTAATCAAAGATGCGTTCGATCGTTTGCAACTAGTCGATGTAGTCATTGGGGTCCATGCTTCTTTTGAATTCCGATAGGTCCGTGTTGATTCTGAAATCCTTATGGGTTTCGAACGTGAGCTCCTCTCGTGGTCTCCTATGATAGTGAATGTCAAAGCGGAATGAGCGATATTCATCATCGCTTACATCATCACGATAAAACGGATTTAGGTTGTCGTAGTGATCTCCTCTGACTCTTGATGTCACGGTCGAGGGTAACATCACCTTAAGTCTCATCGTCCATCTCCGCCAATCGTTTTTGTAAGCAAAGAATTTTTCGTTGTTTTTCTTTCGAGGTTGGGTCAGACACATATCAATGTGGAGGCATGATCAGAAGTGTTTCAGAAAAGAGACGGGAAGGAAGGAGGAGAAGACAAGAAGAGAAGAAAAAAGAGAAGAGGATAAGAAGAGAAAGAAGAAAAATTTTGGGCGGATTGGGTGGGGTGGATGCTAGGGAACCCTAGGGTAGGACTAGTGTTGGACTAGCTCTAATACCAAATGATTCCGGAGTTAAACCAAACCACGACTCAGGCATTACAAATTTTATTGCAAAATTTTAAAAATGAGTGCAGTGACGACTCTTCAGAAAGATTAATGTATTAACAACAAATAAAGGGCGCATAAACAGTAAACGAAATGCATAAACAACCAAAGAAATAGTGAATGTAGAATAGACTCAGCTCAAGGTCGGAACAGTCTTGGAATGAGGCAGATCCAGTGTGACAGCCTCGGAAGGCGGTTGGAAAACCGCTAGAATGGGACTAGAAGGAGCTGACTACTGTTAGTCGAGCGCCGCTGGAGGAGGCAGGCCTGGGGGTGGGCAGAAGAGAGTGTAGAAGCGACTCAACATCGGTTGGAAGGAGTACAATAGGGGACCTAGAGGAGCAGCGGTCTGTCGGAGCGATAGGGGGCGCGACAGAGGAATGTTGTAGCATAGGAGGGCTGATGCGGCAGCCCAGAAGAGAAGTGGAGGTGCGACAATGGAGGGAGGAGGCACATGAGGTTACTGCGGCAGCATGAGGGGTGGTGTGGCTCATCATTACAGCTGGAGGGAGTCTGGAGGTAAGGTTGAGCAACCAATGGGAGGAATGAGAGTGCGACAACTTGCTTTGGAATACTGGGAGTGTGGCCGACCTGCTGGACAGAACTGGGGAGGTCGACAATAGTGGAGGATGACGCCGAGAGGAGAGAATGAATCGGAGATATACACCGCCTTGGCAAGATACAGTCGTAGCAACACCGTTGAAGGATACAACCTCGAACGAGGGAAAATGCCAAGAGGATCACTTGGAACAAAAAAATCAACAACAAAAGGGTGGGTTTGCAACGGCTAGGAGAAGATGCGAGAGATTAGGGCACGATGAAGGAAGGGCAAATGATTTAGGCATGGGAGGGGGGAGCCGGGTGTGGAATAAGTAGATTGGACCGGGCCGGTCTAAGGGAAGGTTGGGCAGCTTCTTTTCTTGTCGCATTGGACTCGACGTGCTGCGGCAGTGGCAGCCCTGTATCATTGTAGGAGTGGGAGTTGGTGAAAATCCATTTGCAAATGGATGTGTCACAAAAAAGAAATACATCAAGGCGATATGACAGGGCACAAAGCTGCTACAATGGAGCACTAGGTCAAGCAACAAATAACCTAATTGAATTAAGGAGATTGCAAGGAACAGAAGGAAGATGTGACAGTGAGCCCAAGGCTGAAAGCCATAGATTATGCACATCAGTAAGGCTCTATATTACCAAAAACGTTGTAAGTTTATTTATCTACGGCTTTTAATCTTAGCATATTAGCGAAATGACTCAAAACCAGAGTAGCGGTGGGGGGATAAATTGTACTTGATTGCATGGTTTTCCTGTTGCAAAAAAAGACAAAGTTTAAAGAGAATATACATATTTGTAAGCATAAAGATAATGTTATAGACAAATTTGAGCTTGTTTTACCAGTTTGTTTGATCATAAGCCACGTGTGCTGCAATTTTATAATGAGGTATTTGAAAACATACAATTTTATGAAGATTTAACGTTTTAAAACTATAAAATTACCCTTTTAGAATGGACGTTGAATAGATAAAGCTTTATTTTCCTATTTATATAAGCCACACATTTTATTGATGATAAAATGCTTCTGGTACCTTGTCTTTTTATTTAACATCATCATTCGGCACATATCTTTTATACTTGATTTTGATACTATGCTATACTTGGGATCTATCAGGTTTATTTTATTTTATTTATTTATTATTATTATTTATTTTTTTTGTAAACTCTAGGTAGCTTCACATTTCTTTTTACTTATATCTAATATTTCTTTTTAAAATAAATTTTGGACTGTAGCAATGTCCTGATGCTGTGTTTAGTACCGCTGTAACATCCTTAAAGCCTGAAGATGGGACTGATCCCAACCGTGTAAAGTGCATTGTGGACAATAATGGTTTTGCAATATATTTTTCGAGAGGATTAATTCCCTATAACAAGTGAGTCATTTTAAAATTATGCTTCTTTTCTTGCGGTGAAAGTAGGACCTTTTCTATGAAAGCATACATTGCTCTTTTTTCTTCCTCTTATTTTTCAGGTCAGGAAAAATTAATCCGCAATTCCCATATCTACTTCATCTTGGCATTCAGGTTTGAGTTTATAATGAATTGCTTATTTTCATTCAATATTTATATTTTGTATGTTCTCTGCACAGTTAAGTAATTAACTTCTGTTTAAATTATAATACTACACAAGTTGAAGTGCCATGCTAATGCAATCTTGGTTATTTGCATAGATAGTACATAATATGTTCTGATGTTGATTATTTTGCATCTGATCAGAGTTATGATGCAAAATTTTTAAAAATTTACCCAAAGCTTCCACCAACTCCTCTTCAGTTAGAAGAAGATCTTGAGCAGCTTAAAGTTCTTGAGAATGGTTACAAGATGAAGGTATTCCTTACAAAATTTATGCAATCAATGCTATCATATTAATCTTTGTATTTGATACTGCTGAGTTGTTTTTTTTACTTTCCAGACCCTTTCCTGCTCTTATTAGGGCTTTGAGTTGCTATCATATAGCATGATTGTTCTTAAAATCTTTTTTCTTATAATGAAATGCCATTTCTTGTTCTCAGAGGAATATTCTGATATTTTATCCTAATCTGTTCATCTTGTTGTTCCTCATCATCGTGTTGTCTTCACTCTATGCAATATAGGAACATCCATTCATGCAGTTTTGATATATTTCACAGTTTATACCATATTTTTGTTATTATCAACTAAATGCAGGATGTCTTACCATGGAACCATGAGGATGCCAAAAGGTTATTGGAAACTAAAATGATTGTTGAATGGATATATGCAATTTATCCCATAGTTACGATTGTATTCTTTGATTTCATGGACCGGTACTAAGTTCTCTTGTTTTGATTCTTGTTGAGTCGTTAAACATTCTGTTAGGAATAGTTAATTGCATAGGAGATTTTGCTTGTGATGAAATATCCAATGCTGAATGAACAATCTTGATTCCAATTTTTGTTTTAGCAGGGGGGGATATTTCAGTATCTGCAATAAGCTCCAGCATGGCCTCAAATTTTTTTTAGACAGAACTTATGATTAGAATCAGCAAGGTGATTGAGTACTACTGATTGATGATGTCATCACAGTAGTAATCTTCATTTTCTCAGTCAATAAAAGAACAAAATTTTGAATTAGTAGGGCAAGGTTGCCTGAATTTTTGGAATTGACATAGGTTTTTGAACTAGTGGTGTTCTAGAAATTGGTGCATGACATGATTAATGATCATGGATAAGGTGGTTTTGAATGGGATGGGATGGGAAGGAAATACCATATGCACAAGGTTTTATATTGATAATGATAGTTTCCATTGCCATATAACTAATTGTAATTATGAGACCCATTGCAATGCCGATTCATTGTAGTCGTAATTTTGATAGAAGTAAGAACTATGATCATATGTGTAATCAAGAATTATGTGCCATATAGGGGTATGATTCCTTAATTGCTTCTAATAGTTTCAAGCAATATTTTGTCCAATTATAGGGTAAAAATATATGACATTCATCTAACATGTCATTGCCCATTATGTTTGAGTTCTTCCACGCTGATCGTACAAAGGTTATTCATAGCATAAGGATGTATCCAAATGACTTTATTATGATCCTCTTATAAACAAAACATATTTTTTTATGAGAAATTGTGCTTAATTTTTTTATTGGTTATGCTTAAATTAATTTATTTTGTTGTTTACTCGCATGTACAATCTTCTTTATAAATAGAGGATGCTTGTCAGAGTATATTAATGAACTATCAATGCATTTGTGCTAGCAATTGTCTCTTCTCAAAGGTGTCCGGTCATGTACTTCGTCGCTCATTTCTCTTTTACTCTGGAATTTAATACGTAGATTGTTTTAGTTGAATTGCATATATGAAAGTGAAACTTTTAAGAGATACAACACTGCTAATCTTTTTCATTTAATCGATCGATTTAAGATTAAATGATTGCAAAGACTGTTAATTGAATTCATCGGTATTTTTTATGCCTTGATGAAAATGAACTCTGTTGTTGTGTTTGGAAGTCTAAGAGGGTTGTTCAAGTACTCTAAGTGGCGATCCTGTATATTTGACTTTACACACAAATTCTTAAATTTTAGTCATGGATTATGGGCTTATATTTTTCAGCTCCATTGCAATTGTACGCATAGTTTGTCTTGCCCCATGTGATCCACTCAAAGCTTTTATCTTTACTTCTAAAGGGAAAATAAAAACTGTAAATAGTACGTTTTCTAGGAACTTGAGGAAAGTTGACGCCATATGTGGAGTTTGATTTTGGAGTTCGGAGAAAACCCAACATTTGGAATTGCGCCTGGCGCGTGGCACCTACCAGTAATGTCTGGAGTGGCGGCCCAACTTATGGATTGGCACACAACATCATGCTTCTTGGACAGCCTTTAGAATTGTGGCGATCAGGAGAGGCGCAACCGCCTCGAATCGTTCCTTGAACCAGGGCATATGAAAACCAGTGCCTAGGGTGGCACCTGTAAACAAATTTATGCAGTTTAATGTTTAAATTTCATTTTTCGTTACTAGAATCTAAGAATCTATGCCGAAGGCTTTGGATTTTATGTTTTTTCTAGTGTTAAAAGAAGAAAGGAGTGTCATTGAGGTCCGAAGTTGTAGAGAGATTTGAGTATGGTGTAATATGTACATTTCTTCATAGCCATATTCTTAGTGTGGTGTGATTTCGTGATTTTTTCTCAATTTTAGATTTTTTTCATTTAAATATTGGCGTACTTCTGTTTTTTCATGATTTTTGGGTTGTACCCTTCTGTTCAAATTTTTTGTTCGGATCTCTCGAATGATATTTTTCAGATTTTCACACATCTCGCTCCACAACAATGGTATCAAAGCGAAGTTTTTTTAACATCTTTTGTTTGAGCTGGAGCAATGAACGACGAGATAAGGTACGAGATGTAAAAGTTAAAATGGTCAAACTTTGTTTTTTGGAAAATACAAATTAAAGATTTATTGAATCAAAAGAAACTATACTTGCCACTAGAAGGAATCACTAAGAAGCTGAAATCGATGATTTTAGAAGAGTGGAAAGTTCTTGATCGAACAATAATATGTTTGATTTGTCTTTCATTTCTTTATTTGTTGTTTTCAACATTTTGAATGAGAAAACTATAATTAGTTTCATGGTTGCACTAGCAGGAATGTATGAGAAGTTTTCAACTTCATATAAAGTCTTTCTGATAAAGAGATTATTTAAAATGATGATGATGGATGGTATTTCAGCGGTTGTGCATTTGAGTAACTTTAACATTGCGACTATTCAATTGTGCTCTATTGACATCAAATTTCATGATGATGTCAGGACACTGTTACTTTTATCTTTATTGTTGAAAAATTGGGTGGACTAATCATTATGGCGAGCGACTCTTGAGGTAACTTTGATGACTTTGTGGGGTTAGTGTCAAATAAAGAAGTTTGCAAGATGGTGAGTTCTGCTCTGAATATTGAAAACAGAGGAAGGAATCTGGATATAAATAAAAGGGGAAGTTTTTAGTTTCAGGGGAGGAAGTTCTGGTTCAGGGGGGGAAAATTTTAAGGTTGATTGTTGGGCCGTTGGGAGGAAATGTCACTTTAAGAAATACCATAAAGCTTTTAAGAATGTTGTGGTGGATGTTTCAATAAAAAGATTTCTATAAATGTCTCCACATATGAATTAAGGTGACTCTTATTTTATCCCCAGATAGTACTGAATGTTGTTTAGTTGATTCAGGTGTCTTTTTTCATGCTTGTCCTTACAAAGAGATGTTTAAAAATTAAACCCAAGATGATCCAAGGAAGATATATTTGGGAGACAACAAGACTTGCAATATTGTTGGAAAGGGTTATGTTGATATCAAGCTGTCAAATACATCGGTCGTTAAGCTCAATAAAGTTGGACATATTTCATATTTGAAGAGAAATTAGTATTTTTTGAGTTAGCTTGCAGGGTCAACATATATGACTACTTTCACAGGTGATTCGTGTGTAGTGAGCAATAATGATGACCTGAGACAACATTGAATGAACCTTTTATTTGATTAATGAGATGTTTGAATCTATTGGTTTTGTTGAAACAAAAGGTGATGTAGTTCTATGACATTGCAGACTTGGTCATATGAGTGAGAAATATATGAAGTTTCTACTTTCTAAAATCAAACTTCTAGGCTTAATATCATAAATCTAGATTTTTATAAAGATTGTATTTATGATAAACAAAAAAAGTTTACTATCTCTAAAAATGAGTCAAAGATGAAGTTCAAGAAATTGGAGTTGGTGAATACCAATGTAGGATGTCTTGTCCCAATTCAGTCCATTGGAGGTTTTCAATATTGTCACTTTCATTGATGATCACACCAGGAATGTGTTGTTGTACTTCTTGAAACATAAATTTGGTATATTTGTGGTGTTCAAGAAGTGGAAAGACATGGTTGAGAATGAGACAAACTTGTGGTTCAAGAATCAGATAATTGTGGTAAGTATCGTGATTCGAGGTTCAAGATTTATTGTTCTTCAAGAGGAATTAGATATTTGAGGGGAACAATCAACAAAACATTTTTCTTTGGAAGTGCAGTGATTGATCTACCAGGGATATGCAGATTCAAATCTAGCAGGAGATATTGATTGTATAAGAAGTACAATAAATTATATCTTCACTTCGAGGAACACAATAATGAGTTGGGTTTCCAGATTACAGATGATTGTCGCACTATCGACTGTAGAAGCTGAGTATATTACAACCATTGAGACTAGCAATGAAATGATTTGACTAAAAGGCTGTATAACAGGTTTGGGCAAGGATCAAGGGAATTAAAATCTTTACAGTGACTGTAAGAGTGTTATTCATCTAGCCGAGAACGCTATATTTCATGTCATGATGAAGTAAATTCAACTAAGCAATAACTTCATTTGTTCACTTCTATAAGATGGTCAATTATTTTTGGAGAAGATACATCACTCAGAATTTTGCAAATATTTTGCCGAAGACTATTATAATTGAGAATCTGAAGCTATTGACTTCAGCTGGAATTTAGGAAGGTTGAGACCAGAGTTGAACCACACTACAATACATTATTAGAAGTTGATACATATTTGAAGGTGCAGGATTAGTTGCAGCTAGTCTCTAAGTGGGAGATTGCTATATATGGATTCTGATTGTGTAATTGGGAGGAAACTCAACACTTGGAATGGCTCTTGGCGCCTGACAACAATGTCTGGAGTGGCACCCTAGCGCTAGTGGGGCGCATAGGTGACCAACCCCATACTTTCAGGACAATCTTTGGAATTGTGATACCCAAGAGGGGCGCTTCCGCTTGCGGATCGTTTCCTGAACCAAAACGCCCAGAAACCCAACACCCGAGTGTGGTGCCTAGGCACCTGTAACTGAATTTTTGCAGTTCGGCGTTTAAATTTTTTTTTCACTACGAGAATGTAAGAGTTTGCATTGAAGGCTTTTGGATTTCACGATTCTCTCTGATGCTAGAGAGAAGAAAGGAGCATCCTTGGGTTCAAAAGTTGAGAGGTTTGAGTTTGGTGTAATCTGTACATTTCTCCACGTTTCTTCATAGTGAATTTTTTCATGTGATGTGGTTCCATGGATTTTTCTCGTTTTTTCATATTAAATCTTGGTGTTTTTGTGTTTTTGTGTTTTTCTGTGTTGAGCTTTTGTTCAATGTTGCTTCGGATCTCTCGAACGGTATTTTTACATTTCTGCATGTCTCTCCACAACAATTGAAAAAATAATATAAATACTTAAAAATTCAAAAGATTCCTATCATTATCTTATCGCATATCTTTATTAATTAGATACAAATATTTTTGTATTGTTTGTTCAATAGTTTTTGTAGATTTGTTTGTGGCTATAAAAGCATCTTTATATATTTCATGCTGATGATTCACAATTTTCCAACATGAATTTGAATGGTTTTGCCACAAACCCTTGAGATGATGCTTTATTTTCTCGTTCAATGATTCCTAGAATACTAGATGTGATTTTGGAGAGAGTTTTATTTTTATTTTTATTTTTTTTTATGTCAACTGATTGACCAAATATTTTTATATTTCAGTTAGATTACATCGGGGATCAGCTTTAAGCCCTTATCTTTTTGCTTTAGTTGTGGATGCTCTTGTTGGACATTTACAGGAGGATGTACCTTGGTGTATGCTTTACGCTGATGATATCCATCTCGTGGATAAGTCTTGAGAGAGCTCAAGAAAAATTTGAATTATGGAGGTTTACATTGGAGTCTAAAGGCATTTGTTTGAGTAGAACTAAAACTGAATACATGGAAAGTAATTTTAGTACTAGTAGATCTAATGACAATTGTAACTATGGGTGATCAAATTATTAAAAGGTGTGAACGCTTTAGATATCTCGGGTCTATTGTTCAAAGTGATTGGTAATATAGATAGTATAGATAGGGATGTTAGTAGTATAATTCAAGTGGGTTGCTTGAAGTGGAGGATTGTTGTTGGCCTATTGTGTGATAGAAAAGTACCGCTTAGACTGAAAGGAAAATTTTATTAGAAGTGAGACCTGCAATGCTCTATGACGTTGAATGTTCGCCTTTAAAAGAGAAGCATAAAATTAAGTTTAAAATTAAGTTAAGTGTTGTTGAGATGAGAGTTATTAGGTGGATTAGTGGCTTTACATTTAGAGACAAAATAATATGTCTGTGATAGGATTGGTGTAGCTTCTATGGCGGACAAAATTAGAAAGAGTCATCTTAGATGGTTTAATCACATTAAACGTCGACCATTTGATGATTCGATTAGGAGAGTAGATGTTTTAGATTTGACTTATGTTAAGAAAGGCAGAAGTAGACCTAGAAAGACTTTGGCATATTGTATAAAAAATGATCTTAATTTATTAGAATTAAATAAAAATATGACACTCAATAGGACGCAATGGAGAAAAGGATTCTTGTAGCCGACCTCACTTAGTGGGATAAATGTTTGTTGTATGTCAAGTGATTTATGTGAAACAACACCCCCTATGTATCGCTCCTCATGTTATAGTTACATTTTCAATAATGCAACTTTGACCATTAACTGACGGTGTCATTCTCTCTCCTTAATTTTGCTATTGCATTTTTCCTTTTTATCTTTGTTCACCCTCCTTTCTTTTCCATTACATTCTACATTTTATTTATCATAGACTTCAGCTTGTCTAGCCGCTAATACTTATAGGATCAATTATTGTTGCATATATTTTAATCTCCTCACTTATTCGTTGTAGTTGTTAATAGCTTCAAAACCTGAATAGACATCATCTAACCAATTCTCGTTATCTTTTTCAAGAACAATTATATCCATCTCAACACAAACAACTCTCCAAATTTCACGTTAAACATGCTTTTTGATATTATTTTCTTATTTGAAAATTTTGAAACTATCGGAACATGCTCATAGTATTATTGTTATTTATTTATTTTTTTTGATGTTGGGATTTTAAAGCTAACAATGGCATTCACTTTTCGGTGGGTAAGTATTTCTTGAGTCATTCCAATGGTAAGATTATCGATATATTTATGTTAGAATTATATTTAATTGGAGACTACTGTCTTGGTTTCTTGATTCTATCATATTGTTCTTATAAGTAGATTATTTTTCATTTTGATCATGCTATGCGACTGGCTCTTTAATGCATATGCTAAAATGGTCTCCTTTTCTTAACCCTTTCGTAGAACTGCCCATCATTCTTGGATGCATCACTTTACCTTAACCTTATACTCTGCAGGTTCCATTTTTGGTTAAACCTTGCATGTAAATATTGCTACTTCTCGAGTTTCTAAACCCCTTGTGCGTATATTCTTGATTGAAATGTGTGTTAGTACTCTGCTGAATAAGATCTACATTAGTTCCTCCTCTTGTGGTCATTGATGAAGGTTGAATTTGAAGTTTTCTCTAATTATTCTTCTATAAAAATTTTTGGTTACAGCTACTTCGGATGTTTTAATGCTTTCCCCGACCTAAAAATATCATCTATTTTTGTCCTTTTTATCAGAAAACAATAAGAGCACACAAATGATCAGAATTTATACTCACATGTAATGAACGAAGCTCCACCAATTATTTTTAATGGTTGCATACATATTTGAAAACAAACCTATAGTTTATTTAAGGGATCAAAGTTTTTATTTAGAAACAAACCTAGATTTTATTTATGGAATCAAAGTCTTTGGAGCGTTCACTAGTTGTTCCAAGCTATGTGACTATCTCTTCTACATCCAAAAATATAGAGACGGGTCCACGTGTTGTGTTAGTTCCCCATCCTTATCCTATTATTGAGGCATCTTGAAAATCTTTATGATTTAGATGTCTGTTTTTTAAGTATAAAGGCTTAAGTGGATGTGAGATTTCAAATCATGTTTGTTAGGAGGCGATAAAATAGGAAAAAGATTATCATTGTTCGCCAAGATTCACTAGGCTACAAGGAAGTCATTACAAGTAAGTGTTTTTGAGAATCTCTTCACTTATTAGATGGATATTGTATCTCACATTATCATGTTATCTTTAATTCTATATTTTCATTTGACAATTTCTTATAATTGCTTCAGTTTGTACTCTATTTATTAACTTGTTTTTAAATTTTATTTAAAAAAAGAACCAGACCTACTATCTCTCAAGTGTGCATGCATAATTTGGAACCAACCATAGATTTTATCACGGAATGAAAGCTTTTTGAGTTTTATTATTTTGGCCCAACCACCAAATATGTGAACATCTCACACGCAGCCGAAAATATTGAGATAGATTCACCTGATTTGGTAGTTTTCCATTCTTATCTTATTATTGAGGATGTTGATGGCCCATATTTTGGACATCTTTATGAGTTAGATGTCAATATTTTGAGCACAAAAGCTTTAGTAGATGTGAGATTTCAAATCATGTTTCCTAAGTTGGGACAAAATAGGTAGAAAATTTATTGTCATTTTGTCAAGATTGACCAAGCTACTAGCAAGGCATCATAAATAGATTCTCTTGAGGATCTTTTCACTTAATAGTGGATTCTATCTCTACTATTATCATTTTAATTGTAATTTTATTTTTACATTTTCAACCGACAAATTTTTATAATTGCTTTATTCTCTATTCATTTTATAAGCCAGTTCTTAAACTTTGATCTAAAAAATAAGACTCCTTCCCTTTTAATTTTTGAAGGCTACTTTGAATGTTTCAAGGCTCAACCCTGCCTAATGATTTAATCTATTTTTGATCCTTACATTCAGGCATAATAGGAGCAAACAAATGATCAAAAATTACATATGTAATGGAGGTAGCTTCACCTACTACCGTCCAGGTTTTTATACATAATTTGGAACAAATACTAAAATTTGTTATGGAATCAAAGTCTTTTAAGCTTCTACTACTGGTTCTAATCACTATGTTATCACCTCATCTATATGCATACTTATCAATCTATCAATATGGTGTGCTGCATGATGGCGCCATTTATATAGTGCAGCGCTATGTGACACATCAAATTGGTGTTTGTTATTTGCGTCATACATGCGTGTGTTAAGTTAATTTTTTAGGTTTATTATGAAAAAATAAAGAAGAAATACATACATGCAATTTAATTTGTTATATATTTACATATCTAACATCTAAAATTTAATATTCATTAATATATCACATTAAAAATACTAATGCTACATTTTTTTTATGAATATGTTGTACTGTGACTATTATACAAAATATTATATCTATCTATCTTCATGCACCCACCCACCCATACATATGTACATATATAGGATAAAATTTGCCCACATTTTGTGGTTCATATTGTTGTGAGCCATTTGTTTGATGAGGACGATGAAACATAATGAAAGAAATAAGGTTTGTGTGACTTGATGATGATGATAATTCTTTGTATGACATGTTAAATTGTTTATGAAAATATTAGACTTGTAAAGAATATAAGCCATGGAACATTCGAAGTAGTTTTCAAAAATAAAAAGGGACGGAGTCCTTTTTTTTTAGATCAAAGCTTAATAAATAGCTTATAAATGAAAGTAGAATAAAGTAATTATATGAATTTGTCGGATGAAAATGTAAAAATATAAAGCTAACATGATAATAGTAGAGATAGGATCCACAAATGATCAAAATTTATATTCATGTGTAATGGAAATAGTTTCACTTACTACTGTTCAGGTTTTGCATACATAATTTGGAACAAACACTAAGAGTTATTATATAATCAAAGTCTTTTAAGCTTTTATCACTGGTTCCAAGAACCATGTTATCATCTCATCTATATTCATACTTGTAAATACAGCAAAATGGTGTGTGGCACTATGCACCCTTAGCGCCATTATATAACATGGCGCTACGCGGCGCATCAAAATGGCGCATGCTATTTTCGTCATACATGCGAGTGTTAAGTTGATTTGTTAGGTTTATTATGCATAATTAAAGAAGAATATTCATTCATGCAGTTCAATTCTTATATATTTATATATCTAACATCTAAAATTTAATATTTATTAATATATCACATCAAAAATACTGATGTTATCCTTTTTAAAGTGAAATACATTTTTTTTATGAATATGTCGTAATATAACTAGTATACAAAATATTATAGCCATCTGTCTACACCCGCCCGCCCACCCACCCACCCATACATATGTACTGATATAGGATAAAATCTGCCCATATTGTGTGGTTCATTCTATTGTGAGCGCCATTTGTTTGATGAGGATGATGAAGATTATGTTTTATTGGATCATAATGACTTTGATAAAAGAAGAAGGTCTATGTGACTAATGATGATGATGATAATTCTTTGTATGACCTGTTTAATTGTTTATGAAAATATTAGACTCGTAAAGAAAATGAACCTTCAAAGATTCGAAGTAGGCTTCAAAAATTAAAAGGGATGGAGTCTTTTATTTTTTTAGATCAAAGTTTAATAAGTAGCTAATAAAATGAATGTAGAATAAAACAATTATTAGAGATTGTTGGATGAAAATGTTAAAATTAAATTACAATTAAAGCTAACATGATAATAGTAGAGATAGAATCCACAAATGATCAAAATTTATGTTGACATGTAATGGAGGTAGCTTCACCCACTATTGTTCAGGTTTGCATGCATAGTTTGGAACAAAAGCTAAGATTTATTATGGAATCAAAGTCTTTTAAACTTTCATCACTTGCTCCAAGCACCATGTTATCATCTCATCTATATTAAAGCTTGTCAATATAACAAATGGTGTGCGGCACGATGCACCCTTGGCGCCATTTATATAGCGCAGCGCTACGTGACACATTAAAATGGCGCGTGATATTTGCGTCATACAAGCACGTGTTAAGTTATTTTTTAGGTTTATTATGAAAAAATAAAGAAGAATTTTACATAAATCCAATTAAATTCTTATATAATTGCATATCTATCATCTACATTTTAATATTTTTTAATTTATCACATGAAAAATACTAATGCTACCCTTTTTAAAAGTGAAATAGTTCTTTTTTATGAATATGTTGTAATGTGACTATTATACAAAATTTTATATGTATCTTTCTACATGCATCCACCCATCCATTTGTACATATATAGGATAAAATCTACCCACATTGTGTGGTTCATATTATTGTGAGTGTCATTTGTTTGATGGGGATGATGAAGATTATGTTTTATTGGATTATAATGATGTTGATGAAAGAAATAAGGTTTGTGTGATTGATGATGATGATAATTCTTTGTATAGCACCTGTTCAATTGTTTATGAATATATTAAACTTATAAATAAAATCATATTCATCTGAATTTTGGGTTCGGAATCGAGCACTTGAATTTAAGTATTATTTATGTTATTTTTAATATCATGTTATTTTATCTTTTAATTTCATAATTTTTATTTTTTAAAATTTTTCATAGTAACTTGTTAACATTTAGGGACCTTCAAAATAAAGCACGTCACGCCATATGTTATGCACTATAACTCTATGGCAACATTTTTGTTATCATGTGCCATTGCCATTGACCAATATGTATTCATTCAAAATATTGAAACATTTCCACCCAATGTGTTAGTTCCCCATCATCGTCCTATTATTGAGGATGACGATGATTTGAATGTCAGCATTTTAATTATAGAAGTGAACTGGATATGGGATTTTCAAATCCTACTTATTATAAGGGGACAAAGTAGGAAAAAAAAGTATCAACATTCGCCATGATATGGGTACTGTCTACAAGCAAGGCATTAGGGATGAAGATTTTTTAGAGGATCTCCTCACTTATGTGATGGATACTGTATCTCATGTTATTATGTTAATTTTATTATATTTTTTATTTTTACATTTTCTTATAATTATTTCTTATAATTGCTCCAACTTACATAAAACCCAATGTTGCCTGTTGCCTGGTCATCAAAACCATCCATATCTTCCCTTTATAATTCTGCCAACGTAATCTCTCCATACATTGGGCGCTTGACTGCCCTTCAATCCTCCATACAACCTAATCATAGTTACCACACCCAACAACCCCAAAGGGCTCATCATATCTTCGTATAAGATTAGAGTTCCTTCTTCCATCATTATCTTTCCCACCAACACATCACGTAAAGGACATATCCTCCAACAACACATCACATAAACTATTCATACCTCCTTCAAGCCTTGTTGCTGACCTCACTCGCTCTGAACCTCACCACCATTGTTGCCTATGCTTGCTCTCTCCTGCCATCTCGGCAACGAAGAGGGTTATATACACACGGAGTAGTGCAGTGGTGGAGGAAAATATCTGGAATATGTGGTTTGGGAGTATTACACATTTAGGATGATTGTTTTGCTAACCCAACTTGAAAAGCATATGGATAGTAAACGAACAAATTCGTTAAGATGTATGCTAGGTTTAAAATTTAAGTTAAATAGAATAAGTCATACTTATTTTAAGTTGCGAACAGGAGCGTGGGTGTTCCTCTTGGAATTGGTCCC
>NEWO01000135.1:918410-937696 GCA_003013225.1 Phalaenopsis aphrodite | reverse complement strand
ACCTATTTAAATTCAAATTCAAAATCATCATCTCATGGTTATTGGATACCCCAAATGTCATTTCCGCAAGTCATATATTATAGACAACAATTCATTTTAGTCTGAAAATTACCAGGGCAATGCTACCACTAAAACCTTTTATAAAAAAGCACATACATGAATGATTGCATAATCTTTATACATGCCCTTCTATTGGAAGGTGGAAGGTTTGGGATCAAACTGGGAGATCGCCGACTTGGGGGTCACAAAGAACTTATAAACGGAACAGAGATATAAACATAAACTTAAAGAAATTTTTATTGAAAATAGAAGACTCACAAACTTAGACTCGAAGAGAGAAGTAGACTCTTGGCTTTAGGCCTGATGTCTGCAACTCATACATATGTCTCCTTTTATAGAAGAGGAGACGGAACTAAAGAGATAAACTCAGACAAACAGGATAACGTGGCCATGTGAGTGAAGAATAATTCCACTCAACGTGGACAATCAGGATTTCTTCTCGTGGAAAGGAGATTCCCACTAGCCAAAATCACGGGCTGAAAGTTGAAAAACTGTGGGCGAAAAGGCGGAAAGGCATTTTTTCTGTACCCACTAACAGACTCAAGTGGTCAACTAGCCGACAGGACTTAATTATTGTGGGTTCACTACAGCTCCACATGATACAGACGCTTAAACAAACTTCTTGATGTATCTAGATACAGCATACTTGTTACAATATTGACGAGAATACATACGTACAAGAGACAAGACTTTATCAAATATACATCCTGGAAATTAGACTTTCCTTTCCAGGCCCTGGTAGACGACTTGAGCCGCAACACTGATGAGGCTATCAAGTCTGCTTTTCATCTTCTGAACATCCGGAAGGATGTCACTCCATGCATTGTCTCTACTTGAATTACTTTTGCAGTAGACAATCTTTTTTTCATACATTTAATGAAGAACTCGAAGTTTATTGAGCACTTTATTTGCTTGATCAGATTCAGTTCGTCTGGCAGCTCCCCTACGTTTTTCATGAGCGTCAACAGATAATGAAAAATCAAAACTCTCCCATAACAATTCCCAATGTAGGTCGCTAGTGTCTTTGGGGATGCTCGGCAGATTCGAAAATATTAGGACAACTTTTGTTGAAATCCTTCCTTCGAGCTTGTTGTTGTTGCATCCATTCATGGCGTAATTCGTAACGTTTGTCCGGACTGTTGTGATTCCATCTGCGGTCCTTTGTTCTTTTTCGCGTCCATTGATAATTGTTTGATGCAATTTTTGAATACTCATCTTCCTTGATAGGACTTTTTTCTTTTAGAACTTTTGGAGCTTCTAGCGTCCATTCCTCACCTGTAAATAAAAATTGAACACTTTCTTCGCAACCTACAATTAAAATGAAGGTTGGTCTAGAGAGCGAGTCGGCAAGAACATTGTTCTTTCTGTCTATGTGTTCAAAGTAGACAGCGATCCCCAGCCCGCTGATGAAATCAGTGAAGGCAAGCCATCGAACTTTAGATAGTTTGCTTTGAGTTGCTTTGTTGTAGAAATAGATTATAGCTTGACAATCGGTTCGAAGGATTGATTTTAGATTTATCAAGATAGTGGATTTTTAAAGAATTTAAACTTTCCATGCAAACATGGATCTCTGCATCAATGATCGATTTGTTTGTTGCAAATTTTCCACTAGTGTAAGCGCATACTCTTTCTAACGATCTAGGATCATTTTTCGTCATCTTCCACTTGCATACTCCTCTCCATCCTTTAATGCAACCATCTGTTTCAAGAATGATATAAGCATTTGCATGACGGATTTTCAGATCAGAAAGTTTTTGAACTAAGTACTTTATCTTTCTGATAAGTTCCCAGTAATGATCCTTCAGTCTTTTATCTCTATGAGGAGATGTTTTCTGATATAATGGTCTGAAAAGAAATCCAAAATTGGGGATATAACCACGAGCATAATTAAAAATTCCATGCCAATACCTCATACCTTGTTTTTCTTTCAATTTTTCATTAGGGAAATATGTTATTTTCCTGATTTTGAAGTTGTAACTTGATTTTTCTTCTTCCAATCACTGTTCCAAGAATTTCTATTTCATTTACTGTCATCTTCATTTTTGTTGGAGATAGCACAAGTCCTTCAGCTTTGAAGATTGCTAGAAACTTCTCCAGACGTTACTTGTGCTCAGCTTCATTTTTGTTGAAAATAATTATGTCGTCTATATAAACTGTAAGAAAATCAGAACAGTTGTTAAAGCAAAAATTCATTTTTCGTTGAAAAATTGCAGGTGCATTTTTTAAACCAAATGACATGACTAGTCATTCGTACAACCCATTTGGTACAGTAAATGTCGTCCATTCGATTGAATCATGGTGCATTGCAACTTGATGAAATCCACTCTTCAGATCAAATTTAGAGTAGATTTGGCTGCTGCTAATTCTCTTTAATAACGTGTTGATCCCGGGCAGAGAATATTAATCTTTATGAGTATTATCATTTAGAGACCTGTAGTTGAATACGACTCTTTCTTTTCCTCGTATTTCCTTTCCCGTCTTTGGGTCAACAATTGCACTTGAATTCAAAATTATCGCCATTGTTCTATGTCTGCTTTTGCTCGGTCGAATCTCCTTCAGGTCTAGCAGAGCATCAATATGAAGTTTAAATTGGTCTTGCATAGCGGGAGTAACATGTTTCAGAGGCTTATCTTGAATTATAAGATCATGATTGATTATATCAATCTTACAAGTCACTTTGTTCTTCAACGAGTGCCTCTGTGGATTTTCCCCGATGTAGTCATTGTCCTGCAGCCTGTTGAACAATGTCCTGATTCTTCTAACAAAGGTATTTTCGTTAGAAATTATATTTGAATATAATGATTCAGGTTGAAGTTCTGTGTAGAAATCATAATCAATTTCCATCTCTGGTATTTGTGTGGCTGCAACTTCAATATTAATAGTAGTAGCAACGTGAGTTATATCTTTGTAGAATGTAACTGTGTTACCTTCAATACGCATGTATCTATGCATGCTTCGTATGAAGTTACATCCTATTAATATCTGAATGCCATCATTTATTTTCATGTGCAAACAATAGATTAATGATATTCGAAAACTGTATTCTGAGATGTACATTTTTTTGTCATTCATTTTCTTTGTTGAATTAGTAGTAGAGTTTACTCCACTAAATGAAACTTGATAGTTTAGATATTCAAGTATCTCTTTAGGAACGAAGTTGATACTAACACAGCAAGACGTTGCTCCAGTGTCTATAATCCCCTTTAGTTTGAGTCGTTCAACACCTGGAATTTCAAAAGTAAATGTTAAGTTGAACAATTTATTGATGATCCTTTTTGAAGGTCTTTGTACTTGCTCATTTAATGCTTCTGAGAACATCTTTACACCATGTTCATCAATTGGTTTTGGATTATCTTCTTCGTCATTTTCAAATGTGACGACCTTCTTACCCTTATCTCCTAGGGTAAGTTCAAATGTGAGGGTATTCGCTCGTTCACCCTCAGAGATAAAACAAATTACATCAGATGATTCTTCGTTAAGATCTACTAAAAGAACATCATAATCATCTGGTAGCTCAAGGTTATTCAATATAGCTGCTCGATCCATGTTACCCTTCTTACTTTTGCATTTCTTTGCGAAATGCCCTTCATCGCCACAGATGTAGCATCTGCATTTGAAAGATTTTGACTTATTTTTATTTTTGATAACACACACATGAGAATCGTGCGGTTTTCCTTTATAATTTTTTCGATTTTCGTAAGTCATACTTCTTGTGCTGGTTGTAAAAACCAGACACTGGATTCTTCTTGCATAGAGAGAGGCTTTTAATTCCTCTCTGTACCGCAGCCCTCTCGCATAGCTCTGCAAGATATTGATAAGTAAATCTTATTCTGGGCATAACCCCTACTGTATTTCCAGGGTATTTCTTTTTAATGCTTCATTAATTTCATTGCCGAAAATAGGAGGCATTTTTCTGAAAAACTTATCTGATAATTCTGGACTATTATACATTCGCCCAGACTTCGCGGCTATGACTTTGTAGTTATTCATGTATTCAAACATGTTCTTGATTTCTGAACATGTTAATCTTTCAAGATCCAGGTTGGCTCTATTTTGCTCATCTGTTGAGCCTTGATAGGAATCTGCCAGCAAGATCACTCTTCCGATGGCTGATAAAACATTCTGAGGATCTTCTGCAATGTTTATTACGACTTCGTATTCATCCTCATACGCCATCCTCCACTGGATTCATATATTCTTTTCAACTTCTCCCAGCAAATTTTCAATAAATAACACTTTTGATTTATTGTCAGTGAATTGTTTATCATTTACCATATTTAAAGTGATTGACTCCCATCTGGAAATCACGTCGTCGTAGATAGAGAAATCATCTGGTAAAACATAACCGCGTGTGCATTCTGTGCAGAAGGCAGAATCCACATGTTTTGCTGGTAAGATCTTTTGAAATCTGAGGCTCTTGACCTCAGGTTCTGGAAATTATTTGAAGAGGAAGAGAAATCCGTCTGCGCTCCTGAAATTGCAGGTTAATACATAATCGGACCCATAACCGGCTCATTTGGTGGCAAATAGGAAGAGGATAGGGACGCATAAGCACTGTCTGCTTTAGCGGCCATTTTCTTGAGACGCGGGTATTCCAACTCTGCAAGTTGGTCTTCTATATTTGGATAGATCATCTCGGGTTTAGAGAATGATCCAGGGATAGGTAAAGATTCAGATGGTGGAGTTAATTCAAAGGGATTTGGCTCAAACATTTCAAATGGTGTTTCAGAAGGAAGATCTGTTTCAAAATTACAAAAATTGGTGGTGGTATCTCCACTAACTTCCGCGAATGAACTTTGTTCATTATTAAGATTGTTCATACCAAAAAATAATGAAAAAGGATCTTCATCTTCATCTCCGTGCTCACTTGGGGATTGATCCCAAACTGGTTCATCATCACCATCATATTCTTCAACTTTGCATATAGTTATGCAATTTTCAGCATCATCTTCCTCGTAATCCCATAGGGGACCATCTTCATAAGCCATGTACGCTGTTTCGTTCTCAGAACCTTCAATGTCCTGAGAGGAATATTGTGGTACAGGTGGTGGCGCTACAGTAGTATAATCCGAGAAAGATAAACGAATTGTACCATCAATTCCTTGTCTAGTAACCAGTTGTCGTGGTATTTGAACACCAGTATTTTCAGAGGCCTTTAAATTCTAATATAGCCCTTGCAGTTGTTGTATGGAATGCTTCTGCCTAGGGATAGTAACAATCCCGTGGGTTGCTAAATAATCAGCAATTTCATTGACGTTGTAACGAAATCCCGCATGACTAGTGTTAGTAAGTCTTGCAACTAAAGCTCTAGTAATTAGGAGATTTGACTCTCCACCTTGTCAGTCTTCATATCCGTGGGTAAGTACAACAAGCTCTATGTGATTTAGAAAATCGTGCACGGACAACAGCATGTTCGGAGTAATATAAACGAGTTGTGTACCTTTAGATAGATCCACCTCAATTGTACTGATTATAGAGACATCAGAACATCATCTGGTGTCACGTAGAACAATTAAGGTCGTTGTATCTGCATCTCGTCTATGCAGAGTATGAATACGTATCATAATTAATCCAAGATGTATGTGTTGCATCCCCTCTTGGACTAATCACTGATATGATTCTTGCCTTATGAATGACAAGTTTATATGCATACCCTCAGTTGCGAGTATGCGATCCTCGGAATAGTGTTGGTAGAACCTGTCTTGTTGAAGATCATCCATCTTCATATAGAGTCTCTGCAGGAACTAAGTTTGAAGATTGAAGGATCATGACTGGGAACTTATCAGAAAGATAAAGGACTTGGTTCAAAAACTTCCTGATCTAGA
The DNA here is from genome assembly GCA_003013225.1 of Phalaenopsis aphrodite. NCBI lineage: Eukaryota > Viridiplantae > Streptophyta > Magnoliopsida > Asparagales > Orchidaceae > Phalaenopsis > Phalaenopsis aphrodite. The sequence goes on along the minus strand of NEWO01000135.1, from coordinate 931,811 downwards.
AATCCCTCCTACAAATGTTTACATCATTCTTAAAATAGATGATTGCATGGAAGGATGGAGAGGAGTATGCAAGTGGAAGATGGCGAAAAACGATCCTAGATCGTTAGAAAGAGTATGCGTTTATGCTAGTGAAAAATTTGCAACAATCAAATCGACCATTGATACAGAGATCCATACTTGCATGAAAAGTTTAAATTCTTTAAAAATTAACTATCTTGATAAATCTGAAATCATCCTTCGAACAAATTGTCAAGCTATAATCTCTTTCTACAACAAAACAGCTCAAAGCAAACCATCTAGAGTTAGATGGCTTACCTTCACTGATTTCATCAACGGGCTGGGGATCGCTGTCCACTTTGAACGCATAAACGAAAGAAACAATGTTCTGGCCCACTCGCTCTCTAGACCAATCTTTATTTTAATTACAGGTTATGAAGAAAGTGTTAAATTTTTGTTCGCAGGTGAGAAATAGGCGCTAGAAGCTCCAGAAGTTCTAAAGGAAAAAGTTCTATCAAGGACGATGAGTATTCAGAAATTGCATCAAACAATTATCAATGGACGCGAAAAGGAATCAAGGACCGCAGATTGAATCACAACATTTCGGACAAATGCTACGAATTATGCCATGAATGGATGCAACAACAACATGCTCGGAGGAAGGATTTTAACAGAAGTTGTCCTAGCACTTTCGATCTGTCGAACATCCCCAAAGACGCTAGCGACCTACATTGAGAATTGTTATGGGAGAGTTTTGATTTTTCATTATCTGTTGATGTTCATGACAAACTTAGGGGAGCTGCCAGACGAATTGGATCTGATCAAGCGAATAAAATGTTCAATGAACTTTGAATTCTTCATCGAATGTATGAAAACAATGTTGTCTACTGCAAAAGTAATTCAAGTAGAGATAATGCATGGAGTGACATCCTTCCGGATGTTCAGAAGATGGAAAGCAGACTTGATAGCCTCATCAGTGTTGCGGCTCAAGTCGTCTACAAGGGCCTGGAAAGGGAAGTCTAATTTCCAGGATGTATATTCGATAAAGTCTTGCCTCTTGTACGTATGTATTCTCGTCAGTATTGTAACAAGTATGTTGTATATGGATACATCCAGAAGTTTGTTTAAGCGTCTGTATCATGTGGAGCTGTAGTGGACCCACAATAATTAAGTCCTGTCGGCCAGTTGGCCACTTGAGTCTGTTAGTGGGTACGGAAAAGATGTCTTTCCGCCTTTCCGCCCACGATTTTTCAACTTTCGGCCCGTGGTTTTGGCTAGTGGGATACTCCTTTCCACCAGGAGAAATTCTAATCGTCCACGTTGAGTGGAATTATTCTCCACTCACATGGTCACGTTATCCTGTCTGTCTGAGTTTATCTCTTTAGTTTCATCTCCTCTTCTATAAAATGAGGCATATGTATGAGTTGCAGACATCAGTCCTGAAGCTAAGAGTCTACTTCTCTCTTCGAGTCTAAGTTTGTGAGTCTTCTATTTTCAATAAAAATTTCTTTAAGTTTATGTTTATAATTTCTTTAAGTTCCGGCTAAAAGTTCTTTGTGACTCCCAAGCCGACGATCTCTCCGTTTCTGCCCTTTTTTGGTATCGGGCTATAAGTTCTTTGTGTTTAAGTTTTGAGGTGATGTTCGAAGACCCACATCATTGTTGTGAACCTACATCATAAGTTTGTAATCAGTTTGTCAATCAAAAGATTGGCCATTAATGTTGTGATTAGCATGTAAACCATTATTTTAATTATTGCTAATAAAGATGGTTAGTTTTATATTCTATAAAGTCCTTATTTTTATGGAGGAAAAGGCGGTATATGAAATGCAAATCAAGTTTCATCATCTTCTTTTGATTTTTTTTTATTTTTTTTCGTTTTTTTTAACTTGAGAACATTGAGCGGATTGAGTGCTCAATCTAAACCTTGGATCCTAACTTGCATTCATGCATCCATAACAGAGATCTTGAGCTTTCAGTTACCTCCATGTTTGCGCCATGTAAATTTACTTGCAATCTAATATATTTTAGGGGCATTTACATACATAGCACTCAATTCTCATGTATTTACATATCTCGCACCTAAACTTTCATATTTACACACATAGCACTCAACTCTGTAATACACCTTTTCATGGATAGGTTTAAAGCACCAAAGTGCTATGTATGTAAATATGGAACTTTAGGTGTGAGATATGTAAATTTCTTTTTTTCTTTAGTACCTTACATACAGTTGGGCATGTAGTAATCCATGCGTTCTTCATGTAATCTTCACTGCAATCATGCACCAGAAGATGTTTTCATATCTTTTTCTTATTTAATTTTTTATTTATAGGATGGGCTTTAACAAGTACATGGTGTTACATGGTGCAGGTTATCAAGGTTGACCATGAAGCTCATGGAGTAGACACACCTGAAGATGTTGGCAAGATAGAAGCATTGATGAGAGCGAGAAATATAGCATAAAGGTGATATCTCCCCTTCCAAATTATCTCCATGTGGTAGCAATGTCTATTTATGGATGCATTTATGCATATCAAGCAATTTTTGTTGTTGTTGTTGTTGTTGTTGTTGTTGTTTGTGGTGATTGGTTGCTTGCCAAAGCCGCACGAGTCTTGTTAATCTAAGTTTTATTATGTTCGGCGTATTTATGAATCATTAATAAGAGGATTATTATCAATTCGATCTTGTTTTCAAGTAGGACTCGAGCCAAACATAAATTTTCCTTCGATATTGATTTGTGCTGGGGGATTTATATCTTAACCATATGATTCTTATGTTTTTACATTTGCAACACCTAAAAGTTTGATATTTACATCTATACTATTTTGGTTTCATAAATTTATGCATAAAGCAGTATCCTTCATTTTGAAGAAGTTAGTAATAGTGATGTATTTGACAAGGTATTGAACAATTGAGACATTTGAGTGCTATACATTTAAATATGAAAATGTAGGTGTTAGATATGTAAATACATAAGATGTTAAGTATAGGAATTTAGTGGTATGCATAATAAATTTAGGGAGTATTTACTGTTATACGTTTAAAATATTTCATTTCATGTAAAAATTATCACCATTTTAACTTTTAAAATGTAAAATACAGATTTTCATGCATAGGTAAGTTGAAGTTTAGGTGTTAGATATATAATTACATAGAAATTGAATGGTTTGTATGTGAATCCTCCTAAATTTAATGTTTATTCTATTATTGTGTTGTATCAAACAGTATTGCAGGGAAGCTTGTGATTTACATCCAAGGCACGCCAGCATGGAAAATTTTTTTGTCCATACTCTGGACTTAGCTCTACATCCGGACCCCAATAATATGCCGCCACTTGTGTTACATCGCTGAATTTATTGGGGGTTATTAAAGTGAAACAACAAAAGTTATTAGGGGGTTATTGCGAGGGTTATTGGAGTGGATTATTGTAGGTTATTGGGGGTTATTGAGGGGTTATTACGGCGTTATTGAAGTTAATGCCCCCAATAATCTCTCAATAACTCTCCAAATAACGTCCACATTTCCGCTCCAATAATCTCCGCGGATCCACTTTAATATTTTTTAGGTGGGCTCGATATAGCACACTTGGCTGTATATTACTGGAGTCCGCACGAGATAGAAAATTTTTTTTCGCGAGCACTGTGAGTTGTTGAAAGAGAATATAAATAAAACTAGGTTTTAAGGCATATAAAAAAAATCGATTTTTTTTTTATTATTTTTCTTTTCTATGCAATGATTACAATTTGAGTTTTTGCTTTGATGGTAATGTAAGAAGTATTTTTGAGGATATTTTATTTTGAATTAATTTCTATGTTATGAAATTTTAGAAATTGAGAAATTTATAATTAACATATTGTAAAAGGACTTTTGTTTAAAAAATGACCATAATTAGGAGATATATATTGTCTTCAATAGTCAAGTGGGTAATATAGTCAATTTCTAATTGTTTTAAGTAAAATATTTTAGTATTTTATATGTAGTTTTATAACTAAAATTGATTGGCATTTAAGCTATCATGAATGTATGTCTAATCATTTATGACCAAAGAATTTTGCATCATTTTAAAACCACTTAAAAATGTATTAGTAATGTTTTGTTACTTAATTCAATATGATATAAATCACTTTAAGGCACCACCATGGTGTTCTTATATGAATAGATTTCAACACTTTATTATATTCACTAGTCTGGCTTGAATGATTTGCTACTTGGAGGATAGCTTTAAGTGATAAAGTTAAGTGCAAATATGTCTAATATTACCTTAAAATTAGCCAATGGATTGGCTTCATGATGTTATTCATTGTAAATTGATTAAATAAGACCTTACCAAATTTTGTGATTGATGACAAAAAGTTGAGGTTGATTTAATTTTTAGAAAAAAACTATTTAAAATTATACTTTAGATATTTTAAAAAATCTTCCATTCTTTTTGAAAATTTAGTTGTCTTGAATTTATAATTATTTGATTTATTCCATAATAAGAAATTACTTTATAATATTAGATTATTAGTATTTACATGTTAAAATTTTAATCTATCTTGAAATTAAATTTCTTATTTATATGTTCACATGGCTAATTATATTTGATATATGATAACTATTTTATGCTTTATAAATTATTATAGGCTTAGACTTTTCACTTATTTTATTTTATTTTTTTATGGTAGCTTATTAATATATCTAAGCTTCTATTAAAAAAGGTGAAAATAAAAAAAATTGAAGCTTATTTGATATAATTTAAAGTCATGCAAATTATATATTAATTGTGTTGTATTTAATGAATTTGGGTTTAATTCTTATTCCAATGAATTCATTGGACTTTTTATATATGATTTCATGAACTTATTATAATTTTCAAAATATTAGCAATTTTTCTTTTGAATTTATGCAAAACAAAGAAAAGTAAATTGTGTCATGATGTTCATGATGAAACATCCATGGATTGCACACTTGCCTATTGATAATCAATTTAAATAGCAATTAAAAAGGGCTTTCCAACACTTTAGATGCTTTATCTAGAATTTTCTTTTGTCATTTCTTAGTCTTTTGTCATTTCTTAGTCTTTTGTCATTGATTCATTTAGAATAAAATGTATAAGCAAATGAATCAATATGTCTTTGATCATCCAATAAAAAAGTAGATGTTTTGCTTTAAAAATCTTGGATGATAGGGATAATAGATAACTTCAATGAAAAAGAGAATAGACTTAGCACTGAAGGTGAGTACCGATTTCAACAATTAAATATACCTACACTAATGCATTATGTTTAGATGCTAATATGACATGATTATAGTAATGCACAATTATTTAATATAGATAATTTTTTATAGCTCAAATATAATATACTTTTTAAATAATGGAAAAAATATAGACAATTCAAAGAAATATGAGCTTGATATTATTTTATTAGATGAAATATTTGATCAATATTATCTCGTATTTTTTATCAAGCTTATGAACAATAAAAGGTCGAAGGGCCCTTCATTAACCATGCTTTTTTGTTTGGGTATATAATTGGTAATGAAGACATATGCATATTTCATATAACATTTAATGAAATAGAATAAGGTTCATTGGATAATATATGAGATTACAATATCAAAGAAAATAAAGGCATTGTATGACCCTAATCATTTTATAATTTCATTTTAAACATCAGAGAAGATAATGAACTTATTGTGCCAAAAAAAAGCATTATTAAGAGAGTTAGGGCTCTTTGCAAATAGAAAATTTCTCTCTACAAACAAAATATAGCTAATACAATTTTTGTGCCAAAATCTATAAAATATATAACATATAATCTTCAAATATATTATGATATTGCAAATATAAAATTTTAATGAGCGTTCACCACTTTTTTTATAATAACGACTATAAAATGTATGCAATCCAACGCATAATTCATTTAATTTCCAAGAAGAAATTTCAAGTTATAATTTATTTTGCCCCACTAAGGGGCATTGAACATTGACCCAACATGTCATCCAACTCAAACTTTACTTAGAAAATTATGTTTAGGTTGAACTGATTAACTTTTAGGTTTGATTAAGATAAAGAATTTAAAGATATTTAATTTTTTTAAGTCAAGTTTGGGTTAGCCTGCTAATTCCAAATTGACTTACATTTGACACGTCAATCTGAAATTCTCCCAAATAACTATTATGCATCTATTAAACAAGTTGTGCAGGTCAAATGTAGGTCAATTGGTTTCAAGGCGAGTCAAATTAAGGTTAAATTTTATAACCCGTTTAATATTCGAGTCAATTTTGGATTAAGCAGTTTTAGCTCGATCCAATTTCTCGTAAAACTGACCTGATTTGACTCCACTAATCCCAATTTCAAGCTCCATCCAATACATTTTCAAATGTTAGACCCAAGTACAAGCTCGACTATTTCCATTGATTTTACCTGACCATCAAATACAATGTAAATAATCAAATGAGATAAATAATTAACATTTGAGCCTTCATTCAGAGCTTATTAATTGTTTCTTTGACCTTTTTAGATAAAGTTGATTTTATATTTTTATGACAATACATCTTTAATAATCATTTTTTTGTATATGTCAAAACTCTATCAAAATATTTACTAGATATGAGCGCACACTTTTGATAATAATATCAAAGATCTATAAAAATATTGATTCATATAAGAGAATAAGGTCAAGAAAGCATGAGCTCCCCTTTAAATAAAAGACTTCATTCTCTATATAGCCAATAATGGCTATGATCATCCTCTTGAATTTATTAAACTATGCCATCTTAAAAGTTTGGCTGCCAAAGGTTGTTCTTTATAATTGTGGATAGTTTTGAACTTTGTAGTGTATTCATCAAAATTTGATGAGTATAAGCATCATGGTTTGCCTTTAAAGATACTACAAATGAAGAACTTGCAATGCTATTATATTGATTTTTTTGCTCACCTAAAAGTCATCAAAATAGGAGTTTGTTAGTGTGTAAGGGAGAATTGAGCTCAAAACATTGGAGATAACTTTTGAGGTATTTACCAATTTTTTGGAAATTAGACTATATATGAAAATAAAAGTAAAAAAAGTTTAAGTTTCAAAGGTTAAACTAATTAATACAATAAATATTTAAATTATGTAAATATGACGTAACATAGTATAGTAATTATTTAAAATTTATTTAAAATTTTTAAAAATCATAACATAAATATGTAGATATAGATTAGTATATAATAGATTTTAGCAATTACTACAACCCAATTCCTATAACCAATCCTATTTTTTTAGCTACACTTAGTCCAATTTTCTTAGCCTATACCAAATCTCACAGCCCAATTCTTCAGTCTTATTGTCATTCACATATCTCTTTTACTCTAATTTCATAGTGAGAGTTAATTTTATATATTTTAATATAAAAAAGAAAGAGGAGCTTGAAGCTCACTTAATTGATGGGCATATTGGTCTTAATTTACATGTTGATTTGTTTTTTATATCATTTTTAAGAATTTAAATGAAATTTAAAGTTAAATACTATATTTTAAACTTGATAAACTTTTTTGCAATGATTCAATGATTGATTAATGTTAATTAAAAGCTCAAATTTTGAACAAAATAATTTTATAAAAATCGAAAGAATCGATCGATTTTTTCTAAGTGACACCGATTCACAACAGTTTGGAACGATTTAATGATGAAGAGCTTTTTGGATGAATTACAATAGAACTTATAATTAATTTATATAGGAGTGATGCCCAAAATTGCTACAAAACTATCAGTCAACCACACAAATATGCAAGGCGATCAAATATTATACGAAATAAGTCTGTGTATTGATCATACAAGAAATATTGTCAACTTTTCTAATAAGCTATGTTCAAGTTTACTGCACCATTTATTTTAGTTTGAATGTTCAGATTTAAAGAAAATAAAAGCTTCTATAGTCAAAATATAGAAATTACAAAATACACTAATATCCTTAAAGTTTTTCAGAGATAAGACTTATGCTCCAGTGACACCGACCTAGTGATTCCTCGATGATTTTTCTATGAGTTTCTCATGTGATAGTTGACAATCAGGAAAAAGTCCTTAACCTATGTATAGATCATATTAAGCATTAGAAACCTTATTGTAGTTAATAATACTTAACAATGCACCATTTCGTAGGAATCCTCTTAGTCCACTATTTAACTTGCACTTTCCTATCAACATTTTGTCTATTCCATTTAAACTATTATGTGTTGACCTTCTAATTCTTCTAGTCAACGATTAGTTGTCCTACATCATAAGAGGTTTTAACATTTTAATTGGCAAAATCAGAAGTAAATAACGACCAAAAGGTTAACACATCAACATGTAAAATTCAAAGCAAAAATATATATTTTGGGAAAAACTCAAGGAAATAATAGCAAAAAAATCACGTTCCTTACATCGCAGAAGCATGAAAGAAAATTTAGCTATGTTGCATGATGTGAGAACAGGCTGAAGTAGAAAACGATCTCAATCCTCTTAAAACTCTTCGAGAAAAAACACCCAACAACTCTTCTCCAAGGGAAAAATAAAGGAGAAGAGCGTATGGTTGCAAGACTCCTTTGAAACTTAAAGAAGAATAGCCTCCAAATAGCACAAGAATAACTCTAATACTCGTAAATATCTTCTTAAATAATATACCTCAAAATCGCCCACAAAATTATTGTTGAAATGGTATTTTATGGAGCCCCAACATAGGTACACCCGATTCCGATGTAGGTACACCTAAGGGTAGTGTTGCTATGACAAAACTGATGTAATTATTTTTCCCTCTAAATCTCTTGAGTGGTTTCTTCACTAGGACCTAGAGTAGGTATGTTAATGGGCAATATAGCAACGCAAGTTCCTAATTTTGTTCAACTTCATTTTTTTGTTTTTCGGCGCGCTTTCCACCTCTATCCTGTGCAATATAATCACAATATATTTCGCATGCACAAAATCATCATAACAATTAATGAAAGCATGAATATTAGTATGAAAAAATATTATAAAATTGATTCAAATCAATTCCTCCAAATTTGTTTATTACTTGGTAATCTCATATCTAAACATACACTCATGAAATTGATTTCATAGCTCTTTTATGTGAAATCTTGTATTCCTTTGCTAAGTCTTATAGCTTTCTATAAAAGCAGGTACATACCATTTTAGGGTTGAGTTTCAATTAGTTTTAAATACCCAAACTTTCTTTTAATTTACTCTTTTTTTAGCATAACAACCATCAAAACACTTGATTTAGTTTGCCTAAAATAGTTTCATTGACTAGGGATCTTCTTAAGTCAATTAACTATCACTCAAATAACTAAAAATACCTTTTTTTCTCTTCTTGGATATAATATCTAAAAGTTCCTAAAAGAAGGCTTTTAAGTCATAAAGTAAGAGAAGAATTAAACACTTTTTAATTTTTCATTTGCATACTTAACCTCAAGCTTCTTCTCATCAAGACTCAATAAATTTTCTTTTTGTTCAAGGCCTTTTAACCTTTTTTTTTCCTTTTTTTTTATTTTCTTCCTTTTGATTTTTCTTTTTCTCTTTTCTTTTCCACTAAGAAATAAAATATTTGGTTAAGCATATTTTTCATGATTTTGGTTGACTAAACTCTCGTAATTTATAATCCTTAATCAATTCTTAATATAAATTCAGAAGTATTATAACTTTTTTTTTTAAATAAGTTCAATTAGTTTATTTGAGATGACAATTAAAGGGAATAAAAGGCCTCTACTTAATCAATGCTATTTATAGTCATCCTACTTCAATTATTTTAGAAATTTTATGCTGCAGGCCAGAATAATCAAAGTGAAGAGTGAAATTATTATAAAATTAACTTTAGCCCACCCTTTGATAAATATTCAACCCACTTTTAAAGCTATTAGACCACTTTCAATTACAAAACTTTCCTTTATGAGCTACTCTTAAATAATAGAGCTTATAGATTAGTTATGTGTATCACTCTAGGATAAGTGTATAGACATAACTCCAATTCAAAACTTAATTTTTATCTTATGCATGGCAAGTGAAAGAGTGCAAGAAGAGAAATATATCATACATTTAATGGTCTAATATCATAGAAAATATAACATCAACAATATTAATAAACTATCACACCTGAAGCATATCGTAACAAAACACATCATAAAATGATAAATGGAATGCAAAGTAAATTTTCATGAGACATAGCATGAGTCCAAAATATCATAACATGAAATATACAACTTACAACATCAATGACCAATACTAAAAAACATATCACATCATCAACACATCCATAGTATACATGACAAAGCAAAAAGAAAGAGATCACATAAGGCTCTAGTAGCATAAGTCTCCAATTCACAGTCATCCTTCTAACCCTCATGAAGTGTCTAAGCACATGTAAGCACCAAAACATCTATTCTAAAACACACAAATGTAAATTTAAAGTAAATTTACAGAAAAAAGCATGAGTGAAACACAATCTATCACCAATCAACTCACAAGATAATGCTTGGGTTGCTTCCCAAGTAGTACTTGGTTTAACATCCCCATACAGACCTGCAGTCAAGTCAAACCTAAAATATCTTCAGGATCAAATTGCATTTTCAATAATTTTTATCAATCTTTCCAAAATTTAGTTGTCCAGTAGAATTGCCCAAGTTATCAATTCTCAGTCCTAACATCAGATCTTTTGGAATACATATGTTCCTCCCCACACCCTTGATCAAAATTTTCTATAATCTCTCAATCTCATGCCTACAGTGATAGGTCATGGGTTAAATCAGATAATAAATTTTAAAAACACCTTTTGAAAGACTTTTTTTAACATTCTTGCTTGTAATTCACGAGAGTCAATAGAAATCATTAATGACAAAGTGACGCATTTGTCTAAAGAGTCATACTCAAGATGCTTAAGAGGACTCATCAATCCTTAATTTGAACCTCCTTCTATGGATGATTTTACAGGTTTATATGGGTCGTGGTGTCCACAAGTTAAATGCTATCATTAATAATCTTAAGGTTCACCCCAAAAAGTAGAGAAGATTATTCCTTGATGTTTTTACAAAAAATATTCATCCACCATAATTTGCTATAAGGGCTCTAATTCCAAATACTTGAAGAATTGGCTATCAATCACCCTTTCCACCACATCTACTTTATGGCGTCAATAATTACTAGAGCCTTGAGAGCACTTCACCAATTTCAACACACTAAAAATCACCTCCTGATCGTTAACTCTCATGGTATGTTTTTCCTTCTAAACATCAATTATTACTCTTCCCGTAGCTAAAGAATGTCTATCAAGTATAGTCAAAATATTCTTATCTTCCTTCATGCCTAAGACAACAAAATTAGCAATGAATATAATCTTGACGAACTGCATTAAAACATCCTCTATCATTTTCCCATGTTAGGTCAAAGATCAATCCACTAATTGCATGGTTAATTTGGTGGGTTGGACTTCTCCTAATCCCAGTCTTCTGCAAATAAAAAGGGGCAAGAGATTGATATTGCCTCATAAGTCATAAGGGACTTTTCTAATTTTTTTTTCCTCAATGGCACACATAGTAGTATAGTTATCTTGTCCTGGAGTTTTTGTGTCAATTTTTGCTTACAGAATACACAAAATTTCTTGGTATGGGTCAAAGTTTCAAAATTTTCTAGTTTACTCTTTTTCTTAAGTATATCATATATGAACTTCATGTAACTAGACATTTGCTCTAGAGATTTAGTGTATAGAATATTGATTGAAAAAAGTTTTCGGAAAACCCATAACAACTTAGCAGATTGTTGGTCTATTTTTTATTTCAGGAGAATCTCGGAAAGGTAATGGTGGTTTCTCTTGTATTATCCCAGAAGGTGAGGTAGGTTTTGTTAAGTCTGGTGTCAGTTTTTCAATAAGTTGCAGGCTTAGGATCTAGCTTTATAAGTTTAGTATTCTTCTTAGAGACATCTTCCCACTCCATCCAAACCCTCACTCTGATCTTTACACTGCTTCATATTCTAATCCCTTAGATTCACTTCATGTTATTGGAGAGGTTATCTTAAGATCTATTAGCCAACAAATTAGCTAACTATCCAATTTGATTCTCCACATTCCTTATGACAGTAGCTTGGCTTTATAATTGGTTTCCCATATATAACACTAACTCCTCTAATGATGATTTCTTTTCCTTAAAGTGTGAATTGAGTTAGAGGTGAGTATATGTAGGCAGATCTATCTTGGGTTACTACTACCTTGATAGGTCCAATTTCTTACAGGGTTTTCTTGGGTGTTCCCTTACTGTTGATTTCATGTCTTTGGATTTTTATTGCTCCAATAAAAATTTGGATGATTTTTTCAGCCTTAGTTGTGGGTATTGGGATAAGGATTATTGAAATAGCTTCCTATGACATCCATAATCTCTCAGGCAATAGTGCTCAAGTATCCTACTCATCCATAAATCATTCCATTCCTTGGTAGGGATCTCAACATAGAATTCATCTCAAAATTCTCTAACTTCTTAGAAATGTTGACAACCTATAAGGCTAAGATATTTAGAACATCAATCTCTTACACACTAACTACATTCTTCAAAGTAATTATATCACATGGTCATTTGAAGTTGTTTGTGGTCATTTCATCTATCAATTCATAAGCTTCATCAAAGAGTTTTTATATTAGAGACCCCTTAGCTCTAGTGTCTATGATCGACCTTTAGGTTCTTACCAACCCACTATAAAAATTTGTATAACCAGCCAATCAAGTAAGGCTCAATGTGACCAGTTTCTTACTAGTTCTTTGAACCTATCATAAACTTCGTAAATCGATTATCCATCTAAGTGGGTGAAGAATGTGATGTCATTCCTATGTATTGATGGTGGATGTACTGGACTTGTATATATTTTGTTGTTATGGATATTTGTGGTTGTTTGCTACTTACCTGTTGAACTCTTTATTTCAATTAATATTTTGCTGTTATGAGTGTATTTTTACTTGCTTGGATGTTTAGATTTTCTTTGCTATAGTTTTTATCCACCCATGTTATTTATTCATACTTGTTACTACCTACCTATATGATATATTTTGAATTGTTATTTCTGCAATATATACAGCTATAAGTGGTATGAACATGAATTCCTCCCTGCTTATATTTATATACTGAATGTTATACATGTTAAAAATCAAGTTTGGGGGGAGAGAAAAAGTTTTTAAAACTTAACTTTATTTGGCATCAGTAGCCTAAATTCCAATTGATATCACTTTAAAATAATCTGTGGTATGTTGTGTTGTTTTTTATTACTAGAATTTTGATTTTAGAAATGATTTAGAAGGCTTAATTGAGATTCAATGTAAATAGGACTATTCTAGAGTTAAGGTATCTTATAGGAAACAATTAGGAATATGATTTTACTATTTATTGTAGAAATGAGTTAAGAATTTGAAGAAAACTAC
>NEWO01000135.1:896653-910508 GCA_003013225.1 Phalaenopsis aphrodite | reverse complement strand
TTCTTCGGATTTCCTGGATGATGTTTCTTCCAAACTTTACTTTTTGCAATGCATTTCAACTTGCTATATTTAAGAAACAGCGGATCTCACGGGCGTACAGGTTTGTTTTACATTTACAACACTTCATTTATCTGTTTATACCTATTATTGTCCTGTACAACATGTTATACTATTCATGTTTCTACCTGCTATTGTTCTTCCCGTATAACATGTTATACTATTCATGTTTCTACCTGCTACTGTTCTTCTTGTACAGCATGTTATACTATTCTTGCTTTTACCTGCTACTGTACTGTACAACATATTCCTGTTTCTACCTACTACCGTTCTACATGCATCCTACTGTTTGTCTTGTACTGCACATTTTATATTATATAGCCTTAAACATGTCTTCTTTTTATATAGGATGTTTAGAAGACTATTACCATAGGGTCGTTTGATTTGACATCATAACTGGACACCCTAGAAAACTTAAACTCGTCACGATAAGGAGCTTGGAACTAGCGCGGTGGGCAGCATGACAATCTTCAACAGCAGAACATGTCTTCCCCAGCTAAACCATTCATTTCCTAGAAATTAAAACAATGATCCATAGGATTGCGAGGTTGTTCGCCTAGTGCAACATAAATCCTCAATCTTTTCGTTAGACATTTGTATAGCTCTACTGTACGATCTAAGCCTTAACTCATTTTAAGATTCCGAGGTTATCGTCCGTCACGACCTAAATCCTTACATCTTCCGGGCAATTTGTGTGATCGTTTCACACGAATGTAAGTCCTAATTAAATAAAATTGGCAGGATAAAACACTTGAATATTTCTTCTAGAAACTGAAGCCAAACCAAAGGGTAGACTGGGAAGCCATCAAAGATCTCCTCTGGATCTGTGGCACCCCCTAGTTCTTCCTCATTTGGATGCTACAATAAATATTCCAAGTTTGAACCATTCCCTTTTGCACACCTCTTTGTTCGATTTCGTTGAAAAGTCTTATCCTTTTGAAGTCTTTGAATATGATTTTTCTTGATTTTTATCGAGAGTATTCTTAGGTGACTACAGTTGTCTAAGATGTAATTAACTATAAGGGTTTGCCCTTATAAGGAAGTTTTTCCGAATCCAGCTTAAAATAAACTCTATTTAATTTTTCATATTAAATAGAGGAATTTGTCGGCAAATAAAACGGTTTCGCAGACCAAACGGACGTCATATATATCTTAGTTTATTTGATTGAGCTCCATCCTCAAGTCTTGTGTTTATCCCTCGAGATAGATACATGGTTTGACGTAAAGCGCTCTTTCATTTAAACTATGAAAAATATGGGGTCAGTTTGATTTTCATATTTGATTTTAAAGTCAAATCTATATGTAAATTAAAACGTCCTTCCGAAGCGGGCGACAGGATTTCGATTCCGGTGACATAAAAGAGACAACCCTTGTTGAGGGAGCCACTGGATAACTTGACCAACCATTTACCTTTTGGGTGGTCGACACTGAGAGTGGTCCAACATGCCACATGTTTCATTTTATAGTTGGTTACACCATACTTACTTTTTTACGAGTGGGAAAAGTCATCTAAGTGTACTTCAAGCTCTAGATGTGCCAAACTAGGATGTCTACTAAATCTTTCAGGACGGTCTATGAAATGACATGTGGTTTAGAGTTATATGGAATGGACGTGAGTATAAATTATATAGTGAGACTTCCCCAGCTATAGCAGTGCAATGACTATGTTATTGTAGTAGATCGATTCCAGAAGCCACCAGAGAAAGAAAAAAAATCTCTCATAGTTGGGGAGAATAATGCAAAAGCGTCAACCATCAAGGGGTTAGGGATCTCGCGACTTCTGATTGTGGGAATTATTTCAATCACATGGAAAAAAAAGTTCTGCTACCCTTGGGAAGATCGAATGGGAACTTTTCATTGTTTGGAAATATTTGCGAGAATCCTTACAATACTTATTTCCTTTTTTTTCTTTTTTTTTTCTAATTTGATTTATTTTCTATTAGGAATCCATTTATGTGTTGTTTTGCTGTTGGAGGAACTTTTGATTTTATTTGTGCGCTTTAGATATTGTATCTCTAATTTCTACCCAAATAGAGTAATGTATTTGTAGCTTGTATAGGAGCATGTGGTGAACCTCCTAGACATCTATTTTTCGTTGTTTTGATGCTGTCTTTGTTGTTTTCAGCCAGGACAACTGCCGAATGTCGTTTTTCTCCCTTTAAATGTTGTTTTTAGCCTCTATCATCCTCCCTTGCTATTCCAAAATGACTTCTAGAAGCACCTAGAACTGCATTGATTATGTTGATAATCTACGTTAATAACATCCTTTTTACTAGGAGTAATCAAAATGAACCTATTGAAATCAAACACTTCCTAGATACTCAGACATCAAATTTACATTGCATTGAAAAAGAACGTTTCCTCATCATAAAGGGAGCATGTAATTGGCCTTGAATAAATGAGTCTATTAGGTTGAAGATCCCTCTCCTATTATTGGCGGTTGATTAGAAAATTAACCTTACTATTACCTAACCTAATCTTGCTTTTTATTATTTGAACTATAAGTTAACACATGCGGTAAATTGGGAGGCTGCTTTGTATCCTTAGATGTATCAAGGAGCAACCATGAAAAGAACTTACATATACTAAGAATGGACATTTTAACGTGGAAATTTTATTTAACGTTAACCATATTTGATTTATTGATGGTGGAATTTTTTTCTAGGTGCTGTATCTTTGTGAGAGATCATTTGTTCACACGATTAATCAATAAACAAATAGTGGTGGCCCAAATGAAGCGCTAAGCTGGCTATAACATGCTCGAAATATGAGATGACATGGGTTAAAACCTTCCCGAGGGAAATTGGCTTTCAAATTTAGACTTATAGTTCTAAGTTAATGATAATAAAGTAGTTATCAACATTACTAGTAATCCTATATTCTATGAAAAGTAAAATACATTGAGAATACTAGCAGCTATTTTAACTAAAAAATGTTTGTTATTATAAAGAGAAAGTGATGAGCTTTGTAATCTCACGAGAGTTAACATTTCAAGTGCTTTGGTGTGCTGCCCATTTGGTCAAAGTCCAAACTTGTTGCTTGTTGAGATCCAAAAAGTTATTCTGGAAACTTAACATCAAACCAAAAACGTGTTTTCTAAATTTTTAAGTAATACCAAATAGTAATACAAAAACAAAAAGTAATACCAAATAGACCTCCAAGTAATCATAATTTTTAAGCAACTTCCCATGTTTGTCCAGAGACCGTCTACATCTTACATTTGATAGTAGTTATCACAGCCTTATGAAAAAAATTGAAATATAATAAAAAACATAAATAATGATAACAGCAGTTAGATAGGTTGAAGATTTGGAACAAGCGTAACATAAGACCAAAAAAAAAAAAAAATGCAATGTACATTGTCATTATTCTAATCTAATGAGCATACATATACAAGTGCAAGCACATGTCCTCTGAGAATCAAATATTCAAAAAACAAACAAATAAATTAATAAACAGATAAAATAAGAAAAGAAGCTTACTCCACATATTTTTCACCAAGTTCACATTTGCCTACAAGTCCTGAGCCTCCAACTCTTGGGTTCTGAAACATTATACAAGATAGACCATAAGAGTGTGACATTAAACCAACAAGATTCTCAAAATACCTGCCTTTAAACAAAGAATATTGAAGTTCACCTTCAGTCATAAAATCAAGAAATAAACTTTTAACACTTAATTTGACTATAAAGATGAATTAAAGTTTTTCTTTTAAATTATATCTTATTTTTTTCACACCTCCCGAATATCATTGAAACTATTTTTATAAAATTCTATATTTCAATTCAATTATTTTGATATAGATATAGATACGTATATTACTTTTCAAATATACAAACTTTATTTAATTAGCTTGTGTTTTAATTAATTTAATGATTTTTTTTATCAAAATTACTGTAACAAATCAAAGTTCTACACATACTGCAACATGCAACAGCGGATGTAAAATCGTGTTTCTAAGATGGGTTTGATTTCTAATAACAAATGATATTATATTTAGTAAAATTTATATAAAAATAGTAATCTTAATAAATAATTAATTATATAGCCTTTCCCAAATTGCCTTTCCTATATCTCATCTATCCCACAAACTGAGGGTAGGTGGTGACACGGTTTTAGGGTTCCTAGAAAGTGTATGTGGGTCAAAATAAATATCGGAGGAGCTTGAAGAATAGTTGAAGGAAATATCTAAGCATCAACAAGTATTAGTGGAGGAAAAAACAATTATGGCTATTGTCCGGCAGGAAAACAACAAGGAAGCACCAACCACTAGCTGTTTTGGCAAGGTACGGACTTCAAGAATATCCATCACTTGATCTTATTGGAGCTAAAGGCACATCATTTGAAGTAGAAATGCAAAGGACAAAAAAATCAGAGAAAGCAATCTCCAATATTATAAAATCAAGCCAATTGCCCAAAACAAACTCTAAAGCAACCATTTATAATCAAACCAACATAAGAAACCCTAAATATTAATTAAAACGAGCAAATAGAAATCCACAAAGGAATGGACAACTCCCTAGTGTAACCTCTCATAAAAGAAATCGGCTAGCGTCACACCCCAATTGGTCCCCCCATTTAGGGTCGATTGAGGTGTGACAGAGGCGTACAATTCAATCAGACAAAATTCTCACAAAACTCATCCTGACTTGCGATATCATGACCAATTGGGTGATGAATTACAACTAAATTATCACTAACATACGTGATATATTGCATTTCATAATTCATTTGTCTTCATACCCGGAAGAGTGGAAAATCATATCCTCAAAACATATAGACTATATAGAGCTACTAAATCCAAATTAATAACAGTACATACTCAAAACTTCAGTATAAGCTGCAAAAACTATACAATGCAAAAGTTGTATAAATCATACATGGCTACTCGTCCCAGTGCTCATTGCCCCTACATGGAAGGTAACAGTACAGAGTGAGCAGCAACAAACTCAGGAAAATAGCCAAGGCTAAAATAAAATTTTATAAATAGAAAAAAAAACGTGCATACTCATATGAAATTGTAGATGTCTACACACAAGTTACACTATGCTAAAATCGTATAGAACATGAAAATAAAACAGGTAGTATAAAAATCAAGACTGTCGTGTAAAGTTGTATAATCGTGATCATGAAATCATAAATATAATAAAAAATATGTTCATAAATTGTTTATTATATGTAATCAAAACAATGTCATTTCAGAGATATCATTTCATAGTAATGTCACTTGTAAATATATAAGCCGTAACAATTCTCATGTCCTATCATCATGGGTCATCACCCTAGTCCCAAATGTCATATAAACAATCGCTAATGGTTGTCCCCCCAACATAGTAGTTATCAATAGCCTCCACTCCTCCGATCCAACGATTTCCTACATTTTTTCACCACCTGATCAAAACGATTTTAGAATTTTGTCACCGCCTGAACACCAAGAGTCAAGAATACCACATTCATACATAACATACTTGCAAGTAGTCATGTAATAGTCTACCATAACATTCATTGTGAAATTTATTAAAACATTATACTTGTAACAAACATTTCATATATCAATTGTATGAATTATGGCAAAAGAATACATGNGGTTAGACACACAAAACCATGGATGTTGAGAAAAGGTTGTGATTGAGTCTTTCCCTTCGTATTGCTTGGATTGTCGTATGTTCGGTCACTCCAGTTCTCAATGTCACAATCTACACCCCCATCCTAAACCAAAGAAGCAAAGTATTCAGCCAGAGGTAGTGATTCCCCCTCCTCCTGATCTGCTCCAAGTTATTGATACTATTGATCATCAGAAGAATACACTTGAAGATGTCATTATCCTCGCAGGCAATATGTCAACCATTCAACCTCCACATAATCATGATATAGGTTTACTGTCAATGGAACCTCCTTTCATGAGGGTGGAGGAAACATTTCAGATCTCGCCTGCCCTAGAATTTATTGTTGATGTAGCAGGTGACAATATTTCTACTGAGTTTCTACCGCCTCATCAAGATGAGCAAGTTGTTACAGTTACTCAGGCACATGGGGCTCATGATGTGCAACAGCCTACACCTTTCTGGAAACCTTTGGACCAATCTGCTGATCAGATGAGTCAATCCTCAGATGAAAATTACAAGTTTATACATCTAGAAAGAAGAAGAATGAAGACCTATTACCAAACTTGATGGATGATACATTAGTTGTTTCGGGTAATGGCAGGAACTTAAAAATTTGTTAGCTGGCTCCCATCATAGAAACAGAAGTAGAGGCAAGGCTAAATTGGATCTTTCACATGATAACTGAATCTATGAGTGTTGACAGACTATTGACATATTTTTTTCTATGTCTACATTTTAATTTTTTTGGGGTATACATGTATTTCTAAGTGTGTGTTGTATGTCAGGTGATTAAGGTGCTAATTTGGGCCCTGTCATCCAAACTATTTGTACCTTTTCTTTCATTATATATATATATATACACACACACATTATAAATATAGATGGATGGATAGATAGAGAGAAAGAGGGAGAAAAAGAGAAACACATATAATCATATGCAATGCTAATAATTATTTCCTTTAAAGCCATTGTATATGTGCACACTAATTCACACATTGTGGCTCTTTCATTTCATTTTCTCGCTTAATTTTACATAACCGTCAAATCAAATATTTAAGGCATCTGCAACTCTCATGCTTCAAAAATTAAAATAGTAATATTTTTCATGAAAGCATATATTAATTTGCCTTTCAAAAGTACCCCATTCTAATTCACATAATCCATGATCTTCACAAGAGAGCATCTCTCCCACGATCCTGCGACTTGTGGGATTCACAGTCACAAAAATTCCACAATCCAACTGTCGAAAGCTTTTTTATTTCTTTGCTTCTTTTCTTTCTTATATTTTCTTATTTCTCCAGTTTCCAATTAGGTATTTGCTATAAGTTGACTTTTATATGTGTTTTAGTAGATTATTTGGAATTTTAGTTTTTTTCTGATTCGATGAACTGAAAAGTATTTTCTTTGAATTTTGCTCTCCGAAGTACTATATATTTTCCTCTTAAAAGTGGCGTGTTTGCATCTTGCTTAGGAATATGTGATGGTCCTTCCTTGCCACCTAAATATCTCCGTATCGTTGTCCAAACTATTGTTTACAGCCAAACAACCATCCAGCTCACTGTTTCCAGCGGAAAATCAATATCTTCTCGCATCTGGTTTGCAGGACAACCACCGATCAACACCAAACTCTTGTCCAATAGCCATCTTATCTATATAATCTACTCCAAACGCCGTTAAACTCACATATTACATTTCCCTTACCATTCCACAATCACCTCACCTCTAAACCCGCTTCTCAAATACCATCCAAGAGCCCTAGAACAGTATCGCTGGTATGGCAAGCTCAAGATTTTTTTAGGGGTTTCCCTTTCTTGTCCCAATCCAAAATTCCAAAAAAAAATCTCACCATATCTAAAGCATTCTTACAACAATTCTCAGCCCTAAATCTAAATTTTCAAAATTCAGTTCTCCCACCTTCACCAGAATTTCACCACAACACATACACAAAAATCTAAGCAACCGTGATCTGTAATTCTACATTTGGGGGAAGTCTAATCGGGAGGAAAGGGCAACATGACGCCTAGAATCAATTTGCAAAGAGGTGTCCATGAGTTTAATATGGAGGATATGCAGCGAAAAATCCACCAAATGCAACCAAGTTGTCGCCTTTGAGAAGGGACAATCCAGTGAGGTCACCTGTAGCAATAACGATAAATCATCATATCAAGAGGATGAAGTAAATTCCTTTCACTAAATGGTTTCCAATGACAAAGAACCACTACCGTGACGATTGACATAGAATATCAAAAGAGAAGCCAAGATCTTGGACTAAAGATGGATTTACCAGAATTAGGTAGCCACATGGATCCAAATAATTTTATTGAGTGGCTTCAGACAATAGAGCAATTTTTTTAGTACAAGGATGCTCTTAGGAACAAATTAGTTAAATTGGCGCCATCAAGCTTAGGAAAAATGCTTCATCATGGTGGAAGAACCTAAAACATATTTGTCAGCGAGAAAGAAAAGAAAAAATCACCTCTCCGCTTGTACATCACTGTATTGTCGTCCTACCTTTTGTTATCAGCTAGGCAGCCAACTAGCTCATTGTTACCTACTGTTTCCAACAGGAAATCACTATTTTCCCGCCTCTGTTTTCGGGACAACCACCACCGATCGACCACAAACTGCTGTCCAATAACGACCTTATCCCTGTAATTCACACCAAATGACGTCGAACTCGCATATTACCTTTCCCTCAGCATTCCACAATCACACCCCTTCAAATTCCGCTTCTTGAATATCGTTCATGAGCCTTAGAACAGTATGATCTGATATCAGAGCTCAACAAGTCCTAAATTTTTTTATGGTTTTGTCGTTCTTTTTCCAATCCTAAATTCCAAAAAAATTCTCACCATACCTAAAGTATTCCTACCGCAATTCATAACCCTAACCCTAAATTTGTAAAATCCAACATTCTTACCTTCACTAAAATTTCATCTCAACACATACACCAAAACCTAAGGCCCCGACCAACAGTAATTTGTAATCCTACACTCGTCGGAAACCAGACAAAGTGGAAAGGATACCATGTCGTCTAGAAGAAATCTGCATAAAAGTGTTCATGAGTTTACTATGGTGGACATGTAGTAAAAAATCCTTCAAATGCAACAGACTTGTCAACTTTGAGAGGAGACAATCAGGTGAGGTCACGAGTAACAACCAAGGTGACTCGTCAGATCGAGAGAAGTGAACCTCTTCCAGAAGGTAGTTTCCAGTGACGAAGAACCACTATCAGAATGATTGGGCATTAAATATCAGATAAGAAGGTAGGATCTTGTAGTAAAGGTGGATTTGTCGGATTTGGATGGTCACATGAACCTAAATGAGTTTATTGAGTGACTTCAAACAGTAGAATGAATTTTTTAGTACAGGGATGTTCCTTAAAACAAAAGAGTTAGATTGGCAGTCATCAAGCTCAGGAAAATTACTTTATTTTGGTTGTAGAACCTGAAGTATATTGGACGACGAGGAAGAAAAAAATAGAATCACAACCTTGTCTAAGATGAAAATACAGAGATAAAATGCAAATACCTTCCCCCACACTACTGACATAAAATGCAAATACCTTCCCCCACACTACTGACAAGATATGTTCATCAAACTCCACAACTTGTGCTAAAGAGATTCTAATGTAAAGTGCATAGCAGAACTTGATAAACTCATGCTGAAATAGGAAAAGGTAGAACCATAGGACCACACTGTGAAAATGTATCTTGGAGGTTGAGGTAATAAATCAGGAATATAGTGCAGTTGTAGCAGTATTGGTCCCTACTAGATGTACAGACCCTAACTTTAAAGATGAGGAAACAACATCATCGGGCGACCGACCACCTTACATGCAGAGTTCAACCACATAATCAGGTAGCAAGAGCATATCCAAAGAAGCATCCAAGCCGAGCGCGCCTGAGGATAAATTAGTCCTGAGTGAAGAAAATGAGGCACACAACACTCAAATCTATCCCAATCGGTAAATGCTTGAAGTGCTAAAGCTATCAGATTGCCCAAAGAGGAGAATGATATCTTTGACCGAGCAGGGTGCTATAGAGGAGCCATTGAAGGAGATTGGAGAGGAGTAACAACTTGCAACCGATGACGGAGAGATTCTAGTGATTCAAGTTGAACTTATGAGAGAGACTCCAACAAGATTATCATTTCTTATCCTATAAGGTCGTAAGTCTGAGGTAATGGACATGCATACAAACTTTGAGGATGTGGTGTCACAAACTACATTTTTGCAAGCGTTAAGTGAAGCGTCAATAAGACTGAGATTGGGTGTCCAAAAGAGCTATAAATTTAAGGAACCGACACCAGCCACATGACAAGTCCAGATAAGAGAATTTCAGGATTTTCAAACATACAATCTGCCTCTTAAGTTGCCGCAACTGATAGTGATCAAACCTACCATAGATTTCATTCTAGAGTCAGTTCCTCCAATTAGATTTATTTATTGGATGCACTAAGCAGAATACGAGAAGTGGGAGACACAAATTACATATTTAATGGCTTGAGACTTGACTCACGAGAATACCCATCTAAATACATTTCTAGCTCTGGTTGTGCCAAAAATGATGTATATTTAATTCTATCAGACAAACTTTGGAAGGGAGTATGTGCTTTGGAGTTGTGTGAAAGGGAGATGTGCATAGATTTTGCAATGAGATTGCCTCAGAAACAACAAGAAAATGATTTTGTTATGATGAAGATAGATCAATTCTAGAATCTTCTACCAAAAAAGGCAAAGTCCCTCCTACCCAAGGAGAATAATGTGGGGGCGTCTCTCGTGATCCCATGACTTGCGGTATCCACACTCAGAAATTCTGCAATCCAGCAGTCGAAAGTTTTTTTTTTCATTTTATTTTCTTTCTTTTCTTTTCTTTCTTTGCTTCTTTCCTTTCTTCTCTTTTCCTATTTCTCTATTTTCTACTTAAGGTATTTGCTATGAGGTGACTTTTATATATGTTGTAGTAGGTTATTTGGGATTTCAATTCTTTCTGATGTAATGAATTGATAAGTTTTTTCTCTGAATTTTGCTCTCCGAAGTGCTGTATCATTTCCTTTTATAAGTGGTGTGCATATATCTTCCTTGTGAACAAGTGTTGGAACCCCATTGCCATCGTTTTATAACCATATTGCCGTCTGACTTGCTGTTTTCAGCCAGGCAGCCATCCAGCTCGCTGTTACCTGCTGTTTTCAGCAGGAAATTGCTATCTTCCCACCTCCGGCTTGCAGGGCAGCAGCGGATCGACACCAAACTGCTGCCCAACAGTCACCTTATCCCTGTAATCCACTCTTGACACCGTCGAATTCACATTTACCTTTCCCTTATCATTCCACAATCACCTGCCCTCTAAACCTGCATCCTGAATACTGTCTCAGAGCCCTATAATATTATCAAACTTTATTCTGAGACTAACATCACCAAGTTCAAAAGTTCAACCACACATCAACACTATGTATAGCTATACAATTAATGCCTATTCTTTGCTGTTGGAAGTTGGCACTCAAGCAAGTCTAATTTCAATCGAAGAAAACATACATGCATAACAAATCTCATGCAACACCAAGTTCAAAAAAAGTTGAACCACACATTAATATTTTATTTTGCTATTGAACCAGAATTAAAGGTCATATTTGCAGCATTAAAATTAAGGCATATGATAGACCATACCTGTGGTGCAAGGGAGAGAAACTTATATGTATCTAAAGCATATCGAACTAATGCTTCATTCTCTCCAGGGTTTATTGTACAGCTGTAAACATGAAACATTTATACAAATAGGGACAAAAAATAAGCCAACAAACATATAAAATTTCTAGAAAAACAAACAAAAAAATGAACAGGATAGTGTCACTGAAACCTTCGTAACAAACAATAACAAAAGCCTCACATGACTGAATAAAAGAAGAGGCCAAGAACCTTCCACGTTTTATCATATCATAAATAAGATTCCTTAAAACCCTAAAAAGCTAAACATGTAATAGTAGCTAGAGTGTGCAATCGAGTATGATTAATCAGCTAACAAAGTTGATTCAGTGTATTTCCTGACCATGTATGACATTTCGGAGAAAAAATGTCTCATGTCAATCAGCCTTATTCTCCTAGTTAGACATGCATTGATATTTTTAATATTCAAAAGGTGAAATCCAAACTCATCAAAGTGATTATGCATTAAAATAAGAGGGTGAGATTTCTGTATATCACTCACAATTCAAGCATGATGCGTGTGTAAATTTAGGGAAGAGAATTTAACAAAAAATAAATTTGATCAAATATTAAATAATGTTTCAAAGTAGAACTGAATGGATCAGGACAGAACCAATCATTTTAATAAACACCACTTAAAAAAGATTAAGAGGGCAATTTAATTTATCATGAGCAAAGTTAGAATGAGATTAGGACATTCATAGCCCAAACCATATTTTCAAATTTGATAAAATCAATATGGCTATGCCTCAAAACTACTTGTATGAAATTACAAGCATGCCACTAATCTAATGCAGAACTTCATAGGGTCGACGGCCTCTAATGTGAGTAGATGAAAATGTATGACTATACACAATTAATTTGGGTAATTCACACTCAGAGACTCAATTAAAAAAATAGAATTCACATTCATTCGATATAAATAAAAAATACTACACATTATTCAGGTGGAAGTAAGCTCCAAGCTGTAGCTGTAAAATGAAAGAAGTGTTTTGTTAGTCCATTAGATAATATGATTTTCCTTTTGACATCTATTTTTGATAGATTTCTTTTCAATAACCAATTCTTAAAGTGGAGCGCCATATATCACGTCTTTCAACTTGTAAACATATTTTTCCGAGGTATTGATCTTCAGATTTAATTTCTTTTATCCTGGGATTTTTTAATGGTAAAATTTTGAGCTTTCGACCCAAGTGTCACACCATAATGATCGCCTTGCAGAGTTTGCTCACATTTCTAAATAATTTTGATTGATAAGATAAATTTAGTGTTTTTATTTATTTTATTTTTTTATTTAAGTTGCTACCATAAGCATATATAGCTAACCAAAGATGAAAAGCAATTTTTTTTTCCAATGAAGTTGCCATAAATCTTTAGGCTCTAAAAGATATTCATGACCAACACTCCTAACAGAGTTCTTATTTAATCCAAGTAAAATTATTAGAAGACTGGTTAGTTTTTAAATAAAACATTGACTACAATTCTGCCCTCAATTTGTAAGAACTTAAGAGATCAATTTTAAGCTTTCCATATAAACAAGTCTTTATGATTAATTCTCTCCCGATTACTAGAGAGAACTTCCAATTAAAATTAACCATTACGCACTAAGTAGGTATCATATAGTAGCATCAATCTAATTTTATATTAAATAAATTTATAAATACTAACATAGAGTGGATGATAGAAGAAATGATAATAAAGCATATCAAAATCCTATGATTTTGTCATCCCATTTTATCATTGACATTGTCCTACTTAGAGAAGAAGTCAACTCAACCTAGTAAAAAAATTCTTGTTAGTAGCCACGAGTTATATTGTTCAAAAAGATATTCTAGCCTTTGGATGGATGTTTGTTGACGGGGATCTTATAGACTTAGGGAGATGTTTATCTAAGAGGATTTTAAATCAACATTTGCTAACATAGGTTTCGTGCTCTAAGCTATTAAAAAACACCTAGATTTGGTCATGATCTTAATTTAATAGTATCATTTTGTGCTAACTATCTGGTTGAAGGGCTCTTCTTAACTCTTTTTTATAGTGCCATTTGAAGCTAAAGATGCATGATCAAAGAATGCATCGCATACTTACTAGCATGAGATCATTTGTGAGCGATCATAGAAATACACTTGATACAACATTAATTCTTTCAGACTTAGGTTCATTTTAAATTTGTAACCATCAATAATTTTTTTAGATGATGAATTAATTTTATTCTTAGCTCTAAATGATAAATTTTACTTGAGCAAATAACATTTTGTATTCTTCTTAATTTTTTATATTTCATTTGAATTTAAGTCTAAAGTGATTTGCATAAAATTTAAGAGCATTTTGATGATAATAAATATTATTTCAGATGCAATTTTCTATTAGCATTATCATCGTTGAGATATTTGATAGATTGATTTGAACTTTGTCGAATTTGCCTTGGTAAAAGATAAGGTTAATAGTTTGCGTAATATTTTAGGTAATTAAGAGATTAATCCCATTA
>NEWO01000135.1:875055-896320 GCA_003013225.1 Phalaenopsis aphrodite | reverse complement strand
ATAAAATGTGGAACAAAAATGATTTAATGAAATCTAGAATTATTCGATTCCCAATACATGATGATGTCAATTTGTCTAATTAGTGCGAGAGTATGAAGTAAAAGTCATTTTCCTTTCACAATTTAATTGAATATCATTAGTTAAAAATTGCCAATAGCATTTATGTCATCAATTTTAATTCTTATAAGGAGAAGGACCGGACTTGCAAGTGTGATTAACAACAGTATACAATAAGCAAGGTGGTTTGCTCAAGAGCACACGTAACTTTATAGGTTAGAGTTTGATTTTGAAAAAACAAGTGGATTAATAAAATAATTGCAAGACATTCAAAATATTTGCATTTCTCTCAAAATGACAACATTTAAAGTTTATTTTATATTAGTTCATGCAGTACTTCAATTTAAAGACTCGAGCACTCAACTCATTTGTAAAAGCACAAAAATGTGTTCAATTTAATAAATTTTAGACAGTTTAGAGAGTTTGCACACCTTTGAAGGTAAATTACATTACTTTGAAAGTATGACAAATGGTTTTATCACATTTTTTAGTTTGCAAAGTGTTCTTTTAACATATACTTGGCACAATGATCATAGCACATGAATACATGTTGATATCATTGTTAGTCAGCACAACATTCTTAGATGTTAGGTTTGATGTTTTGATATGTTTGTCGAAACAAGTGAAAATATTTATCAGTTTTAGTACACACAACATTTTAATTTTAGGTTTGGACATTAGTGTTTAAAAAGGCCCATGAGTAGTATTATGCTTTCTGACGTGCTTTCATAATTTTCAAAAAATGATATTTGAGTTAAAATTTCATGATGCACAAAGAAGACTTAACGATTTTTTGATTTTATATTTGTGCAAGAGTTTTGTCATTAATACACGAGTAAGCATATATACATGTTACAATTTAATTGCGCTTGTTCACAAATTGGATTCTCATTGTGCATTTAAAAATAAATGCATTTTGTTGTTTGCATTTAGCCTAAAACAAAATTCAGCAGACCCCAAAATAGCCTTCTATAACTTTTGAATACTCCCTTAACTATTTTTTAATGCTCTTACACTTCAAAGATCTTATCATTCTTGAAGTTAACAAGAGGTTTGTTTATGCCCATTGGTGAGCTATTGAGTTCTACGTAAGTCTTTATTTATGCCAAATTTGAGTCCTATTAGCTATTGAGTTCTACAAAAATCTGGTCTGCTTGGCATAAAATGTACAAACCTAAGAACTCCGATGAGCTAGGGTTTAAAAGCCTAAATCATATTGCTGATATCAACAAGTTTAAGCTTTGGTACATATTTAGAGAAGGGAGCCCCCTTTGGGCTCAATTTTTATTTCATAAATATTGTTCTATTGATCACCCTTCTACTGTCCAGTGGAGGTCTGGTGATTCTAAAATCAGGAAGGCAATTTTAAAGGCTAGAGGTGAGGCAAATAAGTTTATTTTTTGAGAAATTGGTGATGGAAGTATTTCTTTTTGGTATGATAATTGGGAGGCTAATTTTTTGGGTAATTATCCCCCTTCTCCTCTTCATCCCCATTTCTCTATTTCTAATCTCTGTGTGGAAGGGCATTGGAATGTGCATTTATTGAGAGATTTGGTAGGGGAGTTCACCCCCCAAATTTTTATGATACCTCTAGGCAACAACATTAAAGTAAGCCCCACTGGAAATTGGGCCGTAATGTTTCCATGTCTAAAATGGTTTATAACTCTTCGCATAATTTTGATCATTGGAAATGGGGAACTGAAATATGGGATAAAAGCCTGTCTCCTTCTATCTCAATATTCTTATGGAGAAATTTTCTAAACTTATTGCCTTTGGATGATATCTTGAAGCTAAAGGAATTGAGGTTAGCCACACAATGTTGTCTATGTAAATGTTGTGAAGAAAGTGTTATGCATGTTTACTTTTCATGTCCCTTTACTCCGGAAATTTAGCAAAGCTTGGGAAGGATTTTTGGTTTGAAAAACTTTATATGGAATTCTATGGAGGATTGTTTGCTTGCTTGGCAACCCAGTAGCAGTTCAGAGATTAAAATGCATTTGTTTCCTTATACGGTTTTGTGGTTTATATGGTGTGCTAGAAACAATGCCAAGCATGAGCACTCTCTCCATTCCCCCGTTTCTACTATTTCACATATTCTTTCTTACTATGACAAGGCCTCTAAGCATCTACATTTGAAGTCTGGATCTTTGCCTAAGGAGGGCTGGAAACCAACAATAATTTATTGGCAGCCCCCTCCCCCTGGCTGGATCAAAATCAATGTAGATGGGAGTTGGAATGTTAACTCTGTCGGTGCTAGGGCCATATTCAGAAATCATTTGAGCCAATGTCTTTTCATTTTTTCTTTTCTGGTGTGGGCTCTTACTCCCACTGAAGCCGAGGGTTGGGCGATCTTCCTAGTACTAACTATTGTTATTTTCCACTGGCCTTTACTTATCATTGAAACTGATTCTTCTGATTTTCTGGATTTCATTTCCAGAAAAAAATGGTCTGTCTGGAACTTATCTATATGTTTAAACAAAATTTGACAATACGTTGATTCACATGATCTTCAAGTTAGATGGAATTTTATGCATAGAGAGGTTAATGCACCAGCTGATTAGCTAACTAAACGTAGATATATTGGGGTATCTACATGTTTGGTCAGGGAGCTTCAATTACTTTTAAGGGAAGATAGTTTAGATCTCCCTTACATCAGATGATTGCCATAAAGTGATCTTTGCTTTGTTTTGATAGTTTCCATATGACCTTGGTTTTCATCTTACCGTGGAGCGCTTTTTTTGCTATTTTTTCTTCAGGCTCTTGTTTTCCTGCTCTCAGTTCTGATCTGGTCACTGCTCTCCGTTCTCCGACAGACTTGCTTACGGCTGTTCTGCCTACTTTTCCTGTGTTTTGTTTTCAGAAATAGAGAAATATTTTGAATTGTTTTCTTTTAACCTTGTTTCTATCTTTTCACAAATTTTTTACTTTACCTTTTGGATATTTTTTTGGTGAGTTGTATACCGAGGTGAGGATCCTTTTTTTCTGGAATCCTTCTTTCCCACTCTTCTATTCCTCTCTTCTTTATTTTATAATATTGCTTACGGGCTAGGGTTCGACCGAAGGATAAAGTCTCCGCCTCTGTCGCTAGTACTAACGTATCGGCAGAGGATCGTTTCGTTTACGACGATCATCGACAACAACGTGAGCTTCTGCGTCGAGCTTCAACCTCGTCGAGATGCAATCCACGGCTTTTGCGTCGGCGTCCAGCTCCGTGGTCTACGCCTGTGCTTCTCCGGCCTGATCTTCTGCTTTGTGTCTGCGTCTTTCTCTCCAACCCAACACAAATTTCTCACTGCAGGTGACAGCTGGTTGTTCTGATGGCACTTCCTTCTTCTTTTATTGAACCAACAAAGGCTTCCTTTACTCATGTGGTGGGAAACCCTCAGGTGGAGTCCGCGATGGTATTCCCCTCAAACTATAAAGAATGTCACGATAACACAGATGATTGTCCTTTTGTTAAGGAAAATAGAAAAGGTGAGAAAACAACATTTTTTTTCTCTGACTCAGAAATTTCTACCCTGACAGAAAAATTCAAGTTTGCTCTCATTAGAAAATTTCAGTGCGGACACCCACCTATGAAGGTTATCAGAAAGAACGCAAATGATCTTAAGCCAACAGGCAAGTGGAAGGTGGGACTTATGGATGTGTTGATCCAACTAACAATGGCTGAAGACTACACCAGAATTTTCTCCAAGAAATATCTTAATATCGCAGAAAAAGATATGAAGTTACTCAAGTGGTCTCCTGATTTCGACCCAAATCATGAAACTCTTAATGTACCGGTATGGTTTAGTTTACCTTGTCTCAAGCTGCATTTTTTTATCATCAGGTTCTCTACTCTATTGGAGTCATCCTAGGAGATCATTTGAAGCTAGATTTGTTTGCTTTCAACCTAACCAAACCCTCGGTGGTCAGAATACTTATGGAAAAGGATATTAATTTACCAGATGTTACTAGAGTCTGGTTGGGCAAAAACCACAATGGATATTGGCAACAAATCGTCTTGGAACACAGACCCCATATTGTACTCACTGTAAAATGTTTGGTCATATCCTTGATAAATGCTACAAGCTCCATCCTAATTTGAAAACTAAGGTTCAAGTGAATAAGGATGGGTCTAACCTCACTGCTCTAGATATTTTACTTCCACCTTGAGAGGATACTACTAGACAGGTGGTGTCTGTTGCCCCTAAGGACCCCCACATGACACTGTTGTTATTGTTACTACGAGGGATGTGATGTTGACACCTTCAAACCCCATAAAAAATAATACTGATGGACTATTACCTACAAATGAAAGTGTTCAGACTGATAATCAGGAGAGCCTCGCAGCTCCACTTCTTCAGGAAGTATCCGACATAGAGGCAACTCATACTTCACATATGCTAGAATCTATTATGGGTACAATGGTTGATATTCCTTCTGCTTCAGCTCTACCACCCCATCAGATTGATTCTTCGGAAGATGAATGACAGGTCTATTCCAGGAGGAAGGAAAAGCATGGAGGCAGACTCCAGCTCGGGAACAAATTGGATGATAGATTGGTTACTTTCGACAATGACAATCATCTTACCAGCTTACTAGCTTGCTCAATTCGTAGAACTAGAGGCAGAGGCAAGACCAAATTAGGTCGCTCTCTAACCACCTGATACTATGTATTTCGACACAGTTAGATTTTTTATTTAAGTATTTAATGTATTTTTCTATTTTTTTCTAGTTTTGGAATCATTTGTTTTTTTTGTGGGCAGGGAGCCATGTTTGGGTCCTCCACACTTTGTATCTGTATCTTTCTTTCTACTTAATATATTAGTTTCTTTGGGCTTTCATATATATATATATATATATATATATATATATATATATATATATATATATATATATATATATATATATATATATNGACGTGAGCTTCTACGTCGAGCGTTGACCTCGTCGAGATGCAATCCACGGCTTTTGCGTTGGCGTCCAGCTCCGTTGTCTGTGCCCGTGCTTCTCTGGCCCGATCTTCTGCTTTGTTTCTGCGTCTTTCTCTCCAGCTCGACGCAAATTTCTCGCTGCAGGTGACAGCTGGTTGTTCTAATGGCACTTCCTTCTTCTTTTATTGAACCGACAGAGGCATCCTTTGCCCATGTGGTGGGAAACCTCAGGTGGAGTCCGCGATGGTATTCCCCTCAAACTATAAAGAATGTCGCGATAGCACAGATGATTGCCTTTTTGTTAAGAAGGGAAGTAAGAAATGTGAGAAAACAACATTTTTTTTCTCTGACTCAGAAATTTCTACCCTTACAGAAAAATTCAAGTTTGCTCTCATTAAAAAATTTCAGTTCGGACACCTACCTATGGAGGTTATCAGAAAGAGCGTAGATGATCTTAAGCCAGTAGGCAAGTGGAAGGTGGGACTTATGGATGGGAGACATATGTTGATTTAACTAACAATAGCTGAAGACTACACCAGAATTTTCTCCAAGAAATATCTTAATATCGCAGAAAAAGCTATGAAGTTACTCAAGTGGTCTCCTGATTTCGACCCAAATCATAAAACTCCCACTGTACCGGCATTGTTTAGTTTACCTGGTCTCAAGCTGCATCTTTTCAACATCAGGTTCTCTACTCTATTGGGGTCATCCTAGGAGATCATCTGAAGCTAGATCTGCCTACTTTCAACCTAACCAAACCTTCGGTGGCCAGAATACTTGTGGAAAGGGATATTACTTTACCGGATGTTACTCAAGTCTGGTTGGGCACAATCCACAATGGTTATTGGCAACCAATCATCTTGGAACAAAGACCCCCATATTGTACTCACTGTAAGATGTTTGGTCATATCATTGATAAATGCTACAAGCTCCATCCTAATTTGAAAACTAAGGTTCAAATGAATAAGGATGAGTCTAACCTCATTGCTTTAGATATTTTAGTTCCACCTTGAGAGGATACTACTAGATAGGTGGTGTCTGTTGCCCCTGAGGACCCCCCTCATGACATTGTTGTTATTGTTACTGCGAGGGATGTGATGTTGACACCTTCAAACCCCATAGAAAACAATACTGATGGACTATTATCTACAAATGAAAGTATTCAAACTGATAATCAGGAGAGTCTCGCAGCTCCACTTCTTCCGGAAGTATCTGGTATAGAGGCAACTCATACTTCACATATGCTAGAACCTATTGTGAGTACTATGGTTGATATTCCTTCTGCTTCAGCTCTACCACCCCATTAGACTGATTCTTCGGAAGAGGAATGACAGGTCTATTCCAGGAGGAAGAAGAAGAATGGAGGCTGTGTGTGTGTGTGTGTGAATTTACATCCGGAAAATGAAGACCTTGTGTGACTGAGAAGAGGTTGAATTTTTATTTGTTGAGGGCAACTTAAATAATGACATGCAATCATGTTTTAAACTTGTTGCTGAATTTTTATGTGTTTCTAGATGGCCAATTTTGTTGTGAACCATATTAATGAATGCAAACTCCAATTTTGAGTTTTGGGGTTTTTTTTTCATTTAAATAGTTATTTTTGTTTGTTCCACCTTCGAATTTATTAATTGATGTAGTGTAGGAGACACTTTAGATCTAGTGCCCATTGCTACCTTCCATGTTCATGGAAAACACACATGTACTTAATTGCATAGAACTTTGAATTAACTCTCTATTGAATGAATTTGCCAGCTTAGCATTTTCTCTCCCTAGCTTTCGAAGTCAGAAATAAAATGTACAGCTAATATTGATTTGCTATCTAATAATTAAGTGTTGTTGAGATGAGAATGCTTAGATGGATGAGTGGCTTGACACTTAGAGACAAAATGTGAAATGAATATATATGTGATAGGGTTGGTGTAGCTGCAGTGGCGGACAACATTAGAGAGAGTCGTCTTAAATGATTTGGTCACATTAATCGTCGACGATCTTATGATCCTATTAGGAGAATAGATGTTCTAGATTCCACTTATATTAAGAAAAGCATAGTTGGACCTAAAAAAAATTGGGCATGTTGTATAAAACATGATCTTAATATGTTAGATTTAAATGGAAATATGACACTCAATATGATGCAGTGGAGAAAAAGGATTCATATAGCCAACGCCACTTGATGAGATGAAGGTTTTTTGTTGTTCTTGTTGTTGTAGTTGTTGTATCTAATAAAAATCAACATGTTTTTCCTTGTAATTGAGAAGGTGTGTATGGTTCTTTACTTCTTGCTTGTTATGATGAACAGAATGATGAATACCAAAGCATATACAGCATTGTTGAGATTTTTTTTTTTCTTCAATACAGGCTAATTTTCTCATTGCCAACCTTTTTTTTATCTCATCAAAATAATCATCTAATTATTATACACGAACAAGATTTTTTGAATGGCAGCTTGAAGAGAGGACCAAAAGTCTTGGAAGTAAGGTTATGCCAAAATCAAATGTAATTTTGAAATATCGAATTGTAGCCCAAAACTTTTATATCTTTTTTTTTTTTTTTTGCATTATAATTTCTTTCGTTAAGGATTCAACAACCCCATATCCCAATGGTTGGACAAAAAAATTAATTTATTGTTTTACATCTTTTATCTAGTTTTTCTCCTATGTTCAACTACCTTAGTACCAACCAAAAAAACTTGTAACCGACTAATGACATAGGAACTAATAGTGATCAAACTTTCAATAATAAAAATAGACCGCTAATATACAGATAAAATTAGCTAAATCATCACCTTCTCAATCCCCCCAATTGGGGGGATGCTTGTAAACTAAGTAGGACTGCATATTGTATACAGGCTAAGAAAAAAATAATGAAGAGTAAGGTTAGTCCTAAATTATTTCTGGAATAAATATTCAGGAGCAATATGATAAAACAAAATTAGAAAAATAAATAAACTTCCAAAAAACAAATAATTCCTCATTAGGAATGTCTAAACTCCAAAGTCAATCATCTACTTATAAATTAGCAACCCATCTAAAGATCAAACATTTCAGACAACTTCCATGGCTCTGGCCAACAAAAATAAAACAAACCAGTACTTACGTGGAATATACAATGACTCCTCCGGAACGAACTAATTGAACAGCCTGATCAAACATTCTTCTTTGATACTTGGCGTGAGTTTGCAGGGACTCTATCGTCTCCTAGATGAAACAAAAGAGATCATTACTAGCGTTCAGTTAGACCAGAGAACATAAATGCATAAATATGAGCACAAAACCCATGTATCGCTAGTGTTTTAAAGGATGGCTTCATTCTGCTTTTTAAACACATCGTATCATCACTCTAGATAAGTGTGTGCAATACTGCCCCCATCTTACAATTTTTCATTCTTTCCTTGCTACTTTTTAGATGTATATAAGTACAAAACACAAGCATATCAAGAACTTGAAAAAAGAAATGAATAAAATTGTGTTAACTGTCAAAATGGTCCCATGACTATTTAGATGGAACCAATTTAATCCCAGAGTTTATAAGTGTTAAATTAGTTCTCAGACTATTTTAATAGAGGCTAAATTAGTCCTCACTAGGGAATACTCCCATATTAAAAGAGTCTGGTATTTGACTTGATACTTTTATAAATTCTGGGACTACAATGGCCCTTTTGTGAAGAGTCAGGAGACCATTTTTACACTTCTCGAATAATATTTTTATCAAGAACTTGAATCTACACAACGGTAGTTGTTTAATAATCTCTCTTGCATTTTAAAATCTCGATGTGTGCATCCTAGAACCGCAACTACTCTTATAATCTTCTATAAGTCAAGATGAATGGTTGATGAAATTATGATGATGATGCTTATCTATTTAGTATTCATGTTTACACCTTTTTCTGTTTGGCTATGTGGCAGAACATTAATATTAAAGGCAAGTGTAGGAACCATACCCACACTAGAAAAGAAAGTTGATAAACATATATGATTCAGCCAGATGTACAGTGAAGAAAGTACTCAGAAGGCAGACAATTAGATTTTTAGAAAAGTCTAAAAAGTTGAAGTTGTTAACTACTGCAAACATGATTTGAAATTAAGTTAAAAGATCTTAGTTGACGTGAATAATAAAGAAGAAATTTTTTTATATCTATTTTTGGGATATTTGGGCAAATTTGCATACACACGTACACCGAATAACTAGAATGATTGAAATAAACAACAATTGAAATTATTAAATCTAAGACATAAGGTTGGTTTTATATCTTATCCTTCTATATGTCATGTCTGTGCTCATGTCATGGCACCAAAAAACATGTAGTGCGAAAATTACAAAACTAATACACTAAAAGCCCATCCCGAAGTAGATCATGACGTAAATAAATATTGGATATAACATTTTTCTTTAAAAAAAAATAGAATACCCAAGTAAGTATGTATATAAACAGTTGATTAAAGATTTTAGTTGTTGAGTGATCAATTCAAAAGAAATCTTTCATAGAGCCATCCCTTGCACAGGCCAATACTCACGGTGCACCCGAGTGTGTGAGGACCATTTGACCATGCAAGGAGTAGACAAGAAAACAAGCATAGTCGATAAAGCCCACAGTAATATAATGAAGTTATTCAAATACTCCTATAGGTATGATCATCACAATGATAATGACTGGGGTTCCAACTTTTATATTCAAAATATATAGCATATTTTCTCTTCCAAAATAAAAATCATTAATATGCGCGCACATTCTTGAGCAAATCATCTTGCTCCCATCTTTTGAAGTCCAATCTTTCATTTCTCCAGGAGTAGACAAGATTTCCATCTCATGATGAACTAATGCAGCACTAATCAAGTAAGTGTCCTCTGGTCAAAAAAAATTATGGTGAGTTGTAAACCTCCAAAATTATTTTCATCTTCCATTCACAAATGGTCTTCAAAACCTCTCACAAAGAAAATTCATATACCAAAACATACAAATTCGAAGTTATGCCGACATGACTAATCACAAACATTGATCCCTAGACACTATTCTTTATATTTGAAATTGAGTTGGCAAATTCTAAGACATAATAAAATTTAAAATAAATTTAAATCACATAGAAATTATATACCCAATCCTCAGCAAACAAGCAATAGTCCACAAGGTTTAAAATAACAAAATAAAATTATACAAATACACTGATAATGATCGTGTTTAAAAAAAAAAAAATTAACTAGATAGGATCTTTATTGGCTTATCATTAAAATTCTAATGTTAATCATTTTGGGCTTAAATCTCAATGAAAATCTAAAAAATTAAATAAATTATAAAATCAACAAATCTTCAAGTGAAACATATTGTCATATGCTTAAAACTAAATTCATATACACTCAGTAACAATTTATTGGGGGTTATAAATTTAAAATTCATCTAAGCTCACAAAGAGATAATGTAATGTCAAGTATACCTCTATGATTACCCTCAAAAAATCTCATGCATTAAATTTTTGAGGTTGTGACACTCACAGATCGTAATAATTTCAACCTATAGCCTAATCCTCAAGTTAACAAACAATAGAATCGAAAAGGCCTATAATGTGATTAATTTCTAGAAAAATTCAAATCATATGTAAATCACAAACCCAATCCTTTATAGTTAAACAAAGTCGATAAGATCCAAAATGATAATAAAAATGAATCAAATGCCCATATGATAGGCAGCATGATCATTGCACATTATAATGAAAGAGGATTCACCTTTTAAAATAAAAAATTTTGAAGTGCAAATCTTCTCGCTCAAAAATTAAATTCGCCAATAACATATATATTCTCAAGCAAGTGGTATTGCTTATAGAACAAGTCTCATCTTTAGAAGCTCGATTATCCAGGTACATAAGGCTAGAGTTGACAAAACTTCACACTCTTGATGAACTATCATAATATCAATTAAAAGAATATTTTCTAGTCAAGTAATTTATAGTTGAATTTTCAATTATGAAACCTACAAAACTAATTTTTAATTTTTATTTACATACGACCTTCAAAGAATCTTACAAAAAAAAAAAAAAATCATTTAAAAATGAACATTCTCAGTTTCAATACACTTTCAAGGTACAATGATGAGTTCAACTACAGCTCAATCCTTTATATATAGTATAGAATCAACAGGGCATGCAACACAAATAAATGTCCGGCTAAATTTAATTAAAATAAATTATGAATTCAATTCTCTATAAATAAGAGAGAGCCGATAAAGCCTATAATACAATGAATGTCTCAGGAGTTTATTGTGTTGAGTTTTACAGCATACTAGGTATTACTCTGCTTGCTGCTTCAAATAAAACTAGAGGTAATGAATAAGTCTAAGTAGGGATCATATTTTAAATCAAATACGACATGTTTTGATATAAATCATAAAGCATGATCGTGCAATATATACATATATATATGATAAAATTTTGATGTTTAGTAGAGGTTCTATAGATGAAAGAATAAAATACTTAAAGAAGCTTCCATACATTAGAGATTTGCAAATTTACTTGATCGCTATCAGTTAGGAATTGTTATCATAAGTTTGGGTAGTTTACATAAATGAATATATCACTTACCCTATTCTAGTGGTACATTTTCAAAATAGATGTTGGTAGTAGTTTCAATAACTAAAATGATACCCACTTTTGTTACGCCTTAAATTTGACTAGGAAAGGTTGTCAGTCATCGGGTGTGACCAGAATTCAAATAGGGAGAATTGTTTCAACAACATGCAAAATCATTGTTTCATTTGTATATAAGCAATAATTTAAACTCTATTTTCATCACACTTCAAAAACCGCCATTAATCCTAATCCACTTATTATAGCAACGCCCTGCATCCCTCAAATTTCTTGACATAGTGATGGTCATGATTCTCTAGAGTCTTATGATTTCGATGAGAGTACTAAGAGTGTTTACTTGCTAATGAATAAGAGGTTTTAAATTCTATTTACTACAGGATTGCAAAAAACTGAATATCTATATTTTGACTGGACATTAAGCAAGAAAATGCAAATAAGGCCTTTTGTGTTTACGCTCCTGCGGATTTAATTTCACAGGCTATCATGTTATATGTATGTTGCACAAATACAACAACAACAACAACAATAAACATTTATCCCACTAAGTGAGATCCGCTACATGAATCATTTTTCTCCATTGCCTTATATTGAGAGTCATTCTAATAAATTATCATATTTTATACAACATGTCCAGGTTTTTCAAGGTATACCTCCACCTTTCTTAACCTAAGTACTCTCCTAATAGGATCATTAGATTGTCAAGGTTTAATCTGAGAAAACCATCTAAGACGACTCTCCCTAATTTTGTCTGTCATTAGAGCTACACCAACCCTATCACAGATATATTTATTTTGCATTGTCTCTAAGTGCAAAGCCACTCATCTACCTAAGCATTCTCATCTCGGCAACACTTAACTTAGTATTATGCTTCTCTTTTAAATGCCAGCATTCAGCGCTATAGAGCATTGCCGGTCTCACCACCCTCTTATAAAATTTTCCTTTCAGTCTAAGCGGTACTTTTCTATCAGACAAAAGGCCCGAAGCATTCCTCCGCTTCAACCAACCAACTTGAATTCTACTATTAACATCCCTATTTATATCACCATCACTTTGAACAACAAACCCGAGATATCTAAAACGATCACACCTTTTAATAAATTGATCACCCAAAGTTACACTTCTGTCACTAGAACCACTAGTATTAAAATTACATTTCATGTATTCAGTTTTAGTTCTACTCAAATGAAGGCCTTTAGACTCCGATGTAGATCTCCATAATTCAAATTTTTCCTGGGTTTTTTCTCTCGTTTTATCCACAAGAAGGATATCATCAGCAACAAGCATACACCAAGGTACATCCTCCTGTAAATGTCTAGTAAGGCCATCCATAGATAAAGCAAAAAGATATGGGCTTAAAGTCGATCTTTGATGTAATCCAACAGAAATAGGAATATATTTGGTCAATCTTCCTTCAGTTCGAACACAAGTAACAGCTCTAGTATACATATATTTAATGATTTGAATATAAGTCATATCAATACCTCTTTTCTAAGAACTCTCCAAAGGATATCTCTTGGAACCTTTTCGTAAGCTTTTTTCTAAATCAATAAAAATCAAATGTAGATCCTTTTTATTATCTCTGAACTTCTCCATCAAACCTCTCAATAAATGTATAGCTTCCATAGTAGACCTGCCCCACATAAATCCAAATTTGTTATGAGAAATCTTTGTAATACGTCTCAACCTATGTTCAACCACCCTCTCCCATAATTTTAAAGTGTGACATATCAACTTAATTCTTCTATAATTTGCACACTCTTGTGCATCCCCTTTATTCTTAAAAATGGGGACCAAAATACTCTTCGTCCACTCCTCAGGCATCTTTTTAGTTTTTAAAATAATATTAAAGAGATTAGTAAGCCAAGAATCTCCCAAATCACTTAAATATTTCTATACTTCAATAGGGGTATCATCAGGTCCTACAAACTTTCCACCCTTGGCTTTCTTTAAAGCCTCCTCAACTTCTTTTTAACTAATGTGATGGTAAACATGAAACTTTTTATTATTATTAATGATATTAAGATCACTAAGGTCGATCATATTTTCAGAAACTTCATCAAAAAGTTTATTAAAATAACTCACCCACCTATGTTGAATATCTTTTCTAAGAAAAGCATTTTTTTTTTATTTTCATCTTTAAAACACTTAACTTGAGTTAAATCTTTACTTTTCTTTTCTCTTTGTTTGGCTAATTTATATAAATATTTTTCTCCCTCCTTAGTATCTAATCTATTTTAAAGATCACTAAAAGCAGAATTTTTAGCATCGTTGATTATACTTATAGACTCTTTGTGGGTCGTTTGATATTTTTTCAAGTTTACTAAGCTTTTACATTTAAATCAATTTTTATAACATAATTTCTTATATTTTATCTTTTCTTGCGCATTATTATTCCACCAACAACTATTTTTATTTATGGAAACTTTTCTTTTGATTCTCCAAGTACAACTTTTGTCACTTGTTTAATAGTGTGTTATTTTATTCCACATAGAATTTGCTTCTTCATGAACATCCCAAATCTTGAAATCTTGAAGTTTACTCATAAAATTAATTTTACTTGTTTATTTAGAT
The DNA here is from genome assembly GCA_003013225.1 of Phalaenopsis aphrodite. Taxonomy (NCBI): domain Eukaryota; kingdom Viridiplantae; phylum Streptophyta; class Magnoliopsida; order Asparagales; family Orchidaceae; genus Phalaenopsis; species Phalaenopsis aphrodite. The sequence continues at coordinate 882,201 of NEWO01000135.1, read as the reverse complement.
CTTGTACGAATACTTTTCTTTTTTTCTCTAAAAGTTCTTGGTAGTTGACCATGATGTACCATATCAGTTTTTAATAATAAAATTTTGGTTTCAAAAATAGAGAATGCACAAATATCTTTTTTTTTTTTACATTTTGTAAACAAGCTCGCACTTAGCACCAAATAATTTCATCTGTCAATTTCGATAGTTTATAACTATGAAAATCATCATGGAAATTCAGAGCATCCTAGAGTCGGTGCAAATTATTGAAAGTTTTGTGTGAATATGATCGCAATAAAAACAGGAATTGAATTTCCAAGGTCCACAATATAAAGTTAATTCACAAAAAAAAAGAACATGTAAATTGTAAAATAGATTATATTTAGATAAGGAATTACATCGGCAGCAAACAAACGAGGTCGTAAGCCAAGGGCAGAACATGGAGCATCGAGCAGTACACGATCAAAACTGTTAGGTAGAAAACCTTTTGAATTCTCAGCCCTCCCACCTACAGAATGATTTCTTCCCGGTCCATTTTTCATTGTTTGAGTGGGCCTTCTTAATTCAGCATTGTTGACGTATCTTCCATTTCCATAATTTCTATTGCCGGATGAAAGAAGGCCTGATAACCCAAAAAATCATAACTAAGCATATAACTTCCTAAGCTAAAAATGGAGCAACTAAAGCATTCCATCAACTACACTGAACACCTTTATACAGAAAGGGGGGGAATTTTGAAAATTTTGTAAGTTAAATAAATGCACAAGCAAAAACCCATAAAAGAGCGTTTTTTAAAGAAAATTTTGAAGTTCAGCAAGATAATACTTGCTTGAAGTAACATCAAGAGATCGCATAAAGAAAGAACAAAACAGCAAAAAAATATTTTTCCAAAAAAAAAAAAAACAAAACAACATAAATATCACCATTTCATAGCAAGTAAGGCCAGAGTAACATAAACCAGCTAAATTGATAAAATTATAAATTGCAGATAAATACTTATGAGAATGGAGCTTTCAGAAAGCAAAAAAGAAAAAACAACTGAAGAAAGCACTTTGCTTAAAGTTTAATGATAAAATAGCCATGGCAGAACTAAGGAATTTTAGCAGGCGTGAGCTTGGAGAGCTTGCGTGAGCTTATTTTGGAGTACAATAATAGATAGAATTTTTATGAAGCATCAAGCACTAGAATGACATGTTTTTTCTATTAAAAACGTTCACAAGGATCATGCCCCGATTCTCATTTTGTAGAGCTATCTCTTAAGTTCGAGTAACGAAGATATATGACAGAAATTTAGCTTATCATTTCTATCTTTTATTGTTGTCATTATTGCGTACAATCATGAGCTAAAGATTAAAAGAGAAGCGTGCCAAAAATCTGTAAGCTACAAAAAAATCATGCTGGTCGCTTCTAAGAGAATTCGTGTAATCCCAAGAGAAATTTTTTAAGAACAAATTAGATTTGCTGATAAGATAATACCCAAAAAATTCAATCTCAATTTGTGAGGACTTTATATTCTAGTTTTAAGTTTATCATTCTTGCCAACTATAGAAAACTATCGATTATGGCCAGTCATTAGGCACTAAATACTTAACATATAATAAGAATAGTTTGATTTTAGATTGCAAAAATTCACCATCTATAACTTTAAGCAAATGATGAAAAAAATGATGAAAAACCCGATCAAGATCATATAATTCCATCATTTTGCATTGTTGTGCACCCTAATCTATTTAGTTAAAGGATGTAGTTGATGCAACCTGACTTAAAGATCTTTTTATTGGCAGTGGATTGAATCATCCAAAAGAATCTTATAGACATGGGATGGATGTTTATCCAAGAGGACAATTTTAAGAAAATCTTAGCTAACAAAGGTATTTGTGTCGGATCAAGTGCACCCTTATCATTCACAACTCAAAGAGCTGAACTATTAGAGAACATCCTAGCATTGTATTCATTTATATTAAAAAAATTGTATCTAATACATGAATTTTTAAATTACTAAAACATATAGCAATTGTTGTCATCTAGCTGATACACTTTTTAGTCAATGTTTTCATAACTAAAACATTAATGTTAATAATAAGAGCATACTCAATGTTTACATAACTAGTTTGTAAATCTTATTTAGAAGCATTGTTATTGTATTTATTGATGATATCTTGATCTATTTTAAAAGTGAAGAAGAGCATGCTCAACATCTCATAGCAACATTAAAATTCTTTAGGAGAATAATTTAAACAAGAGAGTAAACTATAAGAGAGTTTTTTTTTAACACTATCAATAGAACAAAAGTTTATATTAATCCTGCCAAAATTAGAGCAATTATGGATTGACTAAGATCAAGCAGTGTAACTGTACCGTTCTGTTTCATTTATCGAGAGAAAAATCAAAGAATCGTGAGAATCGAAATGAGAAGTCGGGAAGCCAAAGAGGGTGGGAAGTCAACCGAGAGGGTCGGGAACACGAAAGGATATTTTCATGTATAAATTATCGCGTGGGAAGTACAGAAAGGAGAGAAAAGGCTTACCTGAGAGTCGAACAGCGGGTACAATACTAGGCTGAGTCACGACTTAGACCGGAGCTCTTGTGCGTGCAATCTGAGAGCAGAGAAAGAGAATGCGAGTACAAACGCTCAATCCTGAGCAGTCGAGCATAAGGAGAGAAGCTTTGTGCAGAGGCAAAGGAGAATCTCTCGTGCCCACCATCTAAGAAGAGAAGAGGAAGAAGCATCGTGCGGAGGACAAAGACTAGACGTGTGGAGTTCGTGCGTTCATGCGAGAGGGATTCAAAGCTGAGCTCTCATGCAATACAGATGTTGCAAAAAGTTTCTTCTCGTGTGGTTTGGGCTCGACCGAGCAATGATAAGATATTTAATAAGAATGTTATAAATATATTTTAAATATATATATATATTTAAAAAGCCCAAGGGCTAATTTTATTGAAATTGAAAAGATATATAGATTGTATGAGAGGACCCAAAAAAAAGGTGTCCTACCCATACGATACATCAGATACTAGCATCCTAAAAGGATGAAACAAAGATAAAACACAAAAAAACAAAGCTTGCAGGAAATAAGCTGCTAAGCACGAGCCAACTTGGTCTTGCCTCTGCCTCTGATTCTAGGACCGGAGAGAGCTAACAAATTGCTGAGTGTCGTTCCATTACCCGAAGTTACTAAAGTATCATCCATTAAGTTCCCAAGCTAGGGTGTGCATCCATTCTTCTTTTTCTTTCTAGATGTGTAAACATGTCATTCTTCATCTGAGGACTAGCTCATCTGATCGGTGTGGTCAACGGATTGTTAGGCATGTAGGAGAGAATGAGCCCCCAGCTCCTGACTAGCGGTAACAACATTCTGATTCTGGAGAGATGGTAAGCATGTCTCTTCAACACCTGAAGCATCTTGGGGATGTGGAGCTTCAATACTATCTTGATTATCGGACCCAAGAAAACAATCTGCCAATATATCAGTCGGAAGAACAGAGAGAGTATTGTCTTCGATAGTGGGAGGTGGAGGTGGCATCGTGTCAACCGGTGTTTCAGTAGTTTGTGGAATGCACTCAAGAGAGGAGGAGGCACATGTATGAGGTGGGGGCAGATCCAGAAGCGTTTTTACTTGAAATTTTTAAATTTGGATGCAACTGATAACATTGAGAATGAGAATGTCCAAACATACGGCAGTGAGTACAATAAAGTGGTATTTGTTCAAGTTCTGCTTGTTGCCAAAATCTCTGATGTTATGTATCAATCCATATTTCTCCCGGAAAAGGTAAAATAATATCTTTTTCTATAAAAATTCTGGCTTCTAAAGGTCGAGTTAGATTCACTGTAGGTGTGTCAGTTTTGAGGGGTTTACAGTATACCATCCTTAAAGTGAAGAGAAGCTCTTAATCAAAAAGGCGAATCTTCAAACCTGGGAAACGAAGCCAAACAGGAATTGTAGGAGGTTCAGTACGAGGGTCAAAATCCACCGTCCATTTTAACACCTCCATCACCTGATTTTCAATTCAAAGAAGTCTTCTCGCAAACAAATAAGTGTAGTCTTCATCATTTGATAATTGAATGAGAATGTGGCGATCATCCAATTTACCGATCTTCCAACCCCCTTTCAGCTTCATTTGCTCAAAGTCCTTTCGAATTAGTTCAAGTTTAGGGTTTTCATAAAGAGACTTACCTACTAAGAACAGTCGGCAAGGCGCAGCTAAGGTGGAGATCTCTGCTTCAGTGAGAAAGATTGCAGGTTTGTCATTTTTACGGGAAGCTTTTTTGAGAAATATGGTTTCAATGCCAAGTGCAAAATTTTCATGGTATCGTTATGGAAACATATTGGAAAGAGGGGCGGAGACGAGGTTATCACTGGCGAAGGCGGCTGCGTAGGAACGCGCTGATGTCATTCAAACGCCGACGATCAGCATAAACAGCGCACGCCGCAATTCGTCGCAGGGCGCGAAACAACGCACGCAGCGGTGGCGTCGTAGGGCGCCAAGGAGGAGCCTGCGCAGGCGAGCGGGCGAGCTAAGGCCCCCGAAACTCTGGCGAGCGGCGCTGCGTGACGACGCAGCGTCACGTCTTCTCTACCGCAGACGATGCCACCAAAGCACGGTCGCATGAGATTGGAGATCGGGGCATATATATATATATATATATATATATATATTTGAAAGCCCAAAAAGGCTAATATATTAAATAGAAAGAAAGATACATATACAATGTGTGGGAGGGCCCAAGCATGACATCCTGCCCACAAAAAAATCACAAATGGTTCCAAAACTAAAAAAACAGAAAATACATTAGATACTTAAATAAAAAGCCTAACAATGCCGAAATACATAATATCAGGTTGCTAGAGAGCGACCCAATTTGGTCTTGCCTCTGCCTCTAGTTCTAGGGAAGGAGCAAGCAAATAAGCTGGTAAGAAGATTGTCATTGTCGGTAGTAACCGATGTATCATCCAATATGTTCTCGAGCTGGAGTCGGCTTTCATTCTTCTTCCTCCTAGAATAGACCTGATATTCCTCTTCCGAAGAATCAGTCTAATAGAATGGTAGAGCTGAAGCAGAAGGAATACTAACCGTAGTACCCACAATATATTCTAGTATATGTTAAGTATGAGTTGACTCTACACCGGATACTTCCTGAAGAAGAGAAACTACGAGGCTCTCCTGATTATCAGTCTGAACACTATCATTTGTAGGTAATAGTCCATCAGTATCATTTTATATGGGGTTTGAAGGTGTCAGCATCACATCACTCGCAGTAACAGTAACAGCAGTGTCATGGGGGAGATTCTCAAGGGCAACAAGCACCTCCTTTCTGGTAGTATCCTCCCCAGGCGGAACTAAAATGTCTAGAGCAGTGGGTTTAGACCTATCCTTATTCACTTAAACCTTAGATTTCAAATTTGGATGAAACTTGTGGCATTTATCAAAGATATGACCAAACATCAGGTTACGTGCCAATAACCAATATGGGGGTTTGTGCTCTATGATGATTTGTTGCCAATAACCAATATGGGTTGTGCCTAGCTAGACTTTAATAACATCAGGTAAAGTAGTATCCCATTCCACAATTATTCTGGCCACTGAGGGTCTGGTTAGGTTGAAAAAAGGCAGATCTAGCGGTGGTATTCTCTTTTGTGGAGTCCGCGGTGGTATTCCCCTCAAGCTATAAGAAATGTCGCGAGGGAACAGATGATTGCCCTTTTGTTAAGAAAAGAAGTAGGAAAGGTGAAAAAACAACAATCTTTTTCTTTGAATTAGAAATTTCTACCCTAACGAAAAAATTCAAGTTTGTTCTTATTAAAAAATTTCATTGGGACACCCTCCTATAGATGTTATCAGAAAGAGTGTTGATGATCTTGAGCATAGGTGCGTGAAAGTTGGAATCATGGATGGGAGACATGTATTGATCCAACTAACAGTGGTTGAATACCACATATATTATATACATATATATATATATATATATACATAATTACATAAAAAGAAAAATAATGAAAATTTACTACTTAATTAATGTAAATTTAATAACTAATTAAAGTGATAATTATAAGTTTTAATATGACTGCCCAGGTTTATTACAATTTGTTGTTATTTTAAACTAACTTTTCAGTTTAATTAAGCGATTAAAGATGAACATTAGAAAAAATAATGTTCATAGAAGACGCGAATGACTAGTAACGAGGTAATTTTAAATATATTGCTATAATTTAATTTGGTTAGTGGCTCTTTCATTTATTAAATTTTAGATGAATATAAAAAAATTAGTTCCCATCGTCCGACCATCTGCTCCCATCTTGGTTAATTTCAATTCCCGATCCGAGTCATGACAAAAGTGGTATCAGAGATAATGTTTAGGATTAATTAGTGAAATCTTGATGAAAGAGCCAATAAGATAATTATAAGAAAATTTGAATAATTATTAAAAAAAGTAAAGTTAACTGAAAGTCATAATTAATATTCATTCAAACATAGGGATACACCCAAAATCAATAAAGAAGAAAATCTGATAGAAAAAGGAGGCAAAAAACTTATAATATGAATACGAATGCCCTCAACCAAATGATGGCAGTGGTGGCAGTTGATTCCGGAGTCTAGATCGCAGCCTATCAGAATACAGTCGCTCTGGATAAGTACTTGAAGATATTTCAAGATCTACGTACTGAAAATCCGATTGAAAAGGAGAACTAGCTAATAAAGATATAGAATATGCTAGATAGCTTAGCTTGTCCGAATGAAAGAAGAGCACCGTTGGCGACGTTTGTGTCAAATAGAGAAGACGAATGATGGTAGTGTAGGCAGCGTCCGAACAAGCTAGGGGACATACTTAATATCATAATCAGTTGGGGGAATTCATCGAGCTATTCAGAGAATGGTTTGTACCCTTATCCTCTTGAAGACAAATGCATGATAAGTTCATCAAGTGGAGGCAAGGAGGGAAAAAAAGTCATGCAATATGAGTGGACCTCATTGCACTATCAAAGTATGTGCCACATGATCGCTACTGCAGAAGAAAAGTGCTGCAGATTTCTTTCGAGATTAAAGGACTTGATCAAACAGTAGTTGGTACCTTTAGGGATCGATGAATATTTGGTATTATTGAAACGAGCTAGAAGAGTGAAGATTGACAATCAACTAACTCAGAAGAATAAAGAGATGCACAAGAAC
>NEWO01000135.1:848205-862190 GCA_003013225.1 Phalaenopsis aphrodite | reverse complement strand
ATTCAAGATTTCTCTAGTATTAGTACACCTTTTACTAGATTGACTCAAATTGATTAAAATTATGTGTTTTGATTCATACAAATAAAATTTCTAAAAGTCTAAAAATTATTCAACATAAGGAACTATTTTAAACATTTCTTTAGACGGAGATAGAATTTAGATTTATAGTGATGCTTCACATCAGAATTTTGGTAATGATAAAATATAATAGAATAGAGTGATAATTTATGCCTCAAGATAACTTGATGCATAAAAAACATCATATCCATAACTTGGAGATGGTCAAAAATATTTTTGCATTGAAGAATGGTGTTCACCTCATTGATCATAGGAACTTGAAATATATTTTACTTGGAAAGAGCAGAACTTAGGCAGAGTTAATGGCATGAGTTAATTAAAGGTTATGATTTGAAAATTTGGTATCATCCAAGTAAGATAAATGTGGTCAGAAATACTTTGAGTGGTAAATTTTCAACTTATGTAGCTTAGATGATCACTCAAGAATGATAAGCAGTATTTAAGATAAAATCTCTTCAACTAAAGATAATACCTCTAAGAGATAATTTGACTATAGGTTACATGACTATTCAACAAACAATCAAATCAGATGAAATTGTTCAATTGATGCATTTAGAGAGCAAGTTCAAATTCAAATGAAACTCCAGTTAACTACTGATCATGCAGGTATATCAAGATTTAAAGATCGGATATATGTTCAAGGTAAGGTGGAACTTTGACAAGAAATAATTCGAGGACGCGCTACTTTATATTCTTTCATATAGGGGTACAATAAAATCTAAAAGAGCTTTTCAACTGGTATGATATGAAAAATAATATTGCAAATTTTGTATGTCGTTAACTTGTCAGGTGTTTAAGGATAAATATTACAGACATAATGAACTGTTGCAACCTCTTTTTATTCCTGAAGGGAAGTGGAAGGAGGTTATAATGAATTTTATAGTTAGCTTACTTAGATCTAAACAAGAACATGATAAAATTGGAGTGACAATTGACACGCTTGCTAGAAACATTTATTTCCTACCAATCAAGCAAAATTATCTACTAGATAAGTAGGAAGAATCTAGGTGGATAATATTATTCAACCACTGTTGATCTCATTTTTTAGGTCATTTCTTTTTCCTTAGAGTCTTAGGATCTAGCTTTAGGAGTTCCTATTGATCGTCTTAGAAAACTAGAATTGTGACCCACCCTTTAAGAAATTATAGTCACTTCTTATTCTTTTTTGATGTCTAACATTTATGGCACAAGACCATCGTTTTATGAACGAGCGATTATGGGCTATTTTGTGAAGACTCAAGAAAAAAGTTCCTAATAGGACTCTAAGCCTTAGGAAAACTTCATCACGACTTTTTCGTCACATACACACACCAAATGCATAAAATTCACTGGGTTGCACGAAATCGGACATCAATTAAGCATAAAGGACGGGTGAAAATGCGAACATCTCCAGATGACCTCCGACGACAAAATGGACTGCGTCAACGCGTCCGGGATACCTATTTTGGTAGGAAAGGGCACTCATATTGCCATATTTTCGACACGAGAAAATTGACACATAAATCGATGAATTCGTCAAAACGACCTCTGACAGAAAAACAGACAGCGCCGGTGCGTCTGAAATGTCGAAATTACCTAGGGAGGACACCCATTTTGCTGGGATGCCGCACACAAATAAATTGCACTAAATTTGATTTTTTTTATATAAATAAAAAAAATCCTTATTTTAAATCCCTAAAGCCCTAAATTCCTAAATCGAACACACTCGCCTCCCTTCCATCCTCTCGTTCACGAACCAACCGAGCCCTCCCCCTTCTTCTCGTTCGCGAACCGGCCCCCCTCTCCGATCGCGAAGGTTCGGCCCGCGGTCCCCTCCTCGTACGCCTGCCGCCCTGCAAAAAGCTTTCACGTCGTGCCACGCGTGCTGCTCCTCTGCGACAAAGCTTCGCCTCTGTCGTCTTCTCCTCACGCGAGGTTTGTCGCTTTTCTTGGCTCGGCTCACCGCCCAGGTGAGGGATTGTATTCTTACTCCTCCCTCTTTTGCTATAAAAACCCCATTTGAGGAGTTCCTAGGGCTGGCCTAAAATCTGGAGAGGGGGTAGGTGCTGCCGATTTGTTTTTTGAGTTGGTGTTCACGAGAATGTTGTAGCTTGTTTTTAATGCTTTCTTCTAGATCAACCAAGTGAGGTTTGGGGTTATTGGACCTTTCTAGCTTTTCATTTTATTCAGTTGAAGTCTCATTGCAATATTCTTATGATTTATTTTTTTTTGCTTACTTGAGTTGTTGCTTCTGATATGGCATTTATCTCTTGGAGTTTAATTACTTAGAAAGTCATGATATCAGAAAAGAAGCAGTTATATTAAATATATATATCGTTCCCTTGTTTTCTTGGTCAGAATGCTTTGAAATTTCGTAAATAACAATGCTTTAAGTGTTACACAGGCAATTGCCCCTTTAAGATACAGCGAGCTATTGTTTTAAAGTCATGAATTGGGTGGCGCGTGAGTGGATACTGGCTATGATTTGTATAGAATTTGGAGGTAACTGTTTTATTTTATTTACCCTGTGCATGTTCTCTGATTTCACGGTGGCATCTTTGGTATGACATGAAACATTTAGGTGGTATAAATGTGAAAATAAAATTTAGAGGTTACATGTGTAAAGACATGAAGAGTGGGGGTGTTATAAACATAGATATATATGAAGGCTTCTAAGCAATGATTATATTCCAGGAATTTGAAGTCCCTTCAGTTGGTTTAAAAGGAAATAAAACAAAATATACCACAGGATTGTTCAGCTAGTTTGAGAGGCCTTAAGATTACAATATTTAGAGATGTTTTATTTGTTTTTACATAATATTTAAGGCCTCTTGTGATCTTGCCGAAGTTAACTCTCGATTATACGGAACATGTTGATTGAGCTATTTAGTGGGTTGATTTAATTGATATCTTTGTAATCTTGCTGAAATTAATTCTCGGTTGCATTACATGAGTTGAGTTTTTTGTTTGTGGTGGATTGGTTTTGTTGTTACCTTTGGAAGCATATCGAAGTTAACTCTCAAATGGATGAAATGAAAAAATTGAGATTTTTGAAGTATTCTGATTTAATTATTATCCCTGGAGTTCACTGAAGTTAGCTTTCTGTTGCATGGGATGCATGTATTACAATCAATACAGGGTGCTAATACAATCCTTATTATATGTTGCACATGAGTAAGTCGGCAAGCATATGCATTTCAAAGCTGGATGTATAGAAGTTGAAGCCTGAAGGTTGGATATATGGAATGCTATAATTAGTGGAATTGCTTAAATCATAGATATTTATTCACATCCATATCATTATGTACCAATATAGATGACTTTTACATATTATATCTAAATATTATTATCTTCTCACATTTACAACACCTAAATAATTGATGTCATGTACAAAACATTGTCGCCTAAATCTTCTAAATCTTTTGGCTTTTTGATACTAGAGTTCAAATTAATGCTGCTTTTGAAGGATTTAGATGTAAATGCACTATTTAAGTTTAGAGATTGAATATGTAAATGCATAAGTGTTGTAGGGCTACGCATGTATCGTGGCATTGGTTTGGACCTGTTTCGGCTGGTTTGAAATGTGGTTTGGAAAGAATACCTTTTGGTAGATCCGTTTGCGAAATTGGAGGTGATACCCATTTCGGATAGATTCAGAGCTTTTCGGGTCTATATTTTCGAATCTTTTTGTCACGAGCTTTGAGGGTTGATTCATCATTCGTTCTTTTCGATGTTTTAGGTGAATCAGTCCCTCCTCTCTCTCACCCCATTTTTGTTCTTTTCTTTTCCTTGCTCGTTGGTTCGATTTTCGATGTTTATGTCCGATGCATAAGTGTCCACGTATAACCTTTTGCAATACATGAAACCTTCAAGCAATGTCGCAAGTAGTCGTTTTGGGGCGTATGGTATTGATGATAAAGACACATCGAAGATAAAGCAGAAAGATGTCATATCCTATAACATCAAAATCCAGGCATTTGATGAAAAATAGGATAACGGTATCCTTCACCGGGATAAGTCTAGCGGGAGTTGGCTCGAACTTCCTCAGGTTGTTGGCAGTCTCACGCCCGATAATGTAATCGACTCGTGGACAACGAAAATTTCTAAAAAAAATATAAGTTTTGACAAACCCTTTTCAAGAAAAAACATACTTTTCTACAAAAAAAAATTGATAACTCTTCTTTGCATGTTTAAAATTTATATGCATGTTAAAAACATAAAACATACTTTAAAGTTGATTATCCACGTGACGAATACTTGTTTAGGCTGGGAAATAGTCTCCTAAGTGAAGTTCAAGACACGCTTCTAGACGAGTGGCAGGTTCTATACATTCGGGTGACCGAGTAGCCTTCGCGGACCCTCGAGTATAAATATATATCTGAGTCTAGCCCCATACGAGTGCTTACGGTCCCCCTCACCCGAATTTTTTTTATTTTATCAAAGCTTTGGGACAGGGCACTCGTGTTACTTTTCCTTTCTTTCGGAATTTCTCCAAGATTTTCTTTTTTTGTGGATTCTTTTTTTTTCTTTTCTTTTACTTGAGTCTTTTCTCGTTGATTTTCTCGAGTTTTCTGTCATGAGTCGTTTTTACACTCTTCTTCAGATTTCCTGGACAACGTTTCTTCCAGAATTTGTTTTTTTTTTTGCGATGCATTTAGACTTATTATACTTAAGGAACAGCGGATCTCACGGGCGTACAGGTTTGCTTTACATTTTACAGCACTTCATTTTCCTGTTTCTACTTGCTACTGTCTTTTCTGTACAGCATGTTATACTATTCATGTTTTTGTCTGCTACTGTACCGTATAGCATGTTATACTAGTCATGTTTCTAACTGTTACTGTTCTTTCTGTACAACATGTTATACTATTCTTGTTTCTACCTGCTACTGTTCTACATGCATCTTATTGTTTGTCCTGTATTGCACATTTTATATTATATAGTTTTAAGCATGTCTTCTTTTATATAGGACATTTAGAGGATTACAACCATAGAGTCGTTTGATTTGACATCGTAACTGGACACCCTAGAAAACTTAAACTCGTCACGGCAAGGAGCTTGGAGCGAATATCGTGGGCGGCACGACGAGGAACAACTTCAAGGTGGATCTGTAGCAGCAAAACACATTCACATCATCTATCACCTTGTTTAGTTTAAATAAAAACCCATATGATCACTCTTTAGGCTTTTTGTACAATTCTGTTGTACAATTATAAGTTCTAATGTTTTAGAATTCCGAGGTTACCGTACGGTACGGTGTAAATCCTCTCATCTTTTTAGACTATTTGCACAGTTCGATATTGTGTAAACTTAAGTCCTAAATCATAAATAGTTTGCAGGATTGAAATATCAAATTAAATCATTTCAAAAGAAATAAAACCGAACAATAGGATAGTTGGGACATCTCTAGGGTTTCTCCTGGAACTGTGATATCCCCTACTTTTCTTCTCTTTGGATTCCTTAAATAATTATTTCTATTTTGAGTCATCCCCATTTGATTTTTCCATGTCCAACCATGAAAACCTAAACTTTGAAATCTTGAAAGCAACACCACATGATTTTAATCGAAAGTTTTCTTAAATGACTCTCAGCCACTTAAGATATAATTAACTATAGGGGTTTGCCTCTATAGAGAACCAGGAACCCAGATAAAATAAACCTTATCTAATCCTCGTAATAGGTAGGGGAACTTGTCGGCAAATAAGACAATTTCGCAGACCAAACGGATGTCACAAATTGTTTAGTATAGGTGATTGAATCCCTATTACAAGTGATATATTTATTCTTTGGGATAAGTGTATTACTTGTAGTATTGTATTAAATCACTAAAACTATTTAAAATGTGAGACTCATTTGGTCTCACTTATTTTAAAAATTAAAACGTTACTTTTAAAAATCAAAATTCATATTTAAATTATTTTTTTAAAATCATAAAATCATTCACTTTTTCAAATCATAAAGTTAAAAAAAAACGGCTGACAACCACATAACATGCCAATCACCATCAAATATGAAGGAGATGGACAATTTACCTCTAACCTATGCAAGAAATTATACGAGGCTTTGAGTAAGAATTAGACTTGAGCACTGTTTTATTTTCAAGCAGAAGATGGTGCAGAGCAAAAAGTTTAGAACATGAAAGATTTATTGTAGGTTTGAATTCATGACCATAGAAGTAGCTACGAGTATTACAATCCACATAAAAAGTTCACCTACAATAATATCTTACAAGCTCGCATCTGCGTGACACTATACAAGGTTCTTTAAAAAAGAAAATGTAGATCTCATTTGTTCTGACATGAGGTTGGCAAGCAAAAACTATTAGAATCTCACCAGTAGATCAAGAAATTGAGAAGGTTTATCTTATTAGAGAATAATTTCGTTCAAATCAAGAGCAAGAAAGAAGATATTTTAACCTTAACATAGAAAACTTGAATTCACAATTCGTGATAATATTTTTAGTCAAAATTTCATACATACGTTGAATTAGAAAAATTCAACAAGAGTGGTGGCACTTAATTGGACTATGCGGAAATTGAGAGAGTTGATAGAAGTTTATATCGATTTGTTCTGTCCAAGACTTACAAAACTTTATAATACTTTCACAGCACTTTTTTATGGTGCTACACACATGATGATTCTAATATAATTCAATTCAAGCCACTATTTATTTAAGAAGATCAAAGATATCAAAAAATAACCTAGCATGTTTTATACCATAAGATCCGATAGCTTCATCATCAATCAATTACAATAATTATTCTAGCACTACGTTATAAGTTTGGATACCAAACTCATTCAATATAATAGCATGTGATAAATTGAAAATATTGGGTCTTGATTTATCCGTAGACTCGAACCTTAAGAAAAAAGTTGGATCAAAGGTAGAGAGCCAAAGAAAAAGGAAAATCTCTATTCCATAGAAGAGAAAAATGATCTTTAGTACAATATCTAGAGATTGATACCTTGTTGCATAGATTTTCCTCTATTTATAGAAGATTTTTTCATATAATACAAAAGAAATACTCATTATCCATAGATCTCGAAAAAAAACTGATTTATCATTTTTTGTTTCTAATTTTGAAATTATAATTAATATTATCTTTAATCGTGCCACATTTTAACATTTGTTCCCCATAACACTCATCAAGTCACATCCTTGTTGACCTATTTGGCCTTTGAGGTAATTTGACGCTAGCAATTCGGCTTCAAATCAAGTTGTCCTCCTCGGCTGAGCCAATATCTTGGACCATGAGGTAAAGTTGGTCCCTTAAATGAGTGGGTGAGTGATCTCGACCAAGCTTCATGCTCATGGGCTATTATCAAGGACAAATTGGTAACGCTTGCTAGACAACTAGCGTTTAGTCACTTGTACTTATTAACTCGTTAACTCTGTCAAAAATTAGGGATAAAGAATTCGGTGATCCACCTCAGCACACTATTCAATTCTTAAGCATGAATCCGGTCATACAATATTTGGCTATAAATAACAAGCTTAACTAGCAAAACCGAATAAAACTGTCAATGCCCTAGCACTCCTCTATCACGTGAATCGTGTGATCCCTATTACACCACAATTATTTCACAGAATATCTAACAACTCTGTCGCGGCCTTGCCTAAGAGCTTGGAATATCAAGGTAGGAACAAATGGTCAGACATAGAATGTACTATCTATATATTTTTATTTCTTAAATAAAATCATTCAAAATATAAAAAATTCACTATATTACACTTTTAATTTTAAAAATTTCTAGATTTAAAACATTTACAACAAATAGCAGAGTAAAAATTGAAATGTTTCTATCACTCTGGGCTCCTCGATGTCTGTACACTTAGTCTCTAGAATTTATCAATTCTAAAAGAGATTTTCCCGAAAATTATTAGCAATTAGAGATACGAGTTAAACGACTCGGTGGATAAAATATTTTTAAATTATAACCGTTCATATTTTAAATTTTTTTATAAAAAGATAGAAAACACTAAAAATGAGACAATAAAGAAATTAGCTTCATTGTTTCATTCATTTATTTTATTTAAAGCATTCGTCAATGAGCGAAGTCAAAATGTGCACTAAAAATACACATTTCGCAATATTTTTCAAAACTAACTAAAAAGATGGCAACCATTTCCATTTTTGTTTCTATTAATGTTTGTGGGTACATTGTTTTTTATCAATCACAATAAGGGAGTGACTCCGCATATTCATATGCATGTAACATGAAGTTTTCTTTATTTTATTTACATTTGCTTTAACTAATTTAGCATATGAAAAATATAACATTTGCAGTTTAAAAGAAAATACTAAAAGCAATTGAAACCATTTACAGATGAATTCAGAAATTTAAAAAAAAAAATAACATTTGCATATGGAAAACAGCAGCTATAAACACATCATCAACAGCACAGTGATGAAAAAATAATGAATACTGATTAGCACTTCTCATTGTGGTGGTGTGTATAAACTCAATGATTGTTGATTGGAATTCAATAAGCTGGGTTGAAACTACGTTATACTGTGTTAGAAGAAACTTTTCAAAATGCTAAAGAACATATCTTGCTTATATAGGTGTCAACATTACTAGCATATTTGTACACTTGAAATGAACTTGAAGCAAAAACTAAAAAATCAATACACATTAATTTTATTCCAAATGAATACCTTCACTAAACAATATGATTAATATGAGAAGATACAAGCTCATAAAGCAATCTTACAATTTTTCATGATTTTCGCATCAGTTTTGTCTCCTTCTATGTTTGCAGCATCCATATAACCATTGTCTAATTTTGATGATGAATTCTCAACTGTCGTGTCTAATAAATCATGATCCAGGTTTGTTGATGCAGCATTAGTTACCATATTAGTTTGGCAGACAGATTTTAGGGCATCAAGTCTATAAGACCTTATACAAGTAAGATCCATCTCTGCAGCCAACTTTTTTATACCCATCACCTGAAAACTTTTTAATATTCATACAGATGTCAAAAAAGATTAGAACAAGATAGATGTAAATAACATAACAATCATGAAGAAAGTCACTAGAAAAAGGATTTCCATTAAATAGTGCATCTTCTATTGTGTGTCAAACCTGTTGCATCAAGTAATATCAAAGCAAATTTCATGATTTGGTTTAATATACATTTTCATGGCACCGTCATTTTCTGTTGCAACAGATTTCCTCAATAGATGAACAACAAAACAAAACCCGATTCACTCACACAGCAAAAGTCATGGAAAATACTAAATGAGGACTTTGTTTGATTGGCAAATACATGTGTTTAACAAGTTAATTTTCTAACACCACCCGCAAATAATCAAACATATCCAACACATCATACACCTCATCAAAAACCCATTTGTTTCAGCTTTTCTCGCAACCCAAGCAAATGAGCTCAAATTATAAAACAAGCACAGATTCATATGTTATTTCATAAATGCTCAATGATTGCAAACGTTTAAAAACTACCTTTCCAATTTACTCTAAAAACCTCTATTTCAAGAGGAAATCTACAGTAAGTTAAAATCTTTGGTCAAGAAGCACATGGCCTGCAACCCCCAAAGCCCATCCGACAAGTGGAATAAGAATTTATTTGTTCAATGCAACTTTGTAAAAATGGCCCGTCATCATCATCATTTGTTAATCCAAACTATTGGGTTTTGGCTTTTTGAGTTTTCATTCTCCATCCATCTTCATTGAGTTTGCACGAGTTAAAACGTAGCCTATTGATACTACTTTATTTTAATAAATTATATATCTATCGACACTCGAATTATTTCTAAATCTATCTACTATGTTTTATTTACACATCTATTTTAACATCTCGAGTTTTTGAGACACCTAATTTGAGAATCAATAGCTTTGTAGCCCAACACTCAAATACATACAAAATGGTTGATCTCATTGCAACAATCTAAAATTTACTTTTTTAAGTCTATAATATTCTCATATTTCATAGGATAAGGACTTCATTATTTTAACCAAAAAAGCTCTACTCTAGAAGTTATATCATCATATATATCCTCATCGTGTTTTATGATAAATCTAATGTACTTGAACCTATTGCAGTGGATCAGAATACAAGCTCTAGAAAAGATGGGGACTATTTTTTTTATGACAAACTTTAGGCCAATAAAAAACAAAGTAAAATAACTTTAGGGTTAGTAGATTTGACAATACAAATACGGCAAACAATGATAGTTTCGTTCAAGTGGAATAAATTTTATTAGAGATGGAAGTCGCTCAAGAAGTTGTTTTTGAAATGCTCAATTCTAATTTCACAAGTAGATAAACATTATTTCTTATAAATTGGATTTTTACAATTTGACAATATTTCTTGTTATACCTATCTGTGATCCCACCCATATTTATTCAGTCACATGAGTCATGTGGAGCCCACCAGCCTAAGCCAACTTGTGAACTGGCGTTGGCTTGGTTCATTAAGCGGCTCGCAAGCTGAGCTTGATGAGCAAGCAAACCAAAGTCAAGCAAGCCTTGACTTTACACGTTGGCTCATGAGCTGACCTGTTTAAAAATCAATATATTACTATAAAATAGCATAAAATTATTTTAAATTTTAAGATTTAATCCATAAATTATTAAAAAAATTTAAATATTTAATTTTATATCAAGTAGTTTCTTATAATTTATCTCTTAATTACTCATTTTATTATAAAACTAGCTTAAATTAATATCATTTTCTCTTTTTCATGCTAAGTGAGTTAGCTTGTGCGCCGATTCAAATTCGTAGAATTAATCTCAAGCACGAACTTGATTAGTTAATCAAGCTCGAGCTTGACTCGATTCGTTTAAATCCCTGGTTAGCTATAAAGAAGGGACTTATAAGAAAAAGGAAATATTGCCTTTATTGAATGACGACCCGAGAACTTAAAGAGCAAGAAAAAAACATGGTTTAATATTCTATTTCCACAACCAGTACAATAAGATATAAAATTAATAATTCAGGCAGTATATCTAATCATATAAGTGTTTCCAGTTCTGAGCAAGACACAAGCCAGGATTACCTTATTGTGTGATCTATCAACAGCAACAACTTCTCCATTATCCCTCATAAGCATGGCAATTGCAGTCGTTTTCCCACCAGGAGCAGCACACATGTCTAATATCCGTTCTCCTTGTTGGGGATCTAAAATAAGTTCACTTTGTTCAAAGAACAGAGACATCATGCAGGAAGTAAAAGAAAATAAGCTAAAATAACAACAAACAATGATTGTGTTTATTGTAGCATTATCTATTTAAAAACTATACAAAAAGGGAAAGGAAAGCTTAATATGATGCAAAATGCAAAAAGTAGAAAACATGCAATTTGGTAGTTTTATGATCCCATCCGATCTAATAGATTTCTATCATCAAAGAGAGTGGTACATTATAACTACCAAATTGTTAGTGTGCAAACAATCACTTTGGGAGTTTAAATAGTTGTACCGATGAGGATATTCACATTGGTAAAGTTATTTAAAATAAAACAAAAAATAGCACCTTCATAGAACTATTTGAAGCGCACTCAGCCTGGAAGATGTAAAAGCGGGTACAAATGCGTTAATATATTGTTACAAATAATCCAATACATAGTTGGAGTTCATAAATGCAGTTCCCTGATTTTTGTTTTCAAAATAAGTGGATAAAATTGAGAAGTGAACCTTTTTCATAAGGGATATTACACTAACAATGTTGCTAGCATGAGTACAAAACCATGATAAGGCAGTATGTTTATTTTTGGACCACATTTTCTTCTCCAAGGCTTCTAACAAAAAATCCTAGCCTTGGAGTTAAGCATCAAGGCATTTAATTGTTGTAGTGTGTCACTAAGGATGTGTGAAAAACCTCCAAGTGAGTAGGGGAATTTTATTTGGGATTTGGGCCAAGGGAAGATGATCAGCCAAGGGCTTAGGTCAAATCACCACTAAAACTACCCCTTAGAATTATTAACTTTAGGGCTCCAAAATTGAGGGGTATTTTAAATATGAATCCTTTCGGAAGCTATAAAGGAAGATTAAGAGATGTAATATAGAATTTTCAAAAGGAACAAAAAAAAATTTGGGTGTTTTGTGGATTTACAATAAGGCTAGGGAGTTAGGTCTAATGATACCTTTGGGAGCAAGAAAGGAATAAAAAGGTTTGAAAATGTATGAATATTTGATCAGAAGTTTTTAGTTGGGATCCAAAGGGTTAATCGAGTAGTGGAAAGGGGAGAGTCAAACAAGGCCAAGGGTGATTATTTTTATTTTGTTGTAGGAGATGAATAAAGAGATTAGCAAAAGAAAAAGAAAAAAAACTATGCCTTCCAACAAAAATAGCCCAAACAGATCTTCCACCAACACACAACAAGAGGGTTTTCTGCCACCAAGCAAAAAAACTTAAAATTCATTATATATCTTTTTTTTTTTCTCAACATCAAAAGCTAAATTCATCTTTTTGCTTTAGTTATGGATGTTCTTGCTGGACAGTTACAACAGGATGTCATTATATAATTTTTTGTTGATGATATCCTTCTTGTAGACAAGAATAGAGAGAAAGGGTTCAGAAAAATTTTGATTTATGGACATCAACGTAGATCTAAAATTGAATACATGGAATGTAATTTTAGTATTAGTAGATCTAGTGGAGGGGTTGTAACAATTAGTGATCAATTCATTAAAAAAGTGAATATTTCAGATTTCTCGGGTCTATCGTTCAAAGTGACGGTGATATAGATGGGGATGTTATTAGGAAAATTCAAGTTGGATAGTTGAGTGGAGAAATGCAACGAGGTCTATTTTGTGAGAGAAAAGGAACACATATAAAAGAAAATTTTATAAGATGATGGTGAGACCTGCAAAGCTTCATGGCGCAAAATGTTGGCTTGTAAAAAAGAAGCATAAAATTAAGTTTTGTTGAGATGAGAATGCCCGGGTGGATAAGTGGCTTTACACTTAGAAACAAAATGTGAAAGGAATTTATCCCTAAAAGGGTTTGAGTTGTTGTAGTGATAGACAAACTTAAAGAGAGTCACCTTAGATGAACCAAAACAACGACCATCTGATGACCCTGTTAGAGAGTAGATGTTTTAAATTTGACTTAGGTTAAAAAAGATAGAGGTAAACCTAAAATGATTGCATTGTTCATTTTTCTTCTGTGTATGTCTTTCAAGATCACCGTTCAAGGAGGATGATTGGAACTGCCTAAGCAGGTAGACGAGCTCTACTTCTTCCAAGAGAAAAGCACGGAGAACAAAGATACTCCACCTAGTATTTGTAATTTATCTCAGTCCACTGAATATCTTATTATGTTGTTACACTGTCGTTTGGGTCATCCTAGTTTACAGTATCTAAAACAATTGTATCTGTTGATATTTACTAATAAAAATCCTTTGAATTTCAAATGTGAAATTTGTCAACTAGCTAAGCATCATCGTGTTTCTTATTCACTTCATAATTACACATCTTGAGAAAAGTAGTGGGATGTCGATGAATTTTTAGCATCAAGTTTAAATTTGGTGGATCCTTTAAACGCAACCAGGCACGATTGGTTGTCAAAGGGTACTCATAGACCTACAGAGTTAACTATGATGAGACATTTGCTCGAATTACAAAATTAAACATCATTCGGGTCCTCTTATCCCTTGCAGTGAATATGAACCGGCCCTTATTGTAGCTTGACGTCAAGAATGTAATCCTAAATAGTGATCTTACAGAGAATGTATACATGGCTCTTCTTACAGGCTTTGACTCCACAACCTCCCAGAGGCAATACGTATGCTGCAAAAATCCATTTATGGATTGAAGAAATCACTATGGGCATTGTTCAGGAAATTCAGAAAGGTTGTGATAGGCCATGGATTCACTTAGGCTCAATCGGACCACACTCTCTTCTTCCGGCATTCCTCCAGCGGCCAGGTAGCTATCCTTATTATTTATGTTGACGATATT
>NEWO01000135.1:834451-848153 GCA_003013225.1 Phalaenopsis aphrodite | reverse complement strand
GAGAAAGGGTTCATAAAAATTTTGATTTATGGAGATCAACTTAAGAATCTAAAGGCTTTCGTTTGAGTAGATCTAAAATTGAATACATGGAATGTAATTTTAGTATTAGTAGATCTAGTGGAGGGGTTGTAACAATTAGTGATCAATTCATTAAAAAAAGTGAATATTTCAGATTTCTCGGGTCAATCGTTCAAAGTGATGGTGATATAGACGGGGATGTTATTAGGAAAATTCAAGTTGGATAGTTGAGTGGAGAAATGCAACGGGGTCTATTTTGTGATAGAAAAGGTACACATATAAAGAAAAATTTTATAAGATGATGGTGAGACCTGCAAAGCTTCATGGTGCAAAATGTTGGCCTGTAAAAAAGAAGCATAAAATTAAGTTTTGTTGAGATGAGAATGCTCGGGTGGATAAGTGGCTTTACACTTCCAGATAAAATGTGAAAGGAATTTATCCCTAAAAGGGTTGGAATTGTTGTAGTGATAGACAAAATTAGAGAGAGCCACCTTAGATGAACTTAAACAATGACCATCTGATGACCCTGTTAGAGAGTAGATGTTTTAAATTTGACTTAGGTTAAAAAAGATAGAGGTAAACCTAAAATGACTATTAGAATTGAATAAAAATATGACAATGGAGAAAAACGATTAATGTAGCAGACACCACTTAGTGGCCACTTAGTGGAACAAAGGTTTGTTATTGTTGTTGTTATCAAAAGCTAAATTCCATTAATCAAAGTAAATATTTAAAGCAAGATATTAAGTCCCAAAAAAAGAACTTAAAAAAGGAGAAAGAATTCAAAGCAAAAAGGAAGGAGGAAGGAGTTACTCTAAGTTTCACTACAAGCAAAAAGTAGCTACCCCCACCTGGCAAATAAAGAAAGAGCAAAATATTAAATAAAAGCCTCCCAAATAGAAGAAAAGTTTTGAATTTCAAAATTCAATAATAAAAAATTATTAATTGAATTTTAAATTTGAATCATGCATACAATTACAAACTTTCCAAATATGGACTTATTCTTTTTATGTTGGACAAATCATCCCTTGATCTTATAATGGAGCTATCATGGCCCTTGATCTCAAATTGAGCCACTGATCATGCTCGGGTCATGAAGTCATAATAATTCTATGCTTGATGTTATGCATCACTAAAATGTCACAATTATGCTTTCCTTCCAGGATGGAGGAGGGAAGAAACAGATGTTCATAACAATGTCTAAATGCACCTCATTATTTCCTCTGCACATGAGATCTATTCTATTTTTTTAGGAAATTTAGAGAAATCGAAACTATCTTAAAATGTTAAACATAATAAATTATTCATAATTCTAAAAAATATTGAGATAAAATACAAATGTTTGTTGTCACAAGCCCAACCAGAATCATGATAATGTTGGAAGCTCCACGAGAATTCTGCATCCAAACCTTCGGCCAAATCTTCGTTGTCAAGGGTCTCGCTATTGCTTTCGAATCCAATACAGTACAAGCAGCTTCTACCTAGAACAATCTGGAATCCTCCAATTCTCTTAAATGTCAAATGGAGCACTTAATCAAGTTGTTTGGATCCCATCCGCTTTCTTCTGGCCCATCGCCCTCCCACGTTCTTCAAAGTACCAAGTCTAGGGCACTCACTTCTTTTGCCCCTTCTAGTCTATGGATCATTAATTCAGGTGTCACGGGCCACTTGAAAGAATGCTCTCAAGCCTTCTCGCATACATTCCTTGCTCAAGGAAAGATATTGTTAAAATTATTGACGAGTCTTAACGTTTCATTGTTGGTAAAGGGAATGTTGTTTTAATAACAGATCTAACTCTGGAATCAGTATTACATATAACTTTATTGAAGTGTAACATTTTATCTGTCATTAAGTAGACATATGATATTGATTGTGTTGTTCATTTTTCTTCTGTGTATGTGTCTTTCAAGATCACCGTTCAGGGAGGATGATTGGAACTGCCTAAGCAGGTAGGCGAGCTCTATTTCTTCCAAGAGAAAAGCACGGAGAACAAAGATATTCCACTTAGTATTTGTAATTTATCTCAACCCACTGAATATCTTCTTATGTTGTTACACTATCGTTTGGGTTATCCTAGTTTCCAGTATCTAAAATAATTGTATCTGTTGATATTTATTAATAAAAATCCTTTAAATTTCAAATGTGAAATCTGTCAGTTAGTTAAGCATCATCGTGTTTCTTATTCACTTCATAATTACACATCTTAAGAAGAGTAGTGGGATGCCGATGAATTTCTAGCATCAAGTTTAAATTTGATGGATCCTTTAAACGCAACAAGGCATGGTTGGTTGTCAAAGGGTACTCATAGACCTACAGAGTTGACTATGATGAGACATTTGCTCGAGTTACAAAATTAAACACCATTCGGGTCCTCTTATCCCTTGTAGTGAATATGGATTGACCCTTATTGTAGCTTGATGTCAAGAATGTAATCCTGAATAGTGATCTTACAGAGAATGTATACATGGCTCTTCATACAGGCTTTGACTCCACAACCTCCCAGGGGCAATACGTATACCGCAAAAATCCATTTATGAATTGAAGTAATCACTATGGGCATTGTTCAAGAAATTCACAAATGTTGTGATAGGCCATGGATTCACTTAGGCTCAATCGGACCACACTCTCTTCTTCCGGCATTCCTCCAGCGGCCAGGTAGCTATCCTTATTATTTATGTTGACGATATTGTTCGCACAAGTAATGATCTACCAGCATTGGAGTCTCTGAAAGGCACTCTTGTTATTTCCTTTGAAATGAAAGACTTAGGATCTCTCTGGTACTTCTTAGGCATGGAAGTTGTTCAGTCATCCCAGGGTATTTGTCTGTAAGCAGAAATATATGATTGGTCTTTTGACAGAGAACAATCTTCTCCTATGCAAATTTAGTGGCTGTCTTGATTGATCCCAATGAAAATTTTCTTGAAGTTATCAATAAAGTTTCTGTAAACAAGACTCACAACCAGCATCTGGTGTGGAAACTCATTTACCTTGCCCATACACACCCCGACATATGCAACATAGTTGGAATAGACTATGTCAATTCAAGCATGATCTCTATGAGCACCACCTCCAAGCTGTCCACCGAATTCTCCCCTATTAAAAAGACACACTGGGCTCAAGTTTTTTTTTTCCCGCCACACCTTTCGCTCTATTGCATTTTACACAGGCGCATATTGGGTCAGGTTCATCCATGATCAACAATCTACCTCGAAATACTGCTCATTTATGCAGGGAAATCTAGTCACTTAGACAAGCAAGAAGCACTTTGTAGTTGCTCGAAGCAGTGCAGAAGCCAAATTTCTATCCATGTCTCCGGGAATTTGTGAAACTCTCTGGTTACGTATCATGCTCCATGAACTACGTATGACAGTCTCCGCCACCCTACAATTTTTTTGTGATAACAAGGCTATCATTAGCATTGCTCACAACCTGGTCCAACATGATCGCACCAAGCATGTTAAGATTGACCATCACTTCATCAAGGCAAGCTCGAGTCCGAAGAAATTTATGTTCCGTTTATGTCATCTAGTGATCAGCAGGCAGATATTCTCCCAAAGAACATTCCCGACCAATGTTTGATAATTAAAATCCAAATTCAACATGACAGACATTTATACTTCAACTTGAGGGAGAGATTAGAATATAACAATATTAATATGCAAATTTCTGTATTAATTGTTTCGATTTGCTTTTGTTTAGTTTCCTTTTTCCCTTTATTTTATTTTTATTTGTTTCTTTACTATTTGATCATATAATGCGTATTTATAACCCTCTTTGCATTAATAAAAATCACCTTGAACTCTATTCTAACAATTTAACAACATAATAAGAACATTGAATTTTAGCATAATTTGTGCATTTTATATAAACATGTTTTAAATGAGTCGCACATAAGCCAATAAGTCAAGTCAAAGCCGACTCAAGTTTGGTTTGTCATGACTCGACCCGAAACTTGGAATTAACCAAGATGGGAACGAACCGTCGGACATTGAAAATTAAATCTCTGCTATTTAAGTTCTATCACTAACAGTTTAATATTAAAAATATATGAAAGAGGCACCAAAGAAAGTAATTAAAATTATAAAGTAGAAATTTGTACATTTTCGATTTTTTTTTTTCGTCTTCTATACACATCTATTTCTCTTCTGTTCATCTTGTTCGAATGTTCAAAACCTAAAAATAATATTAAAGAAACATAATAAATTATCTAAAGATAACCTAAGAATAATAACACTTCTAAACTGTAGCAACTTAAGGAAAAGATATCAATATGCATGTCGGTCTTTCGTATCTCTGTAAGAAAGCTTATAATATGTTGGTTCATATTTTCATAAGAAATCTTATATATGTTAATGCATGTATAATTGACCTTTTTCTAAATAAAAATACTCAACTATTATATATGTATTTACTTTATCTTTATTTTACATTCCTTACACGTCTCTGTGAGGATCACCGTTAACAAAACCTAACACATCCTTGGTTGATTATTGCCCTGTCAGCACAGCTGTTACGGATGTAAACATCACAATTTATTCCTTACACGTCTCTATGAGGATCACTGTTAACAAAACCTAACACACCCTTGGTTGATTATTGTCCTATCGGCACAGCTGTTACCGATGTAAACATCACAATTTTCTAGGGATAAAAAGCCCTTGTTTCCTGTTGATATTATTTCATCAATACAACAGTTAATAATGTAAATATCACAGTTGTTTGGGGAGGTAAGCTTCCGTTTACTCATCTCTGGTCAATATTATCTCGTCGGCACAGCGGTTAGTAATCTAATCATCACAATTATCTGGGGTGATAAAAAATTTTATATGCGCTCAAAAACACTGATGTCTCCTGTTTATACCATTAGGTGGTGAAATAATACCAAAACTAGCTAGGATGTAGTGCAATTTTATATTAATATAGAAATAAGGTTACAACACAACTCAAACAGAAATGTAATATAATAATAGTTAAACAGCAAGATTATGGAGGTAGTTGAGGCGGCGACAGAGTGGTGGAGGGATATGGGGGTGATCGGCGACTAGGGTTGAGGTGGGAGAGGGTCTGGGAGAAGTAGAGAAGGAGATTGGAAGGATANCCTATCGGCACAGCTGTTACCGATGTAAACATCGCAATTTATTCCTTACACGCCTCTATGAG
This sequence comes from Phalaenopsis aphrodite, assembly GCA_003013225.1. NCBI lineage: Eukaryota > Viridiplantae > Streptophyta > Magnoliopsida > Asparagales > Orchidaceae > Phalaenopsis > Phalaenopsis aphrodite. Next base: position 842,975 of record NEWO01000135.1, on the reverse strand, counting down.
GATCACCATTAACAAAACCTAACACACTCTTGGTTGATTATTGCCCTGTCGGCACAGCTGTTACAGATGTAAACATCACAATTTATTCCTTACACGTCTCTATGAGGATCACCGTTAACAAAACCTAACACACCCTTTGTTGATTAACGCAATTTTCTAGGGATAAAAGACCCTTACCTGCTTCCTGTTGATATTATTTCATCAATACAACAGTTAATAATATAAATATCACAATTGTCTGGGGAGGTAAGCTCTCGTTTACTCATCTCTGGTCGATATTATCTCGTCGGCACAGCGGTTAGTGATCTAATCATCCCAATTATCTGGGTGATAAAAAAATCTATACGCGCTCAAGAACACTGGTGTCTCCTGTTTATACTATTAGGTGGTGAAATAATATTAAAACTAGCTAGGATGTAGTGGAACATAAAAGCAAATTTATATTAATATAGAAATAAGGTTACAACACAACTCAAACAGAAAGGTAATATAATATAGTTGGACAGCAAGGTTATGGAGGTAGTAGAGGTGGCGACAGAGTGGTGGAGGGATATGGGGGTGATCGGCGACTAGGAGAGAGGTGGGAGAAGGGTCTGGGAGAAGTAGAGAAGGAGATTGGAAGGATACACCACCACCTCAGAGTAAGATAAAGTCAAAGCACTACGTGTCGTCGGATATAGCCCTAGCAAGAGGGAAAGGACTCCACACAGGAAATTTGAATATTGCACAACCAGAACTAAACTCCTTCACATAGTAAACAACTATTTATAGAGTCCCACATAAAGGAAGGTAGAAGAATCCAGAAAAGCCTTCTTAAGAGTGGTAGCCTTGCGATGCAACATCCTGGATCGTGAAAATTAGCGATCCCGCCACTATTTCACGCATCATCTTGCCTTCATTTGAAGGATTGTTGGGCTTCTTGACCCCTGCGGGATAGAAGCACCTCGCTTCGAGGTGCCTACAGCGCCCCACTTCGAGGTGCCTCAGCGCCCCGCTTCGAGACGTCTATAGCGCCCCGTCTTGAGACGCCTACAGCGCCCGCACTCGGCACTGTTTTGGCGCTCTCGTCAATCTCTCGTGGTTGGACAAGCTTTGATCTCAATTTTTGAAGCTCTAAGCTCGTCAAAGTATGGTGCTAAGTTTGTGATGTTGAATGTGGCTGAAATGTTGTAGTGCCAAGGCAGGTCAATCTTATAAACATTGTTGTTCAACTTCTAAAGTACTCTCAAAGGTTCATCTGCTCTCGGTTTAAGCTTCACAAATGATCCTACGGAAATTCTTTCATTTTTCAACTGAATCCATATGAGGTTGTCTTCCTGAAATATTACTTTCTTCCCGGATTTATTTTTCTATGTCTGATATTTGCAGTTCTGTTTAGCGATCTCCTAGCCTACTTCTTCATGGAGCTTTTGAATCTCGTGAACTTGTTCTTTGGCATCCTTGTGGATTCCAACCATGGTAAGAGCAGCAACAATTCTAGTGGCGTGAGTGGATTGTGTCCGTACACAATCTCGAAGGGAGTTCGCCTCGTAGTTTGTTTGATTAATCAATTATAAGCGAACTCAACTTGAGCTAGAATAAGATCACACTGTTTTATGTTTTTTTTTCCCATGAAACACCACAGAAGATTATTGAGGCTCCAGTTTGCTACTCTGTTTGTCCATCTATGGAAGGGCTGCCAAGCCGAATTGGAGTTTGGTGCCAAGCTTTCCCCGTTGTATCCTCCAGAAGTGGCTCAGGAATTTGACATGTCTATCGAAGGTGGTCTTGGGAATTCCATGCAACCATACAATTTCTTTGAAGTATACATCAACAATGTGATAGGCGTCTAGTGTCTGGTGACACAGTACAAAGTGAGCCATCTTGGATAAGTTGTCTACCATAGCCATAACGGAGTCCTCGTTTCTTTGGGTCCTTGGGAGTCCCACCACAAAATCCATGTTGCTGACAACCCATGGTGCTCTAGCTGTGATAGAAATGTGTACAATCCTGCGTTCTGAGCCCTTGTCTTTGCCAAGAGACAAATCCTGCACTGTATGACATGTCACTCCACATCTCTTGTCACTTTGGGCCGAAAAAAAATGCTCCCTTGCTAGAGCGAGGGACATTTCCCTATCGAAGTGACTGGCTAATCCTCCGTTGTGGCTCACTAGGACAATGACTTCTCTTAATGAATACCAAAGAATGCATAATTGACTTGGGTGAAACAAGTATTTGTTGCTCTCATATGTCTTTGAAATTTTTGTTTGTTTCATTTAGATCTCTTATGATCTCGAAGCCCATAACTCGAGCCTGTATGGAAGTGATCAATAGATATTGACAACTCAATGCATCAGCTACGTGGTTCTGGCTTCTGGTCTTGTGCTTTAGCACAAACTGAAATGAGGCTAGAAATTCCACTCAAATGGTATGTCGATCTTTCAGTTTGCTCTAGTTATTGAGGAATGTTAGGGCCCTAGTGATCCGTAAATAGTGTGAACTCGTTCATTAATAGGTAATGACTCCAGTGCTCTAGGGCCCTAACAATGTCATAGAATTCCTTGTCTTATATCAAGTATTTCCTCCTAAACTCATTCAGCTTCTCACTGAAGAAGGCGATGGGATTTCCTCCCTAGCCCAGCACTGCTCTGATCTCAATGTCGATGGCAACACACTCTACTTCGAAAAATTGGTTGAAGTCTGGTAGTGCTAGCACGAGTTTCTGAGTCACCTTTTCCTGTAGTGTGTCAAAATTGTCATCGACTGCAGTTGTCCAAGAAAACTCCTTTAAAAGTTCGGTCAGTGGGAAGATGAAAGTACTGAAGTTCCTGATGAATCTCCGATAAAATGATGCTAGCCCCAAAAATTGTCTCAGCTCGGTGAACGATTGAGGGTGATCCAACTAATAATGGCCTTTATCTTTGTGAGATTCATCTGAATGTTTGCACTAGATACAATGTAACCTAGAAAGCATACTTAGCTTGTCATAAAGTGACATTTCTTCGGATTGGCGTATAGTTGCTCAGTTCACGGTACCTCGCATACAGCCTTCAAGTGATGCAAGTGATCCTCCTCCGTCGGTTTTAGACTAAAATGTCGTCAAAGTAGACAACAAAAAATTTCCAAATGTGAGGCTAAAATACTTGCTCATTAATTTCATGAAAGTAATGGGTGAGTTCGACAAACCAAAAGACATAATTGTCCACTCAAAAAGTTTATCTCAAGTCTTGAATGTGATCATCCACTCATCTCTTGGCCTCATCCGTACCTAATGATATTTGCTGCACAAGTCTATCTTGGAGAGGATAGCGGCTCCATGTAGCTGGTCTAAAAGATCATTCAAGCGAAGTATGGGAAATCGGTATTTGATGGTAATCTTGGCAATGACTCGGTTGTCGATGCACATCCGCCAAGATTCATCCCTTTTGGGCATCATCAAGGCAGGGATTGCACACGGATTGGTCCTTTCTCTGACTAGACCCTTTGCAATGAGATCCTGCACCTGTCGTTGTAGTTCTTTATACTCTGCAGGTCTCAATCTATAGATTGGTCGGTTTGGTAATACGAATTCGGGTATAAGGTCTATGGCATGTTGGATGTTAGTGGCGATGATCCCTCCAGTAAGCTGTCGATCATTACATCCTAAAAGTCCTGTACTAATGGTTGTAGTAGTGTTGGTATATCGCTTTCCTCCTTGCCTCCGTTCAGGAGAACTAATATTAGTGTTACGGGGGTATCTCTAACTGACTGCAGGAAAGTGGTTCGAGGAACTAATGTTGCCTCTGTATTGCTCCCACATTTTGTATCCTTAGTAAGTAGCAAAACAATATGTTTCTCATCCTTTCTGAAAGAATAAGTGGTCTTGAACTATCGTGTTAGGTCTTGCAATCAAACTGCCGAGGACTTCCAATAGAATGTGGCAGGCGTCCATAGGAATAACGTCACACCATATTTACTCTTGTAGTTGGTCTCCAATGAAGAAATTAACTAAGCACTATTGATCCACACTTTCTCAATTCCCTTCTTCAGCCAGGTAAGAGAATATGACTTGAGATACTTCTTTGTGTCCAATATCATCTTTTTAACCATGAGTATGGACACCACATTCTCGCAGCTCCCACTATCGATGATCGGGCTGCAGAGCTTCGTCTTGATGGTGCACTTGGTGTGAAAATTGCTATGCCTTAACCAAGACCGGTCTTGTCTTGGCTCGCTCAGTAGTACTCGTCCAACAACTAACGTTTCTCCCTCGTCTCTGTGGAACTAAAGTTCTTCTGGGCTCTCCACTAACTCGTCATCGACTTTCTCGACGGCCTCTTGACCTGTGTGTGTGACGACTCGGCTTGTTGGGCAATTGGAGGCTATGTGATCATAGCAGTGGCACCCAAAACACATCCTGGTCGGCACTATATTGGAGAAACCACCTTTCTTTGTCTTCTTCCCACTCTGATCTGCCTTCTCAGTTCACAGTTCAATTTTGTTATTTCCTCCTGAGTTACCTCTATTTGTTGTAGAAGTTGCAGGTGACTGTTTAGCTGAAGATGGGGGTCTGAAGAACGATTGTTGCCAACTTTGATTATGTTGTCTTTCCACTTTCAAGGCTAGGGTTGGACGTCCCCTAGCATCCAGTAAGGTTGTCATTGTATCGCATTGCTGATGGCGGCTTTTAGAACCCTGAGATATTTGGTTGTCTTAAATTCTTGTGGCTATGTCAGCTCGCAAGTCAACTGCAAGTGGTCGAATAGGGTTGTGAACTCTTTAACTGAAAGATCCCATCGTTGTAAGTTGTTGACTTTTACAAACATGTCCTACCGATATTGCGATGGGAAACATTTCTTTTGCATTGCCTTCTTCAACTTCTCCCACTTAGTTATCTTTTCACTGCTTTATATTCTCCTCTGCTTTTGTAGATTTTCCTACCAAAAGAAGACATTCTTCTTTAGTTTGATTGCAACTAACTTGACTCATTTGTCCAGAAGTGCGACTTTATACTCGAAGATCTATTCGACTGATCGCAGCCAATGGACAAACTCATCAAAATCCATACCACCCTCAAATTTAGGGAGGTCCATCTTGATGCCAAAGTCCCGCTGACCTCCATAAGGGGTCTTTTCTCTGGATCATCTTTGACATTAGATATCAAAACGGCATGGTCGATATTCCTCGTCATTATGATCTTCTCTGTGGAATGGATTTATCTCCTCATCTTTATCTTCTCTTCGACTATCCCAATCATGATCGAAGGTGAACTCTTCCTAGTTCCCGTCATCCAGCTTTGCTAGCTTACGTTGCAGACGGCGGATTTCTCATTGAATCTCTTCTCGGGTCAAGTCCGGTGTATTTCACCGTGATGGCATGGCTAGGCTTGGGAATCAGAAAAAAGAAAATTGATGGAGGTGGATGGGGTGAGGACGGATGTGAGCAAACCCTCAGTGAGTATTATATTCCCTTTTCTGTTCTTTAATTGCAGTACAGTGTAATTTGAATTTTTATTTTATATTTCAGTTAGCTTTGTTTGAGAAGTATGGAGGAATGAGATGGAAATCCAACCTTTCCAATAGGACTTATTGTAAGAGGAAGGAAAATTGAAATGGAATACAAATTTCTTGCATCCCTCCCTTAGCTGACCAGGGCATCCTTGCTCCACTGTGGGGTGTGTACCCACTCTCTCATAAGCTTAATAGTTTAGCCTTTTTTCATCTCTTCCCCAATTAGTTGTGAACCATTTCCCTGAGTCATCATCCTCAAACAAGTACAAAATAATTCCCTTCCAATACAACTCCATGCCAAAAGCTATAACCAATATTTTGGTTATCACCTACAGTTCAACCTGAATCCAACAGTAAATCTTCCATGTTCTACCACTACAAATAGGGTGTCAAAAATTGACCCAACGCGTCAACTTGACGGGAACTCAACTAAAAAAATTTGTGCTTAGGTTAAGCCAAATAATTTTTGGGTCGGGTTTGAGTTAGAATCCTAGCCCGTTTAATTCCTCGGGCCATGAACCCGAAATTGACTAAAAGATGACCTACCAACTCAAAATTGATCTGAGATTGACTAGACATTGATCCAAATTTGACTTGAATAGTTGTTATGTCTTATATTAAATAAGTTATATGGGTTGGATTATGTTCGACGGGTTGATAGTGTGTCGGATCGATTTCAAGCCAAACTCAAACCTAACCCGCAAAGCCAATCTGACACTCCTAACAACAACCTTCAATGACCTCTCTTCCAATTTTCAGCACCAATGTCTTCTCAATAATCATTGTGAGCAAGCCTTTAGTGTGTGTGGGAGACTTTTACAATACAACCTATGATGCCTCTTCATATAACTCTATCGCTAAAACTCTTCACGGGAAGTACACCAAAACCTTTTTTTTTTATCTTAACCCTACCATGCAATGCATGGATATGTGGCCAGTAATCATAAAAAAACTAAGCATTATGCGAGAAAAATAATTTCTTTCTTCAAATTTTGCTAAGATGACTAAAAAGATAATTCTACCTTTCTTATATAATAGTTAAATTTAGTAATGCTAAAGGCATATCAATTAAGATAGAAAAATGACAATAAATGAATAAGTGACAGTAAGTAAAGGAGCTAGAAATCGATAATCATACCAAGAACATGAGCAGCAACGATACTGGGTAAATTTTGAAGAAATATCTCACCCTCAAGCAAATCTAAAAGATAATGTAACAAAAAGATATCAGAAACCTAGAGGTTAAAAAGTGTTCAAACTACATCTATAACAAAAACGTTTTGATGTTCAATTAAACAAGTTGAGCCAAATTTAACCTCTGTATTACTAGAGAAAAACGACTTCTACCATTCTCCTCCAAATCGTTCAAATTATTATAATAAATCAATAGATGCCTTCATGACTAATTTCTTTCCAAATATGAATGACATTACAAATACCCAACCAACTAAGTTCAATTGCCCATTTAAGAAATGGCAGCCCATGAAATCAAAATATAAAGACCCAAAAGGTACAGGAACTCCAACTTTGATGGATGGGTCCATACTTATTCAACAATCAAGCCAAATGTTCATTTATTGAGAAGCATCCCAAATCTTGGGTCTTGCCAGGTCAATCTTTTTAGTTACTTCGCTTTTCCAAAATCTAGCATAAAATTTACTACATACCACACAGTTCTTATGTACTAACATATCTAACACCCAATTTTCATATTTATACTTATAACAAGTTGGCGTAATAACCCTACCAGGAAAAGGAGTATTTCACTTAAAAAAAATAGTGATGGTGATATTTTTCATGTGATATTAAAAATTTGAAGGATATGCATGTAAATATGAATGTTTAGGTGTTAAATATGAAATAGAAAAGAATTGTGTGGTATGTATGTAAATGCCCCAAAATTTATTCATGCAGTAAATTTTAATAGAAGGGGGTAAAAGCAATACACCTCCATAGAGCCCCATGATCATTAACAACACATTTGCAAAACAATTTCCCTATCCTGTGAGTATAGTCAAGCCGCAACCAAATATTACAAAATGAAGCCAGCTATATAGTCCAACAACAACAACAAGCATTTTATAGTCCAACAACAACAACAAAGCATTTATCTCACTAAGTGGGGTCGACTGCATGAATCCTTTTCTCCATTATGTGCTATTGAGTGTAATATTTTCATTTTGTTCTAATAAATTAAGATTATTTTTTATATAAAATGTCCAAGTCTTTCTAGGTCTAGCTCTACCTCTTTTAACATAAGTCAAATCTAAAACATCTACTCTCCTAACTGGGCCATCAGATGATTGACGTTTAATATGACCAAACCATCTAAAGGCAATTTTCTTTAATCTTGTTTGCCACTAGAGTTACTCCAACCTTATCAAATAATCATTTCGCATTTTGTCTCTAAGTCTAAAGCCACTCATCCACCTGAGCATTCTTATCTCAGCAACACTTAAGTTTGTGCTTCTCTTTTACAGGCTAACATTCTGCGTCATAAAGCATTGCAGATCTCAACACCATCTTATAACACTTTTCCTTTTTAAGTCTAAATATTATTTTTCTATCACATAATAGACTCGGCGCATTTCTCCACATCAACCATCAAACTTGAATTGTACTAATCACATCAACATCTATATCACCGTCACTTTGAACATGCATACTCAGAAATTGACTACACAGATCTCGAGACAATCCAAAGATTGGAATAAGAAGACTAGAATGTCTTTTGCTCTTCTCTTTAAGGCAAAGCAAATAATATAATTTTTATACTTTGTCCTTTTTATCTTCTATAAATAGGAGGACCATGACATGTATTAGAGGTTGTAACCTCTTTTTTTAATGGAATAAAATAGGTCTAAGGGCCCTGGAACATCCCTTTCACCCCGGGGGGCAATTCTTCTTCTCCTCTCTCTCTCTCACAGACACACACTCTCTCTCTCTCTTTCTCTAAGGTTTCATGCTCTATTCCATGAGCACGATCCAAAACACAGATTTGGATTCAACATCCTGAAATATGTAGTAACCATAGATTGTGCCATCAATAAGAAGAA
>NEWO01000135.1:819016-834376 GCA_003013225.1 Phalaenopsis aphrodite | reverse complement strand
AATAGTTATATGAGGGCTGGTTTTCAGTTTTCTGACAAATTATGCTGCCTGAAATGCTCAAAATGTTGGGCAATATTTCTTATTTTTAAGTTTATTTGAGACTCTTATAGCTAGAAAATGATATGTTGCACATTTGAAATTTTACAAGATAGATAAGTTAACAACATTCTTATCTGTCTTGATCAATCAGCAAAAGCAATAGGGTAAAGCATATATGAGCAATGCTTATCTGTTTGTTTCAGATATCTTTGTTAGTTTATTTTATTTAGATAATTAGATGGGCACATATATTTAGTTTATCTAACAAATTATGCTGGTCTAGTTGCACATAATATTAAGCATTGTTTCTTTTTAAATTTTCTGTAGCTGAGACTTTTAAAATAGAATTGCATATTCTTTGTCGTACAATTATAATATGCATGATAGATAAGTTAGCAGCATTTTTATCTGTTCTGATGAATTAGCATAAATAATGAGATTAATTATATATGAGCAATGCTCATATGTTTGTTTCAGATTTCTTTATTGGTTTATTTTATTCAGATAGTTATATGAGCACTGGTTTTGAGTTTTCTAATAAATTATGTTAGTCAAATTGTTTGTTACAGCATCATTGTAGAGTAATATTTTTATGGAAGAAAGTTTAGCACTGTTTTTTTTTTCTTCTGCTAAAATTTTTATAAATATAATTATATAAGTTTTGTTGCACATTTGGAGTTTGTAGGATGTATAAGTTACAACATACTGACAAGTTCTAATCAATCAGTAGAAGCAATGAGCGGAAATATAAATGAGCAATGCTCATTGTTTATTTCAAATTCTTTTATTGTTTTATTTTGTTTGGATAGATATGTGAGCACCGATTTTAAGTTTTTCTGATAAATTATGCAGGTCAAATTGCTTGCTCTTGCCTCTTCCTCAATATGAAGTAATATCTTAGGGGTGAATGTTGAGCACTGCTTTCACTTTTTTAATTGTTTTCTTCTGTTGAGACTTTCAAAAATAAAATTGCATATGAATTGTTGTACATTTGAAATTTGCATGATCAAACCGTAAAAGCCATGTAGTACATTTCAACATTATTATCTGTTTATTTCATAATTTTGTGTACCTAACATGCATATGCATTCATTGAGGATATATGTCGAATAAGACATCAAATGGAGATGACATTCAAATGTTATTTAGAGCGATGATGAAAAATAACTATCAAATGGCTTAACTGATAACCACTTGTCAATTTTAAATAAACGAGGTTGTTTTTCCACGGAAACTACCTGTCGCCATAGAACACGTTCGAGTGCTTATTTGATTTGCAAAAATAGTGATTATAGATGAAGACTTCTTTGGTTAAGAGGTCTCATTGAGCTCTAGCAGTTACCTCAAGGATCTAAATTGGCTAGTGCGACAAAATAAAAATATGGTTATGGTATCTTATCTGGCATGTATTCTGAGAGTTAGCATTAGTGCTTGGATATGCGCAACAAGTACACCAAAAATTCTGAAATGAACAGATGGACAATACTCATATATTTCATGTCAATGCTTCTATTGATTGATCAGTACATGAAGAATGCTGCTAACTTATATATTATGCAATCTTCAAATGTGCAGCAGAACATAAACTATTCTATTTATAAAAGTCGCAGTACAAGAAAACTATAAAAAAAAACGATGCTCAACATTCTCCCTCAAAAATATTACTTCACAATGAGGAAACAAGAGCAAGCAATTCAACCAGTAAAATTTTTCAAAAGTAAAAATTAGTGCTCACATATTTATCCAAAAAAAAAGAAAACTTAAACAAATAAATGAGCATTGTTTGGTTTGTTTGAATGATTTATATGATCTTATTACTTTGGATGTTTGTCGACTTGTTGGTCGTCTGGTTTTCGTTTACGATGAGGCTTTCAGAAGGTGATTTGGTGGGCACGTTTCACATTTCTTGTGAAATATTTATTAAAGCAATGATTGAAAAAATAAACAAAGTGCTCAACTGATTACCAAATGTAAATACGAAAAATGGGTACATAAATACTGTCTGGTTTTTATGCATACATAACACAATTGGTGATCATGGATGGAGTCATCTTTGACATCTATGAACTGATTTTGCACTTTATTTTTTACTTTTTCTTTGACATATTCTTGCTTAGGTTCATGTATTATTATTTTACATGTCAAATTATGTTGATATAATTCTTATTTTTTTTACTTAGATATCAGATGGGTAAACAAAAAGAATGTGGGATATTTGTTATTTCAAATACGAAGACGAAAAAAATTTTCTGTGATTTATGATTAAAAGAGGTAGAAAGGGGCAATAGACCAATAACACATTGTTGACCTCACTTTCGGATGAGGTCTTCACTTCTCTCCTTAGAGCATAAGGTCTAGCTTTAGGCTTCTCTTGTTCGACCCTCCTGGAGGACTAGTACAGAACTCACACCATTTAGAAAATTCAAACCACCTCGTCACTCCTTCGAGCCTCACATTAGCTGTCTGAATCCTCGGCATTTCGTTGAGTTGATTATGACCAACACATGAAACTCGAGTCGAGTTACTACATTAATAGGAGCAGCCCCTAGCGAACCACTGGTGACCCGAACACTCAATAACGCCGCATTTGCACGCGCATCGCACCTCGCACGATTTTGAATTGAATTGACTCGTCTGTCGGTGAACTCGTTTGAACGACCCCGGATAATGAAACAGACCACACGGATGTGTCCGGGGCGTCGACTTTAGACAGGAAGGACACTTATATTATTATGGCTTCGAGCGCGAGCGATTAACACAAATATCGATGTATGTTTTTTTAATTAGCGGTGTGCGGGTCCGGGCTCAACCCAGGTTAGACTTGGGTTAGACACGGGCTAATCACTAGCTCACATAATTTTGAATTTCAAAATTCAAAATTCAAAAGGAGCATTTAAAACCCATATTAATTGAATATAATCAGGTGTTATTTTTTCCCATTGAACCTCCCCCTGCATATGGAAAACATTTATTTCCCAGCCAAATGCTTCAAGTAACAGCTCTTCTCCGACTAGCCTATTTCTTTCTCGCGCACAAGAGCCTCGACTTCCTACTCTGACTCGACCGAAGACCCTTGTCCCGCTCGTCTTCCTCCTCTGCCTCTCCCGCTCTCTCCCGCTCGCTCCCGCTTAGTTCTACCACTCCTGTTGCGCCTCACCCTCACGACAAGGAGACGACCAGAAGCCCGCTCCTCTGCTCGAACGCTCGCCTTCTCCCCTGTAAATCACAACCACTCGCCTCTCCCTCACGATCAGAAGACCACTCATTCCCTCTCATCTCATCCTCACTCGATCGCTCATACGCTCCCATCTGCTCTCTTCTCTGCGCCAAAGTCCACTCCTACTACGCCTTCTCTCGCGCAACCAAAAGGGTTTGTCCGGCAACCCTAGCCGAATTCCTTTCACACACAACAAACCTCCTGGCTCGATTCTCTCCCGACCTCCACCGAAGAGCTTTTAGGAATGGATAGCAGCAGCAGATACTTCTCGTACACTGGTAAATTTTATTTGTTGTTGTTTTATTATTATAATTTACTCTTGCTCTAACACATTATGCAGTTGTTAATTACAATTTTATTTTCAAAACAAAATAATTTTAAAAAATTAAACAATATTTTCAAAACAAAAAACAAAAATAAAAACATAACACATACATTTGAATTTACGGGAATCCCTCGGAGAAAGTAACTCATGGTTGCTAACGAGATCTCCCCGGTTTAAATGGGTTTCACAACTCGTTTAAACTAAGTTAGTTCAAAAGAAAATAATGATACAGAAACAAGGGAACCGCGGGATCCTAATCAGTGTCGCTCTAATCAAATTTAACCCCCTAATAATGACAACAAAACCAAAAAAACTTGAAACACACATGGTACAATCTTTTAAACCTTAGACTTTAGGACTGTTACTTCAACAATGAGTTTGGAGCAACTCGTGGGCAGCGCGGCAAAGAGCTTGGAGCAGTCTACAAGTGAAGGCGGTCGTCATCCTACAACAGCAAAACAAGTCTACACCAGCTAAACTTTCCTAGTCTAAACAACACAAAATTTCGAGGTAGCTCGCCCAGTGGCGATGTAAATCTTCACCCTCTTTTAAGCTACTGCACAGTCATACTGAGCAGTATAAGCCCTAGTTCGCCATAAGTTCCGAGGATGTCGTCCAGAACGACGTAAAACCTCTTATCTCTGTGGACTATTTGCATAACTAGTTATTATGCAAGTTTAAGTCTTAAACAATAAAATTGAAAGGATTGAACACTCAAATAATATCCTCTAAAACACAGTCACGCATTAGAATAGTTTAGGAAGTCACTGAGGTTTTTTCTCAGAATCTGTGACGTCCCCTACTTTTTACTTTATTTGGACTCGTGAAAGAATTGTTCCTACTTGAGTCACTCTCATTTGTTTTTTCACGTCCTACCGTGAAAACCTAAACTTTGAATTCTTAAAGACTAGTATCATTGATCATTATCGAGAGTTTTCTCAAATGACTCCAGTTATTTGGGATATAATTAACTATAGGGGCTTGCCTCTATTGGGAACTTGGAACCCAAGTAAAATAAACGGTATTTAATATTTGTATTAAATAGTGAAACTTGTAAGCACACATAAAAGGTTCGCAAACCAATGGATGTCAAAAATCTCTTAGTTTGCAGGATCGGGTCTATCGCCGAGGTATACACTTATCTTTCGTGAGGGTGTAGTATTCACGGTATCGGGCACAATTATGCAAACTATTAGATTAATGAGATTCATTCGGTCTCATTTTCTAAAAAAATTAAAACACCACTTTCATAATTCATACTATATACCTTATATTTAAATAAAATTTTTGAAAATCATATTTTCAAAATTCATCAAAAAGTTGATCGACACACATTTCAATAGGGAATGTTGGCAAAATATAATTAAGCTCTTTCGAGAAAAAACTGGTAGACTACATGACAAAACCCAGTTAAAAAATAAATGGGATCAGCTTAAAAAAAGTAATTTAAGTTGTGGTAGGAGCTCAAGAGAGGGTTGTTTAGGATGGGACCACATTAGAAAAAAAGTTGATGCACTTGAGTAGTGACAAGAGAAGATTTTAGTAATTAGAATATCTTACATTTAATATTTCTTAATTTATAATTCAGCATCTTAGAAAACCAATTTATCAATTGTAGGTTTTACCGAATGTAAAGAAATTTAACTTATTGGCATTGACCCAGAGCTGAAGGAAAAGCTAGATACTATATTCATTGGTATTGGAGCAATAAAGGTCAACGTCTAGGCCACAACAGAAGATCCCGCCCCTAATTTAAATGAGTCTGAAAGTGCACAGTCGAACGAGGTCTATGAAGAACAATCGGAAGAAAGGGAGCAAGGAGAGTCCAGTCATTCCAAACAACCTAAACCCTCAGCACAAAAAGAAAAAAAATAAAGTTGGGGTAGCTCATCTATCCCAACAGATATTATAGCTAGTGATAAACTGCACTAGCATTACTTTGAGTGTTGGCACTGCTCTCCATACATACCCAAAATAACAGATGCTATCAAGCTAATGGACTCAATTCCAGAATTTTTCGAGAGCCTGCTCTTATACTTATTCGTTGTAAAACTTCTGGAGAATCGAAACAAGAGAGGTTTTCTTCACCCTGCTCCGTCAACAGAAGATTCCTTATCTATGTTATTTTTTAGACAATTCGACTAGTTAAATGTCATGCACTTTTTTTTTTGTTACTACGGCAGGGTGACTAATTGTAGTATTTGAAATTTCTATTGTAAACTATGGTTTGTGTGTACTATTTCTGACGTTTGATTATTTATGGATTTTCTTAGTTTTAAAACTTTTATTGAGTGCATTTTGAGCATTTAGCTGCACTGAGAATAACATATTCTTTTAAAATAAACTTAACATTATTATTTCAGACAAATATAGCCACCAAATGAGGAGATTATAGACATAGTTGAGCAAAACACAATTATTACCAACACAGTTTGTAAGACACCTTGTATCTCATCGTCATTTGTGGGAGGCAAATGGGCTGGTGAACTAATGGAAGCTCATCCAAGCCGGATTCACAGCATGTTCTGGATGTCAAAAGCTACTTTCTATGATTTATTAGATGAATTACAATCCAAATATTGTTTGCATAGACCTTTGCGATTTACATCCCGAGAAGTTCTAGCTATCACGTTCTTCATTATGTCGCACAATAAGTCCATTCGTGCAAGTTCTAAGCATTTCCAGCACTCTATAGAGGCGATCAGGTGTTTCCATAACGGGATTAACTCTCTAATTAAAATTGCTATGGACATCGTCAAACCATTGGACCCATCTTTTGCTCAAACACCTCGGGAAATTCATAGCGATCAGATGTACATGTCACTTTTCAAGGTATTAATCTCACTCTTTATTTCTTCTTCAAGTTGTTGAAGTAAAGTTAAGGACTGCACAGCAATTGATGGAACGCATGTTGACCGCACATGGAAAATGAGGAAAAAATAAATATTATCAGTAGGTGTGGAGCTGCTACACAGAACATATGATTAGTATGTGATTTTAACATGTGTTTCACATTTATGATGACTGGCTAAGAAGTAAGTGCACGCGATAACATAATATTTAAATTTGCAACCCGGCAGCCCGAATAAAAATTCTCAATGCCTCATCAAGATTGGTGCCTTTAACTAATCCATCACTATTATTTTTTTTGTTTGAACTAATCTAGAAATGTTATTGTTATTCGGGAAAGTATTATCTAGTCGATTCAGGATATCCACTGCAATGACATTTTTTAAAGCAATTCCCGACACGAGATATCACCTCCCTGACTTTGCGCACAAGAGCGAAATGATTAGAGGCAGGATGAACTGTTCAACAAAAGATAATCGTCTTTACGCAGTGTTATCAAGCGAAAATTTGGTGTATGGAAGAAGTGAGTCATACTTCGAGATATGCTTACAAATTCTTCCTAAAAATAGGTCAAAACAGTTGTTGCAACAACTGAGCTCCATAATTTTATGCAGAGGCATCCATCCCGAGATGATATCAATTTTAAAGTCTTCGATGATCCTACATACATGTTTGAAGAAGCTAACCAATATCAACTCAGACCTTCAAGGCAAGAAGAGGAATGTAGGACTAACAAGTATGACACTTCTGAGGGAGAATGTGTTGAGGAGACGTTACAGTTGAGAGATGATTACTGATGTTTAGGTGAATACAACGACCTTACTTAAGTTCTATCACCTAGTTATTTGTAGTTGATGATTCATATTTTATCTTCAAGAATTTCTCTAATTGTATTTTTTTCAAAATATAGATAGCAAACTGTGTTGTACCTTTTGTTTTGGACCAATAAAGTTTAATTCTTAATTTAAAATTGCTTATATTTCTTTAATTTCTCAAATGTTATATCAACTTAATTTTTTTTAATTAAAACAACATTGTAATATAATAGTCGGAAATATGAGCTCAAGATCATTAAGCAACTGTTATTATGGCAACAGGTGTGTTCAGTAGTAGTCCAGGTGGGAGGGCAGATAAGGGAGAAGATTTTATTCTTGTCCCAAAAATAGGACTCCTGCAGATTGCGACTACCTCCAGTGGGTTGATGACACTGACGAGGTATTTCCAGACCGTGATTAGACGAAAGATGCAGGGATGGAGAGGAGATTGTCCCGAAGACTTTATCATCAGGATTTTAAGTCAAACATCTTTCTAGGCTTGTTGATTATCATCATTGTTCTCGTTATTATAGTTATTTACTTCAAATAGCTAATTTTTTAATATATTAGATTATTTTGGATTGGACTGTATGTTTTTTAACAGTACTAACTCTTTCTGTTATTTAATTCTGAATAATTTTGAAAACTACACTCCTTTCAATAAATTACATATATAAGGGTAAAACAGTCTTTCTCAGCAGAAAAAACAACAGCACGGTAGATCTCCCAAACAGACACTACTCCTTTATTAACAGATCTCCCAAACAGCACAGCTTCTTGAAAAAGCAGTAGCCGCCCCAAACGCACCCTAAATCTAAGAAAGATTTATGTACATACTACTCAATTCTTATAAATCAATAACTATATAAAATTATATACAATTTTAAAGGGGGTAATTATGATCATATCACCCAGTTCATTGTTTTTATAAATCTAACCCCAAAAGTTTGTTATTTTATTTATCGACCAACCGCTCTATCGTCCATCGGCCTCGTCGCCCGGCCACATCACTGCTCCGACTAGTCACCAAAAAAAAAAAATTTTTACACATCACACTCTGGTTTTACAAAGATTTTATAACTACATATGTATATGATTCCCAAATGAAAGTTTTCTTTAAAATTTTAAATAAATACAATAGTCACTTTTTATGCACAGAAGTTTGACTATATCTATAAAGGTCTTTTACCCCAAGTAGGTTGTTGATTTTCATGTGCATAATCATGTTTTTTTCTTCAAAGCTTACTCTATTAAGCATATCTATTATAATTTTTGGTATTTCAGGACTAAATGAAAATACGACACTAAATAGGGCGCAATGGAGAAAAAAGATTCATGTAGCCGACCTTACGTAGTGGAAATATGAGGAGATTGTCCCGAAGGCTTTGTTGTTGTTGTTGTAATGTGAAGGGCCAAGGTCAAGAAGTTCGAGGAATTCAGGCATTCCGGAAGTCACCTGACACTCAAGGAACTCACACCAGCAATCGATAACGATGCCACAGATGTCTGTTCGATAATAAGGGCTTCCAGATAACTATCACCCGATAGCGACAAGCTCTGCCAGAGGTATACGGTGATCGTCTTCGCCTTCAAAATGACTCGCACCCAACAGCGACAAGCTCCGTCAATGGTATGTGAGGATCGACTTCAGCCTTCGAGACGACTCGTCATTCCACTAAATCTACTACTAAAATTACATTCCATGTATTCAATTTTAGATCTACTCGAACAAAAGCCTAGAGACTCTAAAGTTGACCTCCATAATTCATATTTTTTTTAACCCTCTATCCAGGTTTATTCGCAAGAAGGATATCATCAACGAGCACACACCAAGATACACCTCTTGTAAATGGATATGATTTAGATAGTGTCAAAATAGTCCATTGACTATTTATATGGGTTTCATTTTAATCCCAGATTTTAAAAAGTACTAAATTAGTCCCCAAACCTTTTCATGATAATATATTGTAAAGAATAAATAAGGCTATAACTTTTCAACTAAATATAGCATCTAAATTTCAAGGCTGAATTTTTTATGAGCAAAGATTGTAAATGGTAATTATTAACAAAGAAATATTAATATTAAATTTATCAGTTAATTAAAACATTATAGTTATTTTAAATAGAAAATTGAGTCATAGACACTAAGCTGTTTTAAAATGGGCTAATTGCTCAAAATAAATGAAAGATAAATGAATTACAAAAATTAAAAAATATATGTTTAAATTACAATTCCAAGATTAAGGATCTGTTCGGTTGCAATGAAATTATAAGATTAAGAATCATCCTCCTATCTTCAATCATTCACATTGAAAGCTGCATGAGTTTTTAGTCTACTTTCTTTTTTTTACTAATCCTTTCACGTTAAATATAGAAAGATAAATAAAGTAAAAAATTAGTTAAAAACTAATACTAACTTCTTTGTTAGAAGGATGATGATCTTCATAGCTTCCTACAGTTACAATACTATGTTACATCACATTCCCAAATACCATACTTTAATAACCCAAAGAGTTGACTTTCAGGTAGATCTACGAACACAACATAAAGACAGAAAATCAATTGATGGTGCATCCAAGTAAAATTTCAAATCAATCATCTAAAGCTGTACAAAAAATAAAACAAAATTACAAAAGAACATACTGCGGAATGAAGGAAGCCTGTAAACTCTATCTGTCATTTCCACACCAATTCCTTCTAAAGCACGAAACATACCCGCCCTAGAAAACTTTGTGATTCCTTGGCCAATGTACATGCCATTTCTTTCGAGGTATTGTGGATCTGTCATTTTTCCAGTACGAAAGAACAAGCGAAAAATCATAAAAAAAAGGAAAAAGAAAATGGCAGCATTAGCTAAATGATTTTTCACCACTCTAGAAATTTTCCAGTTGAATTTAATTTTTTGCAAAGAGAAATGCCTGCATTTCTACAAGTCTAAGCATGAGATAAAAATGGTTACCTCAGATTTCAACTTATCAAAGGTAGTCAATGTACAAACGGTATGATTCACATTTCTTAGAGCAAAAATTATAATGAACTGACGATAGTGTTTACCTTGTTGTGATCCTTGTAGAACAGTTCCGCGTGTCAGATTAACACCCCATCTACCATCAGTACTTGGCTGCTCTACAGCCACCGAAACTGCAACAAAATCTCCCTTCTCAACATGTGAACTACAAGCCAATAACCCCGGTACATATATCTACAGATCAAAAAGTCATAATTATCAAGACACTATCAGGTCCAGAGATAAATTAAACATAAGACGAGCATTATGTTTCAGTGTAGATATGCATTACGTATGAATGGCAAGATTTATGGGAATAAGGCAACTAAAATTATCCAAACCATAATGTGAAATATGAAACAAAGCTAAAGAAAGATAGAAATAATTTAGAATCCTAGATGGAAAATGAAAAAGCTATAAACCATGCTTGGCCGCTGATAATAAGGACTTCCAGCATCAGTACCCAGGTTGGAGCTGGTGTTGTCATTTTCATTCCAACATTAGGAGTTTTGTGACTGTGCGTAAAGGTTTAGCTTCCAATGGAGGGCTCCTTCACAATTGTTGATCTCCAAATTTGGATCGACTCTATCATCTTCTAGCAGTCTGGTCTTTTGACTCGTGATAAAACCTCTCAAATTCTAAACCACTGTTCTTTGGAGGCTTGTTCATTGTTAATTCATTCTGGCTGAGATTCTCTCATCAGTTCTGTTTCGGTTGCCTCCTCCAATCAATTAGATCTTGAACATGTTGGCCAACAGTTACTAGTTGTCGAAACAGAACTCAGGATTTCTACTAGTTGTTGGTGGTTGATGCACTCTAAATGTTCAGCAATTTTCCAATGGGCATGTGAGCAGAGTTTGGCTTTTTGTTCATTGGTTGTTGGTGTTGTTGATTATGGTGTTGACCTCATTTTTGTGGGGTCTTTTATTCTCCTCCTTAGAGCCTAGGATCTAGCTCTAGGAATTCTTATTGACCATCTTAGAAAACTAGATTTGAGACCCACCCTTTTAGAAATTCTAACCGCTTCATGTTTTTCTTTGATGACTAACATTTATGGCACAAGACCATCGTATTATGAACGAGCAGTTATGGGCTATTTTGTGAAGACTCAAAAGAAAAGTTCCTAATAGGACTTCAAGCCTTAAGAAAACATCGTCACAACTCTTTTTTGTCCCATACACACACCAAATGCACAAAATTCACTGAATTGCACGAAATTGGACTTCCCTTAGGCCTATAGGACGGGTGAAAATGTGAACTTATCCGGATGACCTCCGACGACAAAATAGACTGTGTCAACGCGTCCGGGATACCAATTTTGGTAGGAAAGAACACTCATATTGCCATATTTTCGGCACGAGAAAATTAGCACACAAATCGATAAGTTCGTCAAAACAACTTCCGACGACGAAATGGACCGCGCCAACGCGTCTGAAACATCAGAATTACCCAAAATTGACATCCATTTTGTGATGATGTGACGCACTAATAAAAATGCACAAATCAAATTTTACTTTTTGAAATAATTAATATTTTCATACTTAAATTATTAATAATCTTATTATAAACCCTAAACCATATACTCATACGTTCAATTGCCCATTTATCCATCGCTCGTCCCCAAGCTCCTGCATCTCCTTTGTCGTTCACGAATAAGCCCTAGCTCTCGCGTCTCCTCTGTCATTCGCGCATGAGATGGCTCGCCTTCTTCTTCTCACACGCGGCATTCCACTGTCGATTCGCATACGCGGCTCGACTCCTCGAGTTCCCCTCGACCGAGCAGCCCTCCAACTGCGAGGTTCCACCTGGCTGACGCTTCTCTTCCTCGAGGCTGAACGCTCTCCTCTTTATGGTGTCGTTTCATTTCTTCTTGGTGATTCGTTGGCTAGGGTGGCTGGTAGATTGCTTCTTCTCCTCTTCTCTGCCTATAAAATAACTTCCTAAACTACTGTTGGTGGTTGTTGAAAATTTTGAGAGGGTTCTTAAGAGATTTTTAGGGAGATTCAGGTGTTTTTCTACCTCTATTCTCATTCGATTAGGGTGATTTCTTTTATGTTTTCCCTATTGGAGAGGAAGTTTTGTTCCTTTGTTGTTCGAAGATCCCGGAGACTCGAATTTGTCGTGCCGTAAGCTGGAAATGGTGAGGAATTTTCGTGGGTTGCTATTGGAGTGATTTTCTCAAGCCTACTTTACTCTTTATTTGCTTTAAGTTTACAAAAGGAAAAGGTATTCTTCGTCCTATCCTCTATATTGCACTATTTCGGAAAATTATATTTAGGGCTCACATCTTGATTCTCTTGTTGCACCTTGTTGAAATATATTGTGGAAATTGCTTTTAAGAGTTGGAAAATTATATTTGGGGCTCATATCTTGCTTCTCTTGTGCCCCTTGTTGAAATATATTGTGGAAATTGCTTTTAAGAGTTGAAAAATTATATTTGGGGCTCACATCTTGCTTCTCTTGCTGAAATATATGCTAAAAATTGTTTTGAGAATTGGAAAAGACATGTTTGAGGCTCATTTCATGATCCTCTATTGTTGCCCCTTGCTAAAATACACGTTGGAAATTGATTAACTTATTTAGTATGCTCGGTTGGCCATGTTCTTGGGCTCGGTTTGGGCTCCTTTTGGCGATTTATGGGGGCTGAAATGTTTTACTGTTGGAATTATTCCTTAGACCTTGGTTTGCCCCTTGTGTTGGGCTCGGTTGGCTCTTTTCTTGAGCTTGGTTTGGGCTCCTTTTAGTGTTTTATGTTAGCTGAAATATTTTACTGATTTGCTTCTTCTTGCTGGTTTCAGTTTGCCCCTTGTGCTGGGCTCGGTTGGCTCTTTTTTTTAGTTCGGTTTGGGCTCCTTTTAGTGTTTTATGTTGGCTGAAATATTTTACTGAATTGCTCCTTCTTGCAGGTTTCGATTTGCCCATTGTGCTGGGCTCGGTTGGCTTTGTTGAGAAAATAGCTTGGTGGCTGTTTTTTTTGCTCCCTCCCTGGTTTTACATGTGAGCTTGCTTGTGAGTTAATTTGGGGTGGATTGGGTGGCTATTTTGCTCTTTTCCCTAGTTCTATATGTGAGCTCCCTTTTAGGCTACCTTACCCGTGGCTCTCCTTCATGCTGCCCTACCCGTGAACTGGATTTTGAGGGGTTGGTTGTGATTTTTGTTGTCTTACCTGTGTATTTTAACTCATGACCTTTTAGTGGGATAAATTGGATTGGTAATTATCTCTTTCTATTGCTTTGATTAAAAACATTTATATGGACAATTTCATAATTGTGAGATATAAAAATGGAAGGAGCTTTTGATTAAAGTTGAAGTTGAAGGGCTTTGATAATGACATGATTTTTTTTATAAGTATAGAAGGATGCTCTCTATGGATTGTTCTCCTATATTTTATAAAATGTAAAAGGCTCTTGAAGCTTCATTTTGAGTTTGATATAAATTGAATTCACGTTGGGTTTGGAAATTCATAAAAGTGCTACTTGGAAAGGATATCCTTCTCGGGATTGATCCGATCATTTTCTTTTTAACGAATTTAAACGTTTTAGATCGATACATTCATGATTTTATTTTAAGCTTCGCTGATTTGGCTTGGTTTTTAAAAAAATGGATCGGTCTTCTTTTCGTTCGTTTTGTTTTCTTTTTTTTTAACGGTCAAGTTAAAAATGAGAATTTCCGATTTAATTATATTAAAAAATGATTCAAAATCTTAAAGAAAATATGAAAGAAAGAGAAAGAGAGAAAATTAAAAATAAGATTTGGATCTTCGAAGTGATAAAACCTAAAGGGGATAGAATAACGAATCATCTACCGTTCCTTTTTTGCATATGAAAGATAAAATTAGAAATTGGAAGAATAGTTAGGGGTTGGAAGAAAATGAGAGCTTAGATGACAATTAAGGACATGGATTGAAAGATCATTGGACCTGCACTTAAGTCCCTTAAACTTTGAATCAACTTAAATCTAATTGCTCTAATTAGATTTAAAACACGCTTCACAACCATTTTGCCAAAACTATAAGTTTACCCTTAGGTTTTAGAAGTCAAATGGTGAGCTAAGCTTAATCTAAAGATGTTTGAGGGTTAGTTGAAAGGACACTTAACTGAGGTTAGACACTTTAGAACCACTTCAGGCCCAAGCTAAAGTGTTGGCTTCCTAAGTGTTAGGAGCACACCTTGAGAGAGTTTATCATCCTAATGTTCAAATAATCCTAAGAAACCAGACGTTTGACCCCAGTTCATGAGATAACTAAGACATCAGGCACGAAGGTGCACTAGATTATGATTCATGACTGATTTAATCAGATCAAATAATGAAATTATTACCTTAACTTCACCAAAATTGAAACCCAATGCTCCGGGATTTGAGTTTGTCTTATACTCAAATTTTCCTGGCAATTGGGGACATTTCAATATCACATATAAATTTCTTATTCTTGGTCTTTTATATGTGATATTGTATTTTATTTTATTTGTTTATCTTTTTCTTATGATTTATCTGTTTCTGTTAAGTCTTTTTTCAGGTCATACTTTCTTTTTTTACGCAGCACATAATAGCTAAACTTAAAAAAGCAATGAACCTACCAAGTGTATAGGTTTAATTTATATTACAGCATTTTATTAGCATGTTATATTTTTTTCGTAGTCTGTTATATTATTATCCCAGCATATTATACTGTCTTTCCTCTTTACTGTACAGTACATTGTTACTTTTATTTCACACTGCATGTTTTATTGTTTAGTTTTTGTATTATGCCTTAGTATAGAATAACCTAGTGGTTAGGTGCATTTTCAAA
Source organism: Phalaenopsis aphrodite (assembly GCA_003013225.1). Lineage (NCBI taxonomy): Eukaryota > Viridiplantae > Streptophyta > Magnoliopsida > Asparagales > Orchidaceae > Phalaenopsis > Phalaenopsis aphrodite. The sequence continues at coordinate 819,334 of NEWO01000135.1, read as the reverse complement.
ATTAAAACTAAACCAGGAAGCGCTACTAAGAAAAGTTTGGAGCGAACATCGTGAACAGCACGATGAGGAACAACTTCAAGATGGACCTGCAGCAGCAAAACATCTTCACATCACCTATCACTTCTTTTAGTTTAAATAACAACTCATAGGATCACTCTTTAGGTTTTTTGTACAACTCTGTTGTACAATTATAAGTCCTAATATTTATTCTTTTGTGAATAGCGCTTTCAAAACATTTTTATTTTTGTAATTATACCTCTTGACAGAAAATTTATATTTGTTCCTCATATTTCAAAAATTAAGAATTATCAATTTAAT
>NEWO01000135.1:800527-818036 GCA_003013225.1 Phalaenopsis aphrodite | reverse complement strand
TAATGAAAGATGTTTAGATTGGCTGCACTAGAAATTTTGTCTTCACTATTTCTTATGTTCACATAGAAATTCTTTGGATAACAATTCATCTATTTGTTTTGTTCCCTACACAAAAATCTGAAAAGTTGATAATGATAAGAAGGTTGTTGAAAAGAATAAAGCTTTCTCTCAATATTAAGTTGAGGCTATTTATATTGATGTTTATTCTATCAACTACTTAGGCATGTCAAAGATTGTGAAAAAATTGAAGGAAAGAACAAACATGTTGATCATTAGATAAGAAACAAATAAACCTTAACTTGCTACCTCATGATACTAGTGCAGATATTGAGATTCCTTTTACGCATGACCCAAAGAACTATGATCAGCATCGAATAAGAGAAATGATTGTCAGAATCATGATCATGCCTGAATACCCATTTATGATGATTGAGCATTTGTGGTTCAATATCTTGTTGAAATCATCAAACCTTCATTATGAGACGGTGTCCAGAAATACTATTAAAAATAATTGTATGAATGTATATGATATTAAAAAAGAGAAGCTACGAAGATATCTTAAGGATGTACGTCGAGTTTCTTTAACTTCCGATTGTTTGACTTCTAATCAAACAGTTGGCTATATATACTTGACTCATCATTATATTTATAATTTTTTGAAATTACAATGGTACTTGTATTTGAGATGTTATATCGTTAGCTTATTTGATTGGAACCTCCAGGAAAAGGTGTCTGTCATAACCTTGGACAATGCCACTAATAATGATGTTGTCGTTAGCTCTCTTAGAACTAATTTTCAGTCAAGAGATAAGCTGTATTTTCAGGATTCTTTCTTCCATATTAGATATTGTGTCATAGATTAAATATTATGGTTCAAGTGGATTTGAAAGAGATTCAAAGCAAAATTCATCAAATACGAGAGTCCGTCAAATATTTGAAGAAGTCACCCATGAAACTTCACAAGTTTGTTGAGGTCTCCAAACAGTTAGGGGTTTCAAACACTAAGGGATTATCTATTGATGTGACTACAAGTTGGAACTTGACGTATCTAATGCTTGAATTTGCTTTTTTTTATGGAATTGTTTTTAATCGATACACAACTCGAGATGGCAATTAGAAATGTGTGTCATTTGATACAGACTATGAGAGGTATGAGAAAATAAGGAAATTTCTTGTCGTTTTTTGCAGTGTAACAAAAGTTATTGCAGGTTCTTCATACCCTACATCCAATGTTTTCTTGCTAATTGTTATGCATGTGAAAAAGTTGTTAATGGAGGAGTCTTCTTCTTCCGATGATTATATTAGAGGAATGGCCTTCGCAATGAAAATTAAGTTTGATAAATATTAGGGCGAGTGTAATCTTCTTATGTCTGCGACGGTTGTGTTAGATCCTCGACTGAAATTTAAGTTTCTTCATTATACATAACCAAAAATATACTCATCCATTGAACTCAACTCAAAAATTCAAGAGATTGAAGATACTATTTGAAATATATATAATGACTATACACTTGATTTTTGCAAGCTCTAATACATCAAATATTAGTGGATCTTTGAACTTTCCAAGTGACTTATTTTTTCCACAAAATTTTGATTGTATGCTTAGATTTACGGATCTTGAAGGTTGTTCGCTCAACCTTCAAAATCAAATTTGCAGATATATCTTGAGGAGGGCTTATTTTTTACCAATAATGATCAATTTGATATTCTTGAGTGGTGAGAATGAAACACTCTTAAATATCCATGTTGATCCCAAATGGCTACGAATATTTTATCAATTTCAATAGCAACAGTGGTTCAGAGTATGCTTTTAATGTCAATGGGAGAGTTCTTGATGACTATAGGAGTTCATTGTCTACAAAAAAGCCAACGCGCTTAAATGTGCATCTAGTTAGATTAGAGCTTCCACACATAGTTTGAATACACCATTGTTAATATTTTTTATTATTATAATCTTTTCTATTATGTTTAATTTAGTCTTTATATATATATATATATATATATATATATATATATATATATATATATATATATATATATATATAGAAAGAGAGAGAGAGAGAGAGGATATGTATATATCCTCTCTAAATAAACAGGAGAATAACTCGCTATAAATTTGCCTTCATATGAACGGCTCAATGACATGATAATGAAATATTTTCATTAAGTTTGCCTCATTATTTAAAGTTTGAACAATATACTGATGTGGGACATTTGAATCTTTTGTTGGCTAGTTGGATTTATTGGAAGTGGTATGTGTTGGTTGCGTCTTTTTTTTTTGCTGATTTGGAATTTTGAATTTACATGTATTTTTTTTAGCTTATGATGAATTCCAATGATGCATGATGTTTCAAGCTAGATTTTTTTTTAATCTTTACATACGAATTAAGCAGTATATAAGTAGTCATTTGGTTGTTGGAATATACTGTAAGATTTTCATACATACTACTCCATTACTTTTAATTGCTTTCTGCTAAACTTCTTTCTGTTACTCTGTAATCATTAATTATGCGCTAATACATACCACCTAAGCTCTGACAACCATTATCATTATCATTCAAATGGAAAATATTTTTTTTTGTCGTTGGGCTTGTGATCTTCTGCTAGTTTAGTTGTTATTTGTTAGTTGGATTAATTGGAAGTGACATGTGTTGGTTGCATCTCTTTTTTTTTTGGTTTGGAATTTTGGATTTATATGTATTTTTTTTAGTTATGATGAATTCCAGATGCCTGATGATTCAACCAGGCTAGAAAACATTTTTTTTTCGATTATTAGGATTCAGGTAAGTTATGAGCTCTTCTTATCTCTTCTCCTTCTCTTTGGTGGTTTTGTGAAACTCGGTGGAATCATCAAGATTTAAATTATCACTGCTTTCAGGTAAGTTTTGAGCTCTCCTTCTCTTTTTGTTATTGATTCACTGCTTTCAAGTCATTTTGCTATTGGAATATACCGAAAGATTTTCATACATATCACTCAATTACCTTTAATTGCTTTCTGCTACTCTGTGATCATTAACGTATGCACTAATACATACTATCTAAGCTCTGGCAACGATTATCATGATCATTCAAATAGAAAATATTTTTTGGGTCGTTGGGCTTGTGATCTTTTGTTGGTTTGGTTGTTGTTTGTTAGTTGGATTCATTGGAAGTGGCATGTGTTGGTTGCACCTTTTTTTTGTTGGTTTGGAATTTTGGATTTATATATATTTTTTTTTAGCTATGATGAATTATGGATGCATGATGATTCAACCAGACTAGACAATATTTTTTCTATCTTTAGGATAAACTCATCATGATTTAAATTCATGTAAGTAATGAGCTCTTCTTATCTCTTCTCCTTCTCTTTAGTGGTTTTTTGAAACTCAGTGGAATCATCATGATTTAAATTATCACTACTTTCAGATAATTTGTGAGGTCTCCTTCTCTTTTTGCTATTGATTCATTGCTTTCAAGTCATTTGGTTGTTGGAATATACTGTAAGATTTGCATACATACCACTCAATTACCTTTAATTGCTTCCTACTACACTCCTTTTGGCTACCCTGTGATCATTAACTTATGCACTAATATATACTATCTAAGCTCTGGCAACCATTATTATGATCATTCAAATGGAAAATATTTTTTTGGTTGTTGGGCTTGTGATTTTTTGCTGGTTTGGTTATTGTTTGCTAGTTGGATTAATTGGAAGTGGCATGCGTTGGTTGTATCTCTCTTTTGCTGATTTGGACTTTTGGATTTATATGTATTTTATTTTTAGCTATGATGAATTCCAGAGATGCATGATGATTCAACCAGGCTAGAAAATACTTATTCTATCTTTAGGATGAAATCATCATGATTTAAATTCCGGTAAGTTCTGAGCTCTTCTTTTCTTTGGTGGTTTAGTAAAATTTACTCGAAACATCATGACTTACATTATCACTGTTCAAGTAAGTCATGAACTCTCCTTCTCTTTTTGTCATTCATTCACTGCTTTCAAGTCATTTGGTTGTTGAAATACTATAAAATTTACAAAAATACCAATGGCAAACAATCAATTATGTTGAGTTCAATTATTTTAATTCAAGCATTAAGTATTGAGCTTGTTGTTCAGATCAGCATGTTTCTTCATTATATATAATGATACCACTCGATTACCTTTAATTGCTTTCAACTATATGAAACACCACTTAAAATCTGGCAATAAACAGCAATCTCGCAAGTGGAAACGAACATTGCTTCCTTTTTTCTTTTCTTTTCTTTTTTTTCTTTTCCTTTTCTTTTTCTTTTTTTTTTGTTGTTATGCAAGTGCAACCGCACAGACTAATTTTGGATCATCAAAGTATACATTGCATAATAAGAGAAAAAATTGAGTATTTTGAGATTTTCTTTTTTTTCTTTTTTGAAGATGTAAATGTAGTGTAAATGTGCAATAAATTGATGTGTTGTAATTTTTGTGATTTTCTTTTTTTTTTTGTGAGACGTAAATCTTTTAAATGTGTAAATTTCGTAATTATCACATTTTTTATATGATATTTATTCTTTTGTGAATAGTGCTTTCAAAACATTTTTATTTTTGTAATTATACCTCTTGACAGAAAATTTATATTTGTTCCTCATATTTCAAAAATTAAGAATTATCAATTTAATGATGTAATACAATTTTTATGAAAATTTGTTCATTTGCTTTGATGATGTAAATCAGTAAATGTATTATTTCTCTCAAATTTTTAAAAGAATAATAAAATTTTGCTTCTAAAAATTTTATTTAAGCAATACTTTTTCAAGCAAAATTTAAAATATTTAATTGATTTAAAAATTTTATATTTGAATTAATTTTTTATTCATATAACGCCTAATTTGAGTCGAACACGAACAAAGTGTTCACAAGCTCATTTGAATATGAGTTGAGCACGAACAATCAAATTTTTAAACTAGCCAAACCTTGGCTTGCTCAAGCTCGGCTCGCTTACAACCCTAGTGGCGGCAAGGTAGGGAGGTAGAGCAGGGGGCAGGTACGGCATGGAAAGGCAAGGAAGGAGGTGTTGGAGAACAATAAAACAGCAAGGGGAGAAAGTTATGAGCGGCTGCAATGATGCAAGATGGTTGGACAATAAGAAACAGCAAGATGGTACGCAGTCCGAGCGGCAACACACAGGAATGATGGTTGGAACTGTAGAAACAGCTAGATGGGTTGCATTTCAGGTGGTAGCAGTGAGGAATGGCATGGGGAAGATGGGAGGGTGGAGCAAAGGATAATCACCACCTTAGGAGCAAGGTACAGTCGAAGCACCACTCGACCCTTGGATACAGCCCTAGAAGGGAGCACAGAGACGTCGACGACAGTCCTGAACAAAAAAACATGACAAAACTCCAAAACCTAATACGACAAAGCAAAATATATAGACATGGATAACAAGGCGTGGCCCCATCCTCTTGGACGGCACTCCCATGACAAAACGCCAAAACCTAACACGACATACCTGCTCTACTTTTATTGTCCCTCCATTTTCAGTGTCAAGGCCTGACAAAACTCCAAAACCTAACACGACATGCCTGCTCTACTTCTGTTGTCGCTCCATTTTCAGTGTCAAGATCTAAACATCACTCAATAATCAATAAGACTATAGCTGGACCGCATGGCTAATGGGGAGTACCTGACTATCATGTGTTCACCTGGCTCTGTCAGCTCACATTTTAGCTTAAGCTGCTCATTCATTGTGTATTGTTCCACTGATAACTCCTCTGATGTAACTGATATAGCATCAAGAGCATGTCATGGCGGCAGTGTAGGGGTAGTTACTTCCTCTGCATCTCATTCATCTTCTCCCAAGTGACGGTCTTGTTCCAACATTTTCTCTGTCTCACTATTCAGATTCTCCCACCATAAAAAGACACTCTTCTTGAGTTGTTGACAGCAAACTTCACTTTTTCGTCAGTTGACACCTCCTTGAACTCAAACCCGAGGTGGAAGATGAGAAAGAGACAAATAAATTATTGAACAGAGAAAGAATTCAATTATCAGCATTGACTTGGAAGATAGTTCTGAGAAAGAAAAATACAAGAAAGTGCAATGACAGTAAACCAAAAGAAGCATTAGTTCGAGATCTCCTTGGAAGATGAAGATGGGTGAATATAAGTCAATATACAATAAGATCAACCACTAAGTACAAGCCATGACCCTAACCCCAATTTATTATAATAAATTTGAGGGTTTAGCGTTCAATGAGGGTATGGGCAAAAAGCCGATTAAGTTTCACTGTAGTTCTTCTTCCTCTAGTTATGAAACTAATTAAAACTAGAAGAAGGAACTTCTTCTGAATTAATGAAATTGCTTGTTGAATTATATTATCTGTGTGTTCAAAAACTTGTTCAGCTTGGTGTCGTGCCTAAACAATGGTTGAAAGACAATTCACACATTTTTTAATAACTTTGGAACAATAAGAATTGGCCTTTCAACTCAAAAGAAGGTGTTAGATTCCAAAAAGTTACATTAGTTGATGATATGAAATTTTGTTTGGTTGTTATTGATGATTTGTATGAAGATTATGCTGAAGCATTGGAGAACTTTGAGAATCCTCCGATAGAAGATGCTCAGTCATAATTTGAGGAAGAAATCAAATCAATAATTGATGAATTAAAAGAGGTTAATTTGGGAACAGAGAAAGAATTGGGACCAACCTTTATTAGTTCTCTACTTAATGAGAAAGAATTTGCATACATGATTAAATTGTTGTCAGAATTCAAAGATTGTTTTGCTTAAAGTTACAAGGAGATGCCTACACTAGCTTAAGAAAAAAAATTAAACTTTGAATATGTTTTGAGTTTATTTTAATTCATTTAAATTTGATTTGTTTGATTCATATTTCTTTGCTTGTTCCATTTTACTTGTATTTTTTATTACTATTTATACTTGAGAAAATCCAATTGTTTGTTATTACACAAATTTTTTATTTGGAAAAGTCAAGAGAGTAAAAATCAGAATATAAGAAAGAATCCTAATATCTAACATAATAGAGAAAAGATTGAATCACAAATTTATTCAAAATTGGTGAAAATTTGCCCTCTTTTTTTAATTATGACTTATTTTTTGACCAAGTTACAGACAATCACGACATTAGCGTTTAACACAATAATATTTTATTGTTAAAATTCGTTCTTGAAAATATTACAATGTGAAATATTTCTTCAAATATCATCTGTTAATCGAGAACATGAGTCTTTCCCCTTGACAATCAACCAGTTTGTAAGAGCTTCCAGAATAGACTTTTTCAATTACGAACGGTCCTTCCCGAGTTGGCTCGAATTTATCCCTTATTTGCGGTGTGCAAGAATAGGTCTTCTACAAATAAGAATCGAGTCACCGACCTTAAAAGTCCTTGGACGAACTAATCCATCGTGGGCTTGCATCATTTTCGGTTGATAAAGTTCCAATTTTTGTTGAGCTATTTAACGCTTTCCTTCAAGATTCTCGAGTTCTTCAATTCGGAGTTTAGTATTTTTTTTCAACTGTTATTTTATTTGCCACAACCACTCTAAGAGACGAGAGTTGAACTCAAGAGGAAGCACAGCCTCGGACCCATACACGAGAGTGTACAGTATAAACTAAGGAGTTCTATATACTGTTATGTAGGCTCATAAGGCTTCTAACAACTAATCGAGTCATCGTCTTTTATTATCATCTAATGTCTTCTTCAAAATTTGAACAAAAGTTTTGTTATAGCCTTCCGTCAGACAATTTGCTTTAGAATAGTAAATTGTAGAATGCCACTAATCTATGTCATGCCTTTTAACAAAGTTATTGATTTTTTTTATTTTTAAATGCAGTACCATTATCTAAAATAATTCTTCGTGGTACACCAAACCGGTAGACGATTTGATTCTTGAAATTTTGCAAAACAATATGTGTTTTCACTTCTCTTAACAGTATTGTTTCTGCCCACTTCGAAAAACAGCTCGTAATCGCAAGAATAAACTGGTGCCCTTACGAAGACGGGGGATCTATAGGATCCACAATATTTGTGCCCCAACCCTTGAATGGTCATGAAGCAATTATCAGATTTAGCACATTTGGAGGTTGAAGTAGAATTACTCCATATATCTGGCACTGGAGACAGTTTTTATTAGGTTTCATACAATCAGTCAACATTACTGACCAGTAGTACCCCAGCCTCTTGATTGTCATCTTCATTTTAAGACCAAATTGGTGAGCATCACAAAGTCCTGAATACACTTTAACAATTTCCTAAGCTTCTTATCAGTTCAGACAATTTAACCACATCTGATCGAATGATATTCTGTACAGAATATTGTCCACGAAGGCATGTGACACCGCTCTCTTCTTTATCTGACGAGTTACTGATTTATCATCTACTAACTTTCCTGTTTGTGGTTATTCTATGAACGGCTAGAGTCAATCTTCTGTAGCCTCAGTAACTACTGCTACTGTTTCTTCATTTTTCAATTTTTGAAAAGAATCAATGTTAATTCATGAGAGAACTTGACGTCATTGTATTGTTATATCAATGAAATCTTCTTGTGGACATGCAAATTCTTTGGCGAGTTTGGCAAAAGCATATGCAAAAGAGTTCTCCCCTCTCAAAATTCTGTACAACATTACATTAGGAATTTGCTCTCACAGGTTCTTCGTATAACATAAAAACCGTTCAAGTTTGGATTTCAAAATTGTGTATCGTCTAGCAACTTGATGAATAATAGAAAAAGCAAATATTATTATTGAGATCAAATAGGAATTTATAGCCAAGTAAATAGAAATAGGAAATAACAACAAACACAATGTTGCTAGAGTTGGATATAAAGTGGTTGTAATGCGTAAATAATTGGTTGGGCTGCAATTCGCGTGTCGGCACCAACGAACGGCAGTTGGGAACGACAGGAGGAAGATTGGAATAGGGTGGATCAAACGATAATCATCACCTTGGGAGAGAGATACAGCCGGAGTACCACTCATCCCTAGGATATAGCCCCAAAAGTGAACATTGGGACCCCGACGGTTGTCTTGAACAAAAGACGAACTCTAAAACCTAACACAATAAAGCAACATATATAGACCTAGGGTAACAAGGAGTGGCCCCACTCTATTGGGCGGCACTCCAATGCAGACCAGAGAACCGATCGGCCTTTGATTTATCTGGCCAGAATCGGTCGGAATCGCACCTAACACGATTATGCATCCCACAGACTCATGACACCCGCATCACAATTATTTGCATATTCTCATCTTAGTTTCCTTTTGTCTTATACTAGTTTTTTTACGGTTTAATCTAAAGGTACATCAAAGGCCAAGCCCTTTAAAGATTCTTTTTTTTTTCTAATTGCATATTATGATTTATTGATATAACATTTTTATATTTCTGTTAATATAAGCATAATGATGCTTAAATGTTTTATTTAAACTTCTTAATAGAGCCTTATTTTGATACCCAATATAAAAAATATTTCATGAACTTCAAAGATTTTTATTATTTATCTTTTATCAAACAAACTAATGGTTTAATGAGAATTTTCCACATTATTTTAAAGTCATTTGTTTTATGTCTCCAATAAATTTTAATATACCACCAATTTTAATCATGGAACTTGTGTATTTAATTACAAACTACAAATATTATAACTTTTTGCTGTGAAGATGAAAACCTATGAAGATGTTTGAATTCTGCACATAAAAGAGAGTTCATAGTACTGGATTTATATAATTTGGCAGCAATCTATCATTTGATTGCATAATCTGATGCTGTCTTAATATTTTTGTATGTTTGCTTTGTTTGTCATATTTTAAAATGAGACATGTTTATTTCATAAAAATATATTTCTACTGAGTTGCATGCATTCAGTGTACGTACAGTCTAACAACGTTCAACTCCAACACAAACAAACATGAGAACAAATGAAATATTGAAAAAAATGAAGAAAACTAAGCAGAATGCAATGAGCGCAAATATATAATAAACAGTGAGCTGAAGAAACTGGAACTTCGAGGATGATCATCATAAATGAAAAGGCTAAAAAGCATCAAAATATACCTGGGCTCCTCGAAGAACAGCCTCAGCACATTTTCGACTAACAATGACTTCCTTCACTGATTCATCCGACTGATTGCCATAATGAATGCTATATGGACCAGAACCTTTGACAAACAAGACATGATCAAGTCCAGGAAACTGGCATCGACAAATTGTAGGGCGTCTTAACATTGTCATAGGTTTTTCCACATTCTTTGTTGTTTCCTCCAGCGAAAAATTAAACATTCTATTGATATCATCTTTGCTCAAACCATCATCTGCAGCATTGCCTTCAGATACCCGCTTTCCTGTACTCAAACAATCCAAATCATCTACATATCCATCTTGAAGTAGTCTCGTTAGCTTCTCAATAACAGCTTCGTTTGTAGACTTGAGAAAATTTACTCGAATGCATGAGTATGTTGATGGACGCCTGAGCAAAATAAATAATCAATAGCATAAAAAGCATAAAACGACAAATTTTGCTTAAACCCCTCGGATAGAAAAAAAGTTGGATGCTTTCATATGCATGCTTATTGTTTAGCATTCTGAATAGGGCCTGCGGAATTGCTGGGAAGAATTTCTTCAAGACTAAAAGAAAAGGTGTTCAAAAAAACAATAAAGACTACTTAATTCCCAAACAAATAAATTGTAGCAAACATGCGCATGCAGCAAAAAAAAACATCAAAGTATCAACTCTGTCACCATATATGCTTCTTAATAGCAACAGTACCCCAACACGTTTGGCCTTCGCATTCTTAAAATGCTCAAACTTCTACTCGTTCAACTTGATTTTACTTGCAATGTACACGGTACAACTTCCAAAGGCAAGTCTGTAGCATAACGGAAAGAAACTGCGAATCCACTAAACGTAATGTATCGGTGGGAAGAGATGATATGATGAAAGAAACATACGTTAGGGCTTCTGAAATTCGAGCGAAGTGGTCAGTTCCGTAAGCCTTGATAAAGTACTCCTCCACCAGCGGATTCCACTGAAGTTGTGGGTTATAGCAGTAACGCTGCTCCGCGGACGAAGACGAGTCCATCTACATCAACGCAAAATTGATGCTTCAAAAAGAAAAATGGTGAAAGAAGTGATTGGAAATCGAAAACCAGTGAAATAGGATTCAAAGGAATACATTGAGTGCATTCAGTTTAGAAAACTGGAGCCGACCAGCGATTCCAATTCCAAGAAGAAGCCGCAGCCACTTCTTCCTTCGCTCACTCAAAGCGACCGCCAGCGATTTCGAGGCTCTCTGCAGTAATTTTTATTAAGTGTAAGGCATGAACTCCTATACCGAATAAAAATTAGCCACCTTTTTCACCTTAAAAAATGTCATATTTTGACCTACATGGCCCGAATCCAGCCCAAAAAAAAAATAACTTTTTTTGTCATTTTCAATTCCAGCCAATTGAAAAAAAAGTGGCATTTTGTCTGCTTTAGAGTTTAGGGATTCGGAAAATTCTCATTTTTTTTTGTCTCGTGTTCGCTGGAGCTGGTTTGATAGAAAAAATTTTTGACAAAAAAATATTGGTGGAATCTCAAAATATTTGTGAGAAACATAACAATGAGATGGAAACTCAGAATATTTTTGAGAATTATAAGATTGAGCAGAGTTTAGATGCGGCAGAAGGACATCGGCAGATACGTTGAGGACTTGTTTGAATGAAGTTCTAGGTTTTAAGGAATAATTCTATTGTTAATGAAGTTTGCTCTATTTTTAGATGAGGTTTAACGCTAAGTTTCGGTTGGGTAGGATGTGGTGTTATTTAGGTAATATCATGGTGATACACTGGTTGTTTTTGTATCATAATGTAAAGTGAATGTCTTGAGGACTTTGTGTTATTTTGGTAGTATCACAGTGTTATTTTGGTAGTATCACAATGTAACGTTACTTTTGTGTGGATTTGGTGTTACTTATGTATTATCACGATGATACACTGGTTGTTTTTGTATTTGTTTTCCATTTCTGATTGTTCGTTATAATATTAGTTGGGGTTTGATGTTATTTTGGTAGTATCATAATTTAACGTTACTATCGTAAGGATTTGGTGTTATTTTGGTAGTATCACAATGTAACGTTACTGACGTAGGGATTTGGTGTTATTTTTGTAGTATTTCAGTATTATTAAGGTAATATTGGATCTGCTGACTTGGTTTTCTTTTATGAGGCTAGTAACATTTCTTAAAGGCATTTGTTTGGTTTTTTATATTGTCAATGTCATGGTGTTATTTGTTATATTATGGTATTTTTATCTTGTTATTTATGTATTGTAACCTTGTATTAATGATGTTTAAATCTGCAGTCACCCGAGGTAGAGAAATTGCTTCATGCAGTGGTCCACAACGAGAATGAAACATATGAAGAATATTGTTTATATGCACACCATATTGGATTTACTATGCGAAAGGAACACAATGGTTTCTGGGCGAATTCAAAGAAACTGAAGACAAAGGACTTTGTTTGTGGTAAGGCTGGTTTTAAGAAAGAGTTGAAGGACACTATCACAGTGAGGTTCAAAAGAGCGAACACAAGGACTAGCTGTTCAACAATGATCTGATACTTCGTTGATTTAGAGGGCAACTAGTCGGTAAAGAAATTCATAGAAAGTCACAATCATTCGTTGGCGGAGGACGGTGACAAACATCTACTGCGTTCCAACAGAAAATTGTGTGATATTAGTGCTGATATCCTCAGATCAATGAAAAAATCAGGGATTAGAACCAGTGATGCATTCAGATTCCTCGCAACTGAGGTTGGAGTGGAGAATCTTGATTGCACAAAGAGGGATGCATATAATTTAATACAAAGAGAGAGAGGAGTTCAAATTGAATTAGGGGATGCAATTGTTCACTGATCAACAAGCGGAGGATCCAATGTTTGCGTGGGACTTCCAAATTGATGAGGCAGGATGTTTGGTGAATTTTTTTATGGTGTGACAGGATATCCAAGATTGATTACGACTGTTTTGGGGATGTAATAATATTTGAATAAATATAATTTATGTTGTGCTCCGATTATCAGTGTGAATCACCACTTACAGAATGTTCTATTTGGTGTTGGTTTTTTATCAGATGAAACGATTGAATCATTCAAGTGTTTATTCAAAGAATTTATCCGTATAATGGATAACAAGCATCCAATAACAATATTCATTGACCAGGACCAAGCAATGTCTAAAGTCATTGAAGAGTGTCTTCTGCAAACCAGACATAGATTATGTTAATGGCACATTTACAAGAAGTTATTTTCAAAAGTCCATTGAGGTGTGGGTAGCAAGAGAGTCAATGATCTTTTTTTTAAATGCTTGAGCAAATGTGACTCTGAAGTGGAGTTTGAAGAAGCTTGGGATGAAATGATCGAGAAAGGAAACCTACACAAGAATATTTGGTTGGATGAATTGTATAATATCAGACATAAGTGGTCAACCACCTTCAACAAAGAAATTTTTGGAATCGAGATCCTATCAACGCAAAGAAGTAAGTGCACGAATAAGATTTTCTATGATGTCTCCAAGGCAACAAGCACCATGACTGAATGTTTTTTGGGTATTGAAAATGTCATCAAAGATTGAAGAAAAAATGAGAAGGATGAAGAATTTAAATGCCAGCAGTCTGCAATTTCTCCCAACGTTAAAAGCAGTTCAGTGTTGGGACAAGTTTGTACACTTTACACAAAGAAGTTATACTCAATGTTTGAAGCACAGTTTCTACATGGTTTGTATGGGCTTGCTGTGAAGTGCTCCAGTACTATGGATTCAGAATTTCATATTCGAACTCTCGATAATAAGGACAAAGCCAGACTCTGGATTGTTAAAGTTGACAGAGATAATTCTGATATTACTTGTAGTTGTAAAAAATTTAAAATGATGGGTTTATTATGTGCTCACACTCTAAGGGTTCTTCAGCACAAAAATATTTAAAAAAACCCAGATAAATGTATATTACTTCGGTGAACTATTAATGTGAAAAGGGACATATATAACAGTTATGGTTATGCAAATTGCAAGGTTTCAGAAATGTTATCAAATTCTGCAAGTGGACTCATCTGTCTCAACCACATTCATAAATTTGCATATCATATCGACACCATAACACGAGGCCATGAACTTGTCGAGAAGCTAGTGTTGGAGGCATTTAATAAAATTAAAATCGATGTCAATGTCATTATGAGTGGACGAGACCATCCTGAAAAGTCAAAATCGAAGAAGAAGAAGAAGACACCCAATAAAGAGCGAAATGTGAATGATCCCACGAAGATGCGGTCAAAAGGAATATCGAATGCAAGACTAAAATGGTACTGGGAAAAAAATAAGAGATGCAAAAGTAAATATTACCTGTAATATTAAGTTATGTATTTTTTTTCTATAAAAGATTAATCACTAACAGGTAGTATTGTATACAGGAAAGGAGAAAGATAATGTTTCAAGCCATGATAGCATTCCAGAATGCGATCCAAATTTATTTTCAATGACGGATCACTTTAGTCAGGTTGCAAAATCGATCCTTCTGAAATTTTGTCTACTCGATTTAGACTTCTTTCATGGCATTTACTCATTAATAGTATCAATGTACAAGAATTTTCTCAAACACAACAAAGAGGGACATATACAAGCTTACTGATGAGCATACATGATAATATATAGACTACTTATTATTTTTATTGTTGTATTATTGTTGTTTAAGTTGAAACAAACATTTAATTTACTGTGTTTTTATTTACAAGTTATTATTGCGGCATATTCCTATAAAACCAGCGCTCGTTATACAATTTACATGAATAAAACCAGAACACGACCGTAAAGAAACCAAAATACAACCAGCGCAGTTTCCTTGAGACAGGTTTATTTATGTCGATCCGTCTGGTTTCATTGGAATCTTCGGAGGCATATTCTAATAAAGCCAGCGCTCGTGAAACACAGCATAATAATAAAACCAGAACACGATCGTAAATAAACCAAAACACAATCAACGGGGTTTTCTTAAGACATGTTTATTTATGCTGATCCACCTGGTTTCATTGGAATCTTTGGCTGCACATTCCAATAAAACCAGCGCTCGTGAAACACGGCATAAGAATAAAACCATAACATGACCGTAAAGAAACCAAAATACAACCAGCGCGGTTTCCTTAAGATAGGTTTATTTCTGTCGATCTACCTAGTTTCTTTGAAATCTTTGACGACATATTCCAATAAAGCCAGCGCTCGTGAGACACGACATTAGAATAAAACCAGAACACGACCGTAAATAAACCAAAATACAACCAGCGCAGTTGCCGAAAGATAGGTTTATTTCTACTGATCCGCCTGGTTTCATTAGAATCTTTGGCGACATAGTCCAATAAAGCCAGCGTAAAGAAACCAAAATACAACCAGTGCAGTTTCCTTAAGACAAGTTTATTTATGTCCATCCGCCTGGTTTCATTGGAATCTTTGGCGGCATATTCCAATAAAACCAGTGCCGTGGAACACGGCATAAAAATAAAACCAAAACACGACCCTAAAGAAACCAAAATACAACCAGCGTGATTTCCTTAAGACAGGTTTATTTATGTCGATCTGTCTGGTTTCAGTGGAATCTTTGGCGGCATATTCTAATAAACCCGCGTTCGTGAAGCACGACATAAGAATAAAACCAGAATAACACCATAAAAATACTTAAGTACAAACTCCTCAGCATATTCCAATAAAACCAGCGCTCGTCAAACGCCTTAAACGAATAAAACCTGAACACGACCGCGAAGAAACCAGAATAAAACCAGTGCTCATGAAATACAACATAAGAATAAAACCCGAACAACACCATAAAAATACAACCACCGCGACATATTCTAATAAAACTTGAACACGACTGTGAAGAAACCAAAATACAACCATACTGATACTCCACTAAATAAAAACAATATGAATACTGTAAAGGTAAAACCACAATATATTACAACAATATGAATACTGCAGAGGTAAAATCATAATATATTACATCAATATGAATACTGCAGAGGTAAAATCACAATATAACGATAAATCTATACAACCAAACCTGCAAAAGATTAAATACAACATTTGCAATACAACCAAATACGCAACATTTTTTTATGGAGGAGATCCAAATGCAGATTTCATATGAATGTTTGATTGGAAATAAATTTATGACAATAAAGTCCACACATCAGTTCAAATTTTTTTTAATAGAGGAGATCCAAATGCAGATTTGATATGCCAATTCAACCCGAAATCTTGCCATTTCTTCCTGCCACCGCAGCTCTTTGCTTTAATCTATTGGGCTGGCATCAATGAGTTTTTCAATATATTTGCAGACAAACATGTCATAGTTAATGTTGTTACTTTGAGTTGGTACGCCTTTAACCATTGTCAGCCTCCATGATCTAGGTTTCCTCGTACCAAAACATAGTCTAGCATCCGCTGCAAACATTATTATCTACGAAAGGTGGGTGGCACATATGTTATTGAATGACAAAATTAATATGATATTGGCATATTATGTAGTTTATGACTTACAACGCGCTCGCATGCTACCTTATGCATTTTGCTAGGTAATGAATTATATATTCTCCATTTCTTATCCTTCAAGTCAGCAATCAACAATATCCAATGCTGGTTTTCAACAATGGGAAACAAGATAATCTCAGCATCTTTCACCGCTTCCTTCGTAATGTGGCGCACAAACCTTAAGTGTCACCAGCTTCCATTTTCTGATATGCCTGCATGAATTGAAACACTTTAATATAATCATCGACTGCATAAAAAATCTTATGATGAATATTATTTTATTTGTATGCATAGTATAAAGAGGAAACATATAGGTATCGTCAAAATGATGTTGGAGTTTGGGTCTTCCTCCCATGAAGAATGAGGGCTAATGCATCCATCTGGTCATTCCCAATCCATCCATTACAGAGTACATCATCCATCATACCCCGATCAATATAGATTGAACTATCTCTTAGGTGGACAATAAAATCATTCCTGAAGGGTAAAAATAATACCTATATAACCTCACATTAATAAACTTGTGATGAAACAACCAATTGAATGAAACTTACTTTACAGGGTATTATAACAAGCACTGATCAATTACTGCAATATCAAACGGTTCTGGGGTGGTAGCAGTAGCAGCAACTAGCTAATTTGAGGTGGCAGTATCAAGTATTTGCTCCACAATCTCTAAAGTTTGTACATGTGTTTTTTCTGTAGAGCCAGTACTGTCGTCATCAGTCTTTGTTTCATCGGCAGATAAAATCTTTTCAGCAACCTATGATGTTTTCCTTCGCTTATATTCAAAGGGTGTGAAAGGGGAGCTCACAACCTTCTTCCTACGACTGCGTTGGCCCTTCACCCTATGCAATAAGCTTGAAATCAACTGGGTGGGGGGCTGGGCAGGTTCCTCAACATCGTATGGTATTCCAGTAGAACTAGAGGGGGGTTGGGAAGATTCCTCATAAACATGAGGAGTTATAACAGAAGTAGAGGGGGGTTGG
>NEWO01000135.1:776014-790711 GCA_003013225.1 Phalaenopsis aphrodite | reverse complement strand
GAACTTTTGCCATATCAAATCATCAGTGTGAGCATTTCTGGCATCCATGTTTTGCAAACTATGATCCATTCTTAAGATATGTCCCTGCTGGATCATCATCTGGTCTAAAAGTTCTCGGTTAGTAGGTTCACTAGAAATAGGGGTCCTCAAAGTAGAAGAAATATCTCTGGTCTTACTTCCAGATCTCCAATCAACATGAGATTCATATGCCTTTATATTGGCAGACCCAATAGGTCTTAGAGGCTCAATCCCCTCTTCCACAAGTCTAAAATCAACTCCTACCTGTTCACAGAGTGTAAAAATAAGTGCAGGGTGTGCCAAACCACCAGTGGTCTCTCCCAAAGCAATAGATATAATTTTCATATAGATAATAGAGCCTACATTTATCCTCATCACCTGCTGAATAAAGTAGTTTAGGATGGCTCTATCCTTGGTCACCTTACTATGATGATTTGTTGGAATCATTCTTTCAGAAAAAAAGTTGTGTCAGGCCTTATATACTACATTAAGCATAGAAAGAGGAAAGTTTACCTTAACACAATTTTTAACTTTCCAGGTTCCTCTTTCATCAGTAAGAAAAGAAATAACCTCTTCTAAGACCTCATTAGTAGAAAAAAATGGTTTAGACTGGCAACTATAAACATCTTCCAACTGATAAAAATCATTAATTTTTCTTGAAGAAAACTCCACCTTTGTCAGAAGCTTCAATAAAGTTGGCATACAATTTCATTATTACACCAATAATCGCATAGGCAGTAAAATAACAAAAAATTTTCCCACTACCGAGCATTGATTACTCGCTCGACTTCTACTCTCAAATTTCTAAAACCACAATTCAGAATTACTTTTTTATGCTCAAGTAGACTATTTAATCGAGCACTAGCCCTGAAGCTAATAAATTTTTATTCATCATAATCTACTTTTCTTTTTTTCCTTTGCTCATTCTTGGTGCAATGGAAAATCTAGAGAAAATTTGAAAACATTCGAATAAATTCCTAAAATTCTAAAAATCACAAAGTAAAATGCTTGATACTTAAATCTAGTAAGTAAGAGTTCTTCACCAAAGGATTTTCTCAAAATCTCCCAAAAAATTCCATAATTTTTGGATCTCGGTAATGTGAGATAAATGTTTGGTGAAAATCAAAAATTTTTTAGTTCAAAGTGTAGCTCTTACCTAGAGAAGATGAAAGACAAAGTTCATTTGCCTTAAAATTACCTCAAATCTAAGAAAATGAGAGCCCTATGTGAAAAAAAATGGAGTTTGAAGGCGACTCAAAGGGTAAAAATGGCGGTTTACAGTGAAATCCCGAATTTTAAAGGGTTAAAGATAGTTCTCGAATCGAGGGCGTCGTCGGCGTTGAAGGCCAAAAAATTCCATTTTTTAATTTTCTCAATTTTGAATTTCATTTTAATTTTCTCTAAAGTCTTTTTAGTATTTTTAAACACAAGTTTTTATCTAACAACAATTGACAAACAAATATTTTCACAAATAATTATTTTCACAAACAACAACAAACTAACTTTTGTATATGAAAATACACTTTCACAGACACATTTTTGTAATCACACTTTCACACATATTAAGCAAAATAAATTATAAATCAGCATCAAAATCAAGCCACAACACTAAATGCTGACACAAAACTATACACACATTCAAAGTTCAAAATTCTAAAGCAAAACTGACTAAATCAAATCCACACAATCACATTCAGTACATAAGTTTTTTAAACTAATAGAGAGAGTCCAAAATTTTCAATTATTCTGCCTCATCTTTAGTGCTTTCTCCTCCTCTGATATCTCCCATCGACTGGTAATGAACGTACAAATTGTAGAAGGGTTGGTACAGGTATTGATCAGTCAAATTTTCTTCCTTCCATCCTTTTTCTTTAAACATCTGCACTAATCCTGCTTCAAATGTTCCAGTATGATCAAAAGTTTCTTTCATCCTCCAATCTAGATGATTGAAAATGTACTTAAGATCTCCTATTACATTCGTAATACTCTGAAGTTCTCTTTTCCATAGTAAGTGAACTTCCAAATATTGGTGGCATCAATGGAGTTGAAGCATGTGATGAGTGATCTAAGATAGTATCTAATGCTTCATTACCATTCCCAAAATAATTATCATTAATAGGAATCATGGGCTCTCAAGGTAATAAAACTTTTTCCCAACTTTTATATGGAAGTTGAGATTGACTACAAAGTAGGAAAATTATAGAAGGATGCCTAAGTCCATAAATTGGTTCATTCAAAATAATACCCATAACAAATTTAATTATGATAGATCTTATATCAATGGGTTTTTCCATTTGAATGCAATAATTCAAAACATCACTTTCTTTGGTGACTCTACTAATCTTCATGGTAGGGAGTAATTTTACAGAAATGAAGAAATGCCACTGCTTTGATATTTGATTAAGCAATGAAGTAGAGAAACTAACATATCCTTCATCTCGCATTTCCTAGATATCAGTTTCATCCATAAAAAAATAATAGACATCTTACATCAAATCTCTGGTAGTAGTCTGCCAAAATTGTCAAACTGCTATCGGCACCGTCGGCGCTCCCGATGGTGTTATCGGCTTTGGTCTGTCTTTAAGCGCCGTCAGCGCCCATGCTAGTGCCATCGACACTAGAGGCCAAAATTGCTTCTTTTCATGTTTTTGATCTATTCAATTCCAAATTTTCCTCTAATACCAATATTTGTCTTAATTTATAATATATAAAATTATGTAGGATTATTATTTACTAATATATAAACACTTATAAAAAAGTAGGAATACATAGATATATATATTTATATATGGGTTGCCTCCCATAAAGCGCTTGGTTTAACGTCGTCAGCCTGACATACCATTTGATTAGTTGGGTTGACTTAACATTAAAACTTCTTTAAATTGTGGTTTGTGCCCTTCATAATAATGTTTCAATCGATGCCCGTTAACTTTAAATACCTTTCCAGTGTTAGTATTTTTAACAACAACACTTCCATAATGATAGACTTTAATCACTTTAAATGGTCCTAACCATCTGGATCTCAGCTTTCCTGGAAATAATCTCAATCTTGTATTATATAATAAAACTTCTTATCTAGCTTCAAACTTCTTTTGAAGAATCTTTCGATCATGCCATATTTTCATTTTTTTTTATAGATTTTTGAATTGTCTTATGTTTCATTTTTAATCTCCTCAAATTCATTGAGTTGCAATAATCTTTTCTCACCAGCATCCATTAAATTAAAATTAAATTCCTTAATAGCCCAAAATGCTTTATACTCCAATTCCATTGGTAAGTGGCATATTTTTTCCAAAAATAAGTCTATATGGGGACATTCCTATGGGAGCCTTATAAGCAGTTTTGTATGCTCATAATGCAATATATAATCTAGCAGACCAATCCAATTTATAAGGATTTACAGTTTTTTCTAAAAATTTTTTAATTTCACAATTTGATATCTCTACTAGACCGCTAGTTTAAGGATGATAAGCAGTAGATAATATATTCATAATATCATATTTCTTAATCAATTTTTCGATTCTCTTATTCCTAAAATGAGATCCTCCATCAGTAATAATTACTCTCAGCATTCCATATCTTGTAAAAATATTTTTAATTAAAAATTTAGGAACACTCTGAGCATCACATCTAGGTACAACAATAGCTTCAATCCATTTAGACATATAATAACAAACAAGTAATCTATATAAATTTCCAAATGAAGGCATAAATGTTCCCATAAAATCTAATCCCCACACATAAAAAATTTCAACTTCTAATGTGTAATTTAGAGAAATTTCATTTCTTCTAGAAATATTTCCTACTCATTGACATCAATCGCTTGTTTTAATATATTCATTAACATCTCTAAAAAGAGTAGGCCAATAAAATCTAGCTTGCAAAATCTTATATGCAGTTCTATTTGTTCCAAAATGTCCTTCAAATTCATAATCATGGCATCTTTCAATTATCTGTTGAGTTTCCTCATAAGACACACACCTTCTAATAATTAGATCTTTACATTGTTTATATAAATATGTGTCATCCTAAAAAATAGAATTTTGAATCATATAAAAATTTCTTAAATTGTGGATTTTTGATATCAGGTGGTAAAATATCAGTTACAATATAATTTACTATATTGACATATCACGGTGCATTCATTTCATCAATACTATATAATTATTCAACAGGGAAATTCTCTAAAATTTTATTTGCAAAATTAGTTAATATTTCTCTTTCTAGTCTAGACAAATGATCAATTATTTGATTATCATTTCTCTTTCTATCAACTACGGTAAAATTAAACTCTTGCAATAGAAGTATCTATCTAATTAATCTTAGTTTAACATCTTTCTTTTGCATCAAGTATTGAATAACAGAATGATATGTATGCACTATACATTTAGTTTCAATTAAGTAAGGTCTAAATTTATCAAAGGCATAAACAATAGCGAGTAACTCTCTTTCAATAGTAGTGTAGTTAATTTGAGCATCATTTAGAGTTTTACTAGCATAATATATTACTTTTAAATCTTTTTGTGCCTTTGTCCTAACACAACCCCAATAGCATAATTACTAGCATCGCACATTATTTCAAATGGTTTCTCCCAATCAGGTGGAACTATTATAGGTGCAGTAATTAATTTTTCTTTCAATAATTCACATGCTTTTATGCATTCCTCATTAAAATCAAATTTTTTGTCCTTTTCTAAAAGTTGGCATAATGTCTTAGTTATTTTAGAAAAAAATTTGATGTAACGCCTATAGAAACCAACATGTCCTAAAAACTTTTTACCCCTTTAACATTAGTCAGAGGTGGTAATTTTTCAATAACTTGAATTTTTACAGGATCTACTTCCATGCCATTTTCAGAAATTTTATGCACAAGTACAATTCCTCCCACCAACATAAATTGACATTTTTCCCAATTTAGTACTAGGTTGATTTTTTCACATACTTCTAGAACTTTCTCTAAATTATTTAAACATAATTCAAACAAAGTTTCAAATACCGAAAAATCATCCATAAAGGCTTCCATTCCATATTCAATAAAATTGTTAAAGATTGCATCATACATCTTTGAAATGTTGCAGGTGCATTACATAGTTCAAAAGACATTCTACAAAAAGCAAATGTTCCATATGGCCTAGTAAATGTTATCTTCTCTTGATCCTCTGGAGCAATTTTAATTTGGTGATAATCAGTTTATCCATCTAAAAAGCAATAATATTTGTTCCCAGCCAATCTATCCAACATTTGGTCTATAAAAGTTAAGGGAAAGTTATCTTTTTTGATGGTCATGTTTAATTTTCTATAGTCAATACAAATTCGCCAACAAGTAACTTGTCTTATTGACATTAATTCTTTTTTCTCATTTTCTTCAACGGTCACTCCTCCTTTCTTCGAAACAGAGTGAATTGGACTTACCTAAGCACTGTCTAAAATAAGATATATAATTCCAACATCTATCCATTTTAAAATTTCTTTTTTAACAACTTCTTTCAATATTAACCTCTTATGAGGATCAGCTTTATGTTCATATTGTTCATCTGATAGGATTCTGTGCATACAAATAGAAAGACTAATTCCTTTAATATCTGCTAAAGTCTATCCAAAAGCCTTTTTATATTTTTTTAACATCTCTATTAATTTTTGTTCTTGCATTTCTCTAAATTCAGAAGATACAATAACATGCAATGTAGATGACTCTCCTAAAAACACAAATTTTAAATGGGCAGGTAATATTTTTCAGTTCAAGTTCAGGTGGTTTAATACTTGAAGGAATAAGATTTTTTTATCATTTTCCAACATATTTAAAGTTTCAATTTTGTCATAAATATAATCCAAATCTTCTTCTTTTATTTCGTTCTTGTTTTCAAAAAATTCTCCTTGCTTTAATTTGTCCTCAAACTCATTCTTAAATTGCTCATTACTCAGACAATCAGTTACTTCCATCCTAAAACATTCATTATCTTTTTCTATTGCTTGATATTTCATAACTTTTGAAATAATAAATGTTACATCTTGATCATTAACTCTCATTAATAATTCCCCTTTTTACACATCTATCACAACTCTCCCTGTTGCAAGAAATGGTCTCCCCAAAATAATAGGAATTTATTTATCTTCCTCCATATCCAATACTATAAAGTCTACAGGGAAAATAAATTTATCCACTTTTACTAATACATCCTTTATAACTCCTTTTGGATAAGTTATTAATCGATCAACTAACTGAAGAGTTACAGTAGTTGGGGAAATCTCTCCAAAATCTAAACGTTTTAAGAACGATAAAGACATAATATTGATACTCGCTCCTAAATCACATAAATTTTTCTTAAAAAAATTCACCAATAGCACAATATATAGTAAAACTATAAGGATCTTTTAATTTTTCAAGAAGCTTTTTCTGAATAATAGCACTATACTCTTCACTGAGTGTAACAGTCTCATGATCTGTAAACTTCCTTTTCTTGTTTTGTATATTCTTCATAAATTTCACATAACTTAACATTTGTTCCAAAGCTTTAACAAAAGGAATGTTTGTCATTAACTTCTTAAGGATTTCAAAAATTTTTGTAAATTGTTTATCTTTATTCTTCTGCTTCAGTCTTTGAGGAAACTGAGGTAATGGTTTTTCTAAAGGACCTTGTGTTTGCTCAATTTCATTTTGGTCACTTTCCATTGCTTCCATCTCTTCATCAACTTCAGTTTCTCTTTTGGTCCTTATTTCAACTTCTTTTCCACTTCATTATTGAATAGCTTTATTTTTCTCCTTATTTTGATCTTTTGGATTAACTTCCATCGTACTAAGAAGAATTCCAGAAGGTATGTTACTGAGTGCAGTAACAATATGTCCTAATTGATTTTCAATATTTCTAATAGCAGCCCTTTGATTCCGTATTTGATTTCCCATGTTTAACATTACTTCTTCCATCGTCAACTTTTTTTCCTTAACTTGTAGGTTAGGATTAGAGTTAAATTCAAGAGGATAATAAGGTAGATAACTAGGATTTCCTTGGTTGTTCAAATTTTCAGAGGGATTCACCGAGTTGTTATAATTATTCTAACTAAAATTAGGGTGATTTTTCCATCCAAAATTATAAAAGTTAAAATAGGGAATGTTATTTTGATTATTTATAGCATTTAAAGTTTCATAAGATGATTGAGTATCAATGATCTGTCCTAGTGAATTTTCCTCTAATACTGGTGGTATTTGAAAATAATTCACTCCTATTTGATCAATATTTTTCAAAATAGCAACAATTTGAGATGCTAAAATAGACATTACATCAAAATCATGAATACTAGCTACTCTCTTAGGACTTACCTTTTTAGAGGGCCATTAAAAATTGTTAGTAGTCATTTCTTCAATTAAAGAATATGTTTCATCAAAAGGTTTTGACANTATAAAGTCTACAGGGAAAATAAATTAATCCACTTTTACTAATACATCCTCTATAACTCCTTTTGGATAAGTTATTGATCGATCAACTAACTGAAGAGTTATAGTAGTTGGGGAAATCTCTTCAAAATCTAAACGTTTGAAGAATGATAAAGACATAATATTGATACTCGCTCCTAAATCACATAAAGCTTTTCTAAGAAAATTTTCACCAATAGCACAATATATCAGGATCTTTTAATTTTTCAAGAAGCTTTTTCTAAATAATAGCACTACACTCTTCACTGAGTGTAACAGTCTCATGATTTGTAAACTTCTTTTTTCTTGTTTTGTATATCCTTCATAAATTTCACATAACTTGACATTTGTTCCAAAGCTTTAACAAAAGGAATGTTTATCATTAACTTATTGAGGATTTCAAAAATTTTTGTAAATTGCTTATCTTTATTCTTCTGCTTCAGTCTTTGAGAAACAGAGGTAATGATTTTTCTAAAGGACCTTGTGTTTGCTCAATTTCATTTTGGTCACTTTCCATTGCTTCCATCTCTTCATCAACTTTAGTTTCTCTTTTGGTCCTTATTTCAACTTCTTTTCCAGTTTGTTATTGAATAGCTTTATCTTTCTCCTTATTTTGATCTTTTGGATTAACTTCCACCGTACTAAGAAGAATTCCAGAAGGTATGTTACTAAGTGCAGTAGCAATATGTCTTAATTGATTTTCAATATTTCTAATAGCAGCCCCTTGATTCTGTATTTGATTTCCCATGTTTAACATTACTTCTTCCATTGTCAACTTTTTTTCCTTAACTTGTAGGTTAGGATTAGAGTTAAATCTAGGAGGATAATGACTAGGATTTCCTTGGTTGTTCAAATTTTTAGAGGGATTCACCGAGTTGTTATGATTATTCCAACTAAAATTAGGGTGATTTTTCCATCCAAAATTATAAAAGTTAGAATAAAGAATGTTATTTTGATTATTTATAGCATTTATTCATAAGATGATTGAGTATCAATGATCTGTCCCAGTGAATTTTCCTCTAATAATGGGGGTATTTGAGAATAGTTCACTCCTATTTGATCAATATTTTTCAAATAGCAACAATTTGAGATGCTAAAATAGATATTGCATCAAAATCATGAATACTAGCTACTATATTAGGATTTACCTTTTTAAAGGGCCATTAAAAATTGTTAGTAGTCATTTCTTCAATTAAAGAATATGCTTCATTAAAAGGTTTTGACATTAGTGATCTACCCGCAACAATATTTATAATAGATCTAAGTCATCCTACTAATCCGTTATAAAACGTTTGAATTATTAACCAATCTGATAGAGCATGGTATTTTCTAAGAAGATTTTTAAATCTTTCACATGCTTCATATATCGATTCCCTTTCAAGCAGACAAAAAGATGTAATATCATTTCTAAGCTTAACAGTTTTCAAGTGTGGAAAATATTTAGCAAAGAATTTTTGTGATAGTTCTCCCCAAGTTCTGATAGATCCAAGTACTAATGAATTTAACCAAGCCTTAGTTTTTTCTCTTAATGAAAAAGAAAAAAGTCTAAGCCTAACAACATCATTAGACACTCCTTCATATTTAAAAGTAGCACAAATTTCAAGAAAACTAGCAAGATATAAGTTTGGATCTTCAGTAGGCGTTCATCCAAACTGTTTATTTTGTACTATTTGGATAATAGCAGGTTTAAGCTCAAATGAATTAGCAACAACATCATGATTTTGAATAGTTAAGTGAAGTTCATCTGCTGTCGGATTAGCAAAATCTTTTAAAGGTCTTTATCGATTTTCGTTTATTTGATTATTTAAGTTATTCGCCATTTCATTTAAGTTTTTAATTTCTTTTTGTTGTTTTTGAAATTTTCTAATAGTACGCACTAATTCTGAATCGTAAGGCACTAAACCTCCAGTTCCAATATTTAGCATAAACAAATATAATAAGCAAAGAAAAACTTCTTAAGAATAACTCTTAAATAAAAATAAATTTTATTTTTGGATTTTTGAATTTTTTTTAATTTTTTTCTTTAAATTATATATATATAATTATCTCTAAATTTCCTAATTTACAAAATCTATTTAATTTACCGTTACCTTCCCCAACAATAGGGCCTAAAAGTTGATCCCTAGTGATATAGTTGTGTAAAAATTATATAGTTGACTCCGCTATGCAATGATGCCAAAAGCTTGATGCACTATTTTATGAATTAGAAATTTAATCAATTAATGTTGGGATTCTATGCAAGTATACGTATCGTCATCAAGTAATAAAGGGCTTTCTATTTAAGCCCCAAATATCGATTTCACTAGGAATGTTTAAATTTGAAATGATAAATTTACTAGGAAATTCATAAAAAGTCAAAACAAAATTACTGTCTTTAATTTTGAATGTTGAGATATTATCAGAACTAAATTATTTAACTAAAAACAAAACTGAAATACAAAGTTGAAACAGTAACTACTAAACTATTAAACTATGTTTATGTGATGAAGATTTTTTATGTGAAAAAACATCTTTCCCACTACAATGAGATTTTCGTAACATGAGATGAGATAAATGATTTTAATATGTCTTATGTCAAATAAGAGCAGTTTTAATTATCTTCCCTGATACAGTGTTATAGAAATCATTGGCTAATCCAAGGTTTAGTCCCTAAATTCGTGGCTAGGCTAGGAGGATAGTAGCTTCCACTCCAGAGCTCCCATTTCCCTTCACCTGAAGGCTAACTCCCGCTTTAGTTTTTAAACACCAAGACCGAATTGGGGATTTTAGTCTGTCACCCTAAAGATTCTCCAATTCTACACCCAACAAAGTATATTTCTCTATTTCTTTGCACTTAATTCCATAAATAAAATTCTCCTTCATTGAATCAAATGTGATCCTCACTCTGTTGTAGAACTCATACTCTATTTCCTGGATCATATATTTCACAACATATTTTAATAATTCAATTGGTCAGATCAAAAAGTAAATTAAGTTCGGAGTTGAAAAATCATCACAATATATTTTATATTTTAATATTGACACATCCATATTATCTTTTTATTTCACCATATCTCAGAGTAGGGAGAAAGATAAAGTAAACTACTCAAACTTCATGAGAAAGATACAACAAAACACAAATTTCATATATAAAAGAAAGTTCATAAACACTAATAAACAAACAACACTTATCTGAAACTCTTTCTCAAAGCAAATCCCTCTTAGCCTCTTCTAGGAAATGTAGGAAGAAGAAATCTCTCACCTTTCTCCTTCTCCAACACTCTTAGAGAAGAGTTCACACTTAATCTCACCACAAAACTCTAAATTATAAGAACAATGGACTCTAAATGGTTGCGGAATGAAAAATGGAAGAATGTGTGATGCGTAGAAAGTTGAATTGGGGCGATGAGATGTCAGGAAGAGCCACTTTTCTGATCAATTTTGGCCCTAAATAAAGCCTAGAGTCGGTTCTCCAATAGGTGCCTCCAAAGACTCTTCAAAAAGCATCCAAATTTGTCGAATCTTCTAGAAACAGGGGCTGAACTAATATTGGCGTCGTCAGCTCTAGTGTTCCGCAATTTAATTCGCTATTCTCTATCAAACGACGTCGTTGGCACTGCTTCTGACGTTGTCGACGCTGCTTCTGATGCCATCGCTGCTAAGTAAATTTTCTACTTCTTCATTTTTGCTCAAAATTTCATCTTGTTGCTTCCTTTTTGCTTCAAGTCCTAAAATTCAACAACCTGCAAGAAAACATAAAAATACCTTCCATTAAAGTGCAATATAAAAAAATGAGTATAAAATATGGGTCTAAAAATACATATATTTTTGGTGTATCATTAGCAGTTAATGGAAGTTCAACCCTGAAGTCATATTTTGCAGTGCCATGAAGAATTCAACTCCTATAACAATTCAAAGAATGTCGAAAGGATTTCTCAAATACAGTTTAAACAACCTTTACAAAGACAAATCTATAATGAATAAGTCAACGTCATCAAGATCAGGGCCACATTGAAGCTCAACACCTTGGTATAGAGAACATCGTGAATTAACTTCGTAAGGTCATTCAATGAAGTCAGTGGTAATAAAGAAACAACAACTACTACAATGATAATTATTACAACGTCAACTACAATGAAACTGCAAAGTTGTAACCTTTTCAGCCGATGCAGTCCTGAAAGCAGCATAACTTTGTGTATACTCAAAGTGAACCTTTTTGATAATACCCAAAAAGAGGAGCTACTCTTACCAGTACTTTGGGAGGTGGCATACGTTGTGAGGTCTTGAAAACAAGAGCTTGTTTCATAGAAACGTGAATACGATTGTTGTCTGTAACTGGGTCCAAAACTTAAAACTTATAATAAACCTTCAAAATAAATCTTCAAAGTAAAATTTGACACATCACATTTTTCTACACCTTCACAAATGTTTTGAAAATCTAAATGCTTACAATAAAAGTGAAATCTTTCAAAATGCTTGAAAAGCGCTCTAAGCACAAAACAAACAGGCAAAACCACAGTTTTCTACATTATGTTCTCTATCGATTTCTGGTCTTTTGTCACCATAAGCTGTTCACATTTACATATATGTCACATTTGTTACAAATATTTGCTTTTTCATGAACTTCTACAAATTTCATAAATTCTCTGCAAAAATTCAAAATCACTAAAAATTTCACAAATTCCACAGTAATCTCAACAGTCTCAACAACCTGGGATAGGCTTCGTAGCCTCATCCTTTCTCAGTACTTGGGATAAGCTTTGTAGCCTTATCCTTCCTCAGCAACCTGGATAGGCTTCATAGCCTCATCCTTTCTCAGCACCTAGGATAGGCTCCATAGCCTCATCTTTCCTTAGCACCTGGGATAAGCTTCGTCCTCATCCTTCCTAAGCACCTAGGATAGGCTTCATCCTCATCCTTCCTCAACAACCTGAGATAGGCTTCATAGCTTTATCCTTTCTCAGCACCTGAGATAGGCTCCATAGCCCCATCCTTTCTCATCACCTGGAATAAGCTTCATAGCTTTATCCTTCCTCAGCAACCTGAGGTAGGCTCCATAGCCTCATCCTTTCTCAGCACCTGGGATAGGCTTCATAGCCTTATCCTTCCTCAGCACCTGGGATAGGCTTCATAGCTTCATCCTTCCTTAGCAACCTGGGATAGGCTTCACAGCCTTATCCTTTCTCAGCACTTGGAGTGGGCTCTATAGCCTCATCCTTTCTCAACACTTGGGATATGCTCCATAGCCTCATCCTTCCTCAGCAACCTGGGATAGGCTTCATAGCCTCATCCTTCCTCAGCAACCTGGGATAGGCTCCATAGCCTCATTCTTTCTCAGCACCTAGGATAGGCTTCATAACTTCATCTTTCCTCAACAACCTAGGATAGGCTCCATAGCCTTATCTTTCCTCAGTACCTGGGATAGGCTTCATAGCCTCATCCTTCCTCATCATTTATGTAGGCTTTATAGTCTCATCTTCTCTTGGCACCTGGGATAGGCTTCATTGCCTCATCCTTGCTCAACACTTGAGATAATCTTCAGCCTCATCTTTCCTCAGCACCTCAGATAGGCTTCATATCCTCATCCTCTCTCAGTGCTTGGGATAAGCTTTTGCCTACTGATCCCCAACAATGATTTAGGCAATCTAAATTCACAGCTTCTAAAAAAATACACACACATCAACCTTTGATAAATATCTTTCTTGCTCATCCTCAGCGGATAACACATTTTATATCCCCGGTGGGTGTTCATTAAGCTACCCATGGTGGATATTAGCATTGTTCCTCCCTTACTAAGTTATATACTCTTTAAAGGAAAGTTAACTTCAAATTTGCTTGATTGGACCATTAATCACCTTGGTCAATGCCAATACATTTGGTGTGCTTGTTTAGCACACCACGCCTATTGGGGGGGTCCATTTGTTGACCTCACTTTTGGGTGACGGTTTTGGGCTTTTCCTTTAATGACCAGGTTCTAGCCTTAGGACTTTCCTGATGACTATCTTAGCATCTTAGAAATGGTACCCACCTTCTCCTTAGATATTTCAACCAAACCTTTGTTCTCTATGTTGGTTCTATATGTGATTAATAATATTTAATACAAAGATTATAGATTACATAAGGGAATCCTGATGATAATTTCTATAAAAACTTTGGACCACAGGGAAGCCTTACACTGTTCTACACCTTTTTGAACTTCAATACATTGCGTCATCATTCATAATTATCATGATCATCATAAACATTGCATTTTCATATCCCAACGCTATAATCATTACACCTATGGGGCTGACCAAAATTATTTGAACACAATTTTCCCTAAAATACCCCACTTGAATATTCTAATTCTTCAACAAAATAAAAACCACTTCAAACTATTTGATATTATCATTTAAACCATTTGAAACCCAAAAATTGCAAAATACCAAAATTTCTCAAAAATCACCAAAATCCCCCAAAATACCCAATTTCCCAAAATTTCTTAGAGTCACCAATAAGTCCTAAAATTCATACAAAATCATTCTTTATGTCTTCCTAAGAATTTTGAATGTAATATTGTCATATTTTCGGACAACTTTTTGGCACATCGACACAAAAATAACGAATACTTAAAAAAAGTTTTAGGGATCATAAAACCTTCCACATTGATTGAAAATGACCTCGGACACTGTCTTTTGACTTTAAATTTCTTCATGAACCACCTAGAGCGTTTAAATCAACTTTTTGATCACTTTGACTAAAATTGGTCAAAATTACCAAAATGTCACTCATGGCCTAAAAAATTCTCAAATCCTCCAAAATCATTTCAAACACCCCTAAAACTAATTCTTGACCATCCATTCGGTCTAACTTGATCAAATTAACCAATTTTGACCAAAATCTTAATTTTGCCCCGGAGTGCCCAAACACTGCAAATCACCCCAATTTGCCCCAATTGATTTCAAATTTCCTCATTATGATCAATTTCCAAAATGCTAATCATGAATCAAAACTTTTACGAAAATTAAATTTGATGCATTTTTGACCCAATCATCAAAAGGTCACGAGAACGACTCTGGATGATGAAGCGGACTGCGCGATCGCTTCCAGAACATCGATTTTACCAAGAAGGGACACTCGTTTCATCATTATGCCGCATATGGACGAAAAATATGTAAGTGATAATAAAAAAAAATAATTATTATAATATAACATTAAAAAAATTAATAATAAAACAGTTCAATTCTATTATTATAATTTATGCATGCACTAATCCTTCCTATCGTACTTATTATTCAAGCATGCATGCTTCT
>NEWO01000135.1:725182-748056 GCA_003013225.1 Phalaenopsis aphrodite | reverse complement strand
AATTCATTCTTTATAAATGATTATAATTTGTGTATAATCAAAAGAGTTGTTTGACTTCAGTAATAAAGTGTGTTATTTAAATTATGTTAATAATATAATAAAAATTCCATTTATGATTTAAATTCTCAAAAATAATATTTACTTCTTAATTTTATTGATAGATAAGAAAATATTTTTTTACCAACATATCATATAAATTTGCCTTTAAAATATAATATTACACTTTTAAAACCCTAAAAATTTCAAAAGGTCATGTAATTAAGCACACCCTACATTTGGAAGCCCATATGACAATAACATTTTCATATTGGTTGTCCATCTTCAATAATGGTTAAATTAAGGGGATATA
Source organism: Phalaenopsis aphrodite (assembly GCA_003013225.1). Taxonomy (NCBI): domain Eukaryota; kingdom Viridiplantae; phylum Streptophyta; class Magnoliopsida; order Asparagales; family Orchidaceae; genus Phalaenopsis; species Phalaenopsis aphrodite. The sequence goes on along the minus strand of NEWO01000135.1, from coordinate 747,707 downwards.
TGATTAGAGCAATTTTTAGCATATTACATTTGAAATGTAAAGATCTTAATCTTTTCATTGTCTAGTTGAGGGTAAATCACATTTAAAATATTTTTTAGGGTTTTGAATTCATGTAGTATACTTTTTTTATGTATTTAGAATTTAGTTGAATTGAGCCAATTATGAATACACTGTCATCATGTAATGTGGTTTTGCTACAACATGCAACTTTTTAGCCTCCATGCTAATTGCTATTTCTACATTTGGGCAGCCTTTTTGGCATCCATGCGACCTTGCCACCTCAAAAAAACCTTGCCATATGAAGCCACGGAATATGGTCACCTTCATGCAAAATTGTTACAAGTCAACATGCGCCTCCAACCTTCATTGTTAACTTGTCAAGCCCTCATATTTACCTTTGCATCCACACATGAACATCTTGCATAAACACACAAAAAAAGAATAAAAAACAAAATATATTGATTCAATTTTTATTATTAAACACTAGAAAGTGATGGGGGGATTTATTGACATAACAATTAAACTATTCTATTAACATATTTAATAATTAAAATTCACTATTTATTAATATAACATTTTATTAACTTACATCTTGCGACTACTAGCTTCTACTTAAAATTCTGAAACCAATGTTAAACATATACGAAAGTCATAATACGATTTAGCTTAGAAGATGATGGTGATATGAGTAAGTCGTGGCGAAATTCATAAGAGAGGGACATCAACATGATTGAATATGGGTGAAAATAAAAAATAAATGAGTATGTTGCGATGAGATATTGCAAGGTAAAAGCATTCATGAGACTATTATAATGTGGATGACAAAGACGAATGAAGAAGTTATGATGAGATCTTATCAGAGGTGCACTTGAGCCAGACTTTTTGAGCATTGAGCTCAAATTAGAGCTAAAATAATAACTCGTTTCATTTTCGAGCCCGAGTTCGAGTATTGGACAACTCGACTCATTGGCTCGTCGAGCCATTGGAACAAGTAGTTTGATCATAATCACATGTTTAATGAACTGACAATGAAGGGTCATGATGTGTGCAAGAATCGAAATTAAAATCCATTTGCGACTTTGCCCTAAGCATTTCGTCGTAGTTGCATGCATATATGTGCACTTTTGAAACCTAATAGGTTGTTTGGCTACAAGTAGGGTTTACTTTAAGCAGGATATATTGAATTTTATAAATTAGGATGCAGTAAAGTTTGCAATAAAGTTTGAGGTATTAAAATCCTAAAAACTGTTTGGTATGATAAATATTAAATCCAATTTAATCATGTTTACAACTTATTTCAAGATTTAAATGTATTAATTGAGGTATGAGTTTGAATTTGATATTAATGAAATAACTGTTAAATTTAATTAAAATTATCTCTTAAATTCAGTTAAAGTTATTGTATATATATATTTTACTTATTATGCCAATCAACAATTAAATATTTATTGCATGAATTAATGATTAATAATAATTTTAAAAAATTAATTATGTAAACTAAATAATTAGAATTTTATTAAATTAATTAAAATATAAACATGATTTATTTTTAATTAGTTAATTATCAAATTACTGCATATAGGGCTATCAAAAAGTTCGTCGTACGCGAACATCTCGCGTTCGATTCCTTAAATGACTCGTGCTCGATTCGTTCGTTAAACAAATAACTCTAACACAAATACTTTTTTTGAGCTTTATTTATAAACAACCGAAACACAAACAAGTGTTTATTCGTTGGCTCTTTTTGACTCAAAATAATTGAATAATTAAATATTATATTAATTTATATCAATTTTATGTATTAAAGAATGCTAAAATTTATTATTTTTAAATTATAATTAGGTGAAAATGATTATAGAAAAAAATAAGTTTAGGTGTCAGATGTTAATAAATAGAATTTGAGCCCAAAGAGCTTGAAGCCTTAAATTTTGGCTAACTTGGTTACATGAAGGTGTGGCTTGGCCGCAGTAAGACAGACAAAATGTCACACTTTCGAGCTTTGTCCCATTTCTAGAAGATGGATGGGAATATGTGAGAAAAGCTCTGCAAAAGCAGAAGCTACACCTTTCATTCAGAAGAAAAATGTACATACTCAATTTGGAACATAAGAATAAATTTCATCAATAAAATTATTTAGCTTTGCATGTTGTAATATTTGTGAAGCAAAAAAAAAATATATATTTGTTCCTCTCAAAAAGCACAAAATAAAAAATTTTTTCAAAATTTCAGTCGACTTCGAACACGAGCGTAATTCACAAATGAGTTTTAATCCAGTCGAAGGCAAATAGACTACTCGTGAGCTATTTTGAATACAAGATGAACATGAGCTTAAATCGAACAAATGAGTTTGAATCCAGTCAAAGACAAATAGGCTACTCCTGAGCTATTTTGAATACAAGACGAACACAAATATATATATATATATATATATTATTTGTGTTTATTATATGTATTATATTTGTGTTTATTACTGTAATAAACATAAATATAACATAAAAATTAGGCCCCTAAAAATCATCTTAAATCAAAGGCAAGGACAAATTTCCCCGACACTCGTCTACGTCCCTTCCCCTCCCCTGGTTTCGCCCTCGCCCAAAGTATTCGCTTGACTACGGATTAGAGCTAGCAGGGAAGGCACGACGCGATCGCGGCGTAGAAAGACCTCTGAAACTCCCATATTTTTCCTCTGAGGTAGCCTTCGTCTTTCTCCCTTTTTCCCACCCTCCTTAGCGCACTTCGGCTTTTCTAAATCCCGTAAATCCGTCTTACACTGGGATTTTTGTAAATCGATTTTTGGTAATATGGAGGTGATACGGGATTTAGAACTTATAGGATTTAAAGATGTCATTTTTGCTGTTTGGCTGGATTTAGGTTAAATTCTGCAATCAAACAGCCCCTTAAAGCTCTCTCGCGGCCTTTGCTCCATCGAGTCTCGCTCTCGGCTCGATCTCCTGTCCCCGGCGCCGCATCTTGCAGGTCTGCTCGTATACCTAATCTATGGGTTTTCTTCCTTCTGTCTATCTCTCGCTCGCAGCCTGAGGTTCTACGTTGGCTCATCAGGTAGCCAACCGTCTCGGTCGGCAAATTCGGCTTTCGGCGGAGTGGTTGGCTTGCTGCTCAACAAAATCCACAAAGTATGTCTATCGCACTTCGCCACAAGAAGTTTCCGAGTCTTCAGGAATTATTTTGGAAAACAAAGAAGTCATCAACTGTTCTAACTCATTAAATTGAAGATTTTAAATTTTCATGATTTAGATTAGATTCTGTTTGAAATTTCTAAATCCCGGTTCACTAGATCTCCTCAAATTTCATAAATATTTTTGCAAGGTCTATCACTAGACCCTTTTTCATGTTATTATTTAAAACTAGAAAAAATATCACTAAACCTTGTTCCCCATTTTTAAGTATGAAGTGAGCAATGTTTTACTTGAAGGAAAAAAATTGTAATTTTTTTAATAATGTTGACAGCTTAAGATCATTCAGAGGCGTGAAGATTGATTAAAAATGGTAGATGCATAAGATAGTAGTGTTATTTATACTAAAACATTTTTTCTATATCTTGCTGCATTTTTAAATCACAAAATAGCCAGGTTAAACATTTATATTTAACAATGGATTGGCAAATTATTTATTGAATGGTGCGCGCACTGCGCTCGCACACACACACACACACACACACACACACACACACAAACACAATTCCCATGTATTTTACATTTAAAAATTAGTAATAATGGTATCTTCGATGTGCTGTTAAAAATTAAGTGTTTTGCATGTCAATATGAAAATTTAGATGTTAGATATGTACATATAAGTGTAATGCCATTAGGAAAGATGCCTTACCATGCACATTTTTAAATTCATTTTGTTTGCTCTTCATGTAACTTCTCTTTCTTCAAATTTCATTGAATATTTTAGGATATGTTGAGACTTTAAGAAGTTTTATGTAACATCATTTCCCTAAATTTTTCTTGCACATTTGATATCTCATACAGGGGTGCAAACTCATCGAGTTGATATCGAGCCATGACGGACTCAAGCTTGACTCGCCTAGTTAAAAATCAAGTCATGTTTGAGCTTGAGCTTACTCAAGTTTGAGCTCGAGCTCGGCTCGAGAATATTAATTTTGGCTCGAGCCTGGCTCGTTAACTTGATCTTGACATATATCAACTTGAAATTATCGGTGGATCAATTTGATTATGATTATTACTTTTTTGTTTTCGTCCTTTGGCATATTCTACCTAAGTTAGTGATGTACATCTTGAGTTGTTTATATATTATTGGTAGATATTTTCAAGTCTTTTATCTATTTGTTTTTGCTAGTTTTTATCTTGCTCTTTATTTGTGATAACTTTTCACTCATGTAATATATTTATTTAGAAATAGTTATATCTTTCTATTTTGGTTGAAAATGCTGAAAAAATTGTTCAGAATAATCTTTAAAGTTATTAATTTATTAATTGCTAAAAAAGTTAAATTTATATGTCATTTTACATCTTCATAAATTACCAACATATTGTTTTAATAGCAGCTTCATTATGTACTAAATCAAGCCTATATATGAGCTAAAATTATTGAATATTTGCTCTGATTGAGTCTATATATGAGTTGAGCTCGAGTTTTGTAGTCAAGCTTGAGGTCAAATATTCGAGCCCGAGCCAATTTTTAACTATGCAAGTCGAGGACTGGAGTCTCTTGTGGCTCGAGGTCGACTAGACTTGTTTGCACTCTTAGATCTCAATTGGAAGGGCATCGTCAGCCAAGGGCACCTCAATGACAAAAAGGGGTTTGCCATGATTGTAAATAAATGGAAAGGGATTTGAATGTGATATTTTAAATGCTCTTTATAAAATTAATTTTCATGCAATTAAATAGTAAATTTTAGGTATTAAATACACAAATATGATAATTTTGATTAATTTGCATATAATTCGTCCAATACTAATGCTCTAAAATTACTTTAGAAAAAAAACAAATATCAATGAATGCGTTAATTTCCTTTTTTTTATTCTATATTGCATTTAAAATATTATTGAATTTTAAATGCTTGCAATCAAATATAAAAGACCAAGAATTGAATTAGTTTAGAAATGCTAAAGGTGTATTTATTTGTTTGAACTATAGTCTTCCTATTTTTTGCAACCTATTTGCTTATAAATTTGGTGGAATGTCACATATAGTTGTCACATATATTTGGCAAATTTAGGTGTAATTCCACCATGTAAATGTCCATTATGTCTATCTATTCCTATACATGGGCTTCTGATCTGGCCAGATCAGGCATGATTAATAATACCCAATTCTAGTATGGAATTGAGACAATTAACCTACAAACCCTAAAAACGATTCCTATTGAGCGATTGAGCACATCCATTACATTCTGTCTTCAAGCTTCAATCTTCCCTTCCAGGGAAGAAATTTCTATATCAAATATCTCTCTCTATCTCTGCCCTCTTTTATTATTTGCATGAGGGCTGCAGATTATAGAGTTTGAGGTGTGGCGCTTCCACGAATCATCATTCCAAGTGACATCTTCATTTTCTATCTTGAGTTGATTTAATTTCATAATTTTTTAATTTTTCTTGACATATTTTTGATCCCAAACAACTTTCTTATGTTACTCGAATATACAAGTTCTTAGAGAGATTAATCAAACCAGGAAGACATGCTTGAGTTTTGACCTATACCCTAGCGTGAAGTTGGATTTAAGAATCAAAGTTTAGATCTTTGGTAGGTAGAATTTTTTGTCTTACCTCCCAAAACAACAGAGTTCTAAGAATTCATCACTAAAGTGGTTTCAAATAATTATTTTACGTCTTTCGTATAGAGTTGTGATTATAGCTATGAGCAGTCTCTTCTATTGATAGACTATTGTTTACCCTAGTTTTAGGTTGACAGAGGTTTAGAATGTCGGTATAAGTGATCTTTTCACCACAACCAAAAGTTGGATACTCCCCATATTAGGTTGTTGGTTCTATTTGCTGTTTGACATGCTTCAATTTTTGTAAAAATGCTTGTCATACATTTTTTCATTGCATACATCTCTAGGTGCCATTATATAGAGATTTGGGTCTATCGATTCCTACTTAATCCTTTCTTCTGAGCTATCTTCCTTAATATAATTGGATCAATATCCACGTAATCTATATTTTACTCTAATATATCTATTTTGATATTATTGAGATTGAACTAATATTATTTTTTATACTTCATTTTTTTGGTTCACTTTAAGAGGCCTAACGAATTATTTTTTTCATTGTATTTTTTGGCCATTGTTGGTTCTCAAGTACTCGATGCGAAAAGTTGAGTATTGTGTTATGTAGTCGATAACCAACATAAAATTTTTTGTCAAAAAACTATATAAAAAATCAATGTTAGGGTGTTATCTATAAGCGACACACTGTATAACCTGAATATAGTAAAAAATGTAAAAGGACCACTGCATCGGCTCCTGGATGTAGTGCTAAATACACAAGAGATTTTACATTATGGTTGGATGAAGGCAAATAAGTTAGTTTATGCAGCAACAATAACAACAAGTTTTTATCCCACTAGGTGAAGTCGGAAGTTAGTTCATGAAACTAATATTAAGAAAAAAACTTGAAATATAGATACCTTCACAAGTAAATTAATATAATTAATAGATATTATGATTCATATGAGGATAGATATCTTATGCATTCAATAAATTAAATGTGTTGGAGAAAAAGTTAAAAGATTGATAGTTTAGATTTTAAATTTTAATATTTAGGTAAGAGTCATATTGAAAATTATATAGAGATAATTATAGGTAGAAATTTGAAAGATAACGTTGCATCAATTAATTGAATTGGAGATAGAATTATAACTTTAAAAATTGTTGTTGATATTACGTATTCAAAAGAGTATTTTGAATATATTTTCTAATGAAAAAAATTTGGAATGATCTAGACTAATTAACACAAACAATATATTTTGAAGAAATAATTTTTTTGTATAAGATTTAAATGAGCATGTTGGTGGAATGACTTAAGATTTTAAAGTATTTATAGTTGCTATGGTTTTGGATTACTAATGAAGAAAGTATACATATATTGAATTTTGTTATAGTTTATGTTTTTGTTATTGCTAAGGGTCTGTTTGGGATCACTTTCTATTTTTTATGTTTGTTTTTGTTTTTAGTTTGTTTTATTTTTGCTTTATTTTTGATTTTCTATTATTCAAAAATGCATTTGGTACTGTTATGATTTATATATATATATTTCAATATAAAACATGTTTGGTTAGGAATTTTTTTTAAAGAAAAATTAAATTTTTATTAATAGTTGAGTCTACGTGTGCTCCAGTATTAAGCTCTGCCGCCCATGACGTATACAACATATTCTTTGCTCCACCTGGTACAAAGCATTGCCTGTGGGCGGTGGACGACGACGATAGTTGGCATAGGCCGACTTCGGCGGGCATCAGCGGCAACAGAGGGTGGGCGGTGAACTACGGGCAGGGGCGGCAGGCGATAGACAGTAGCCGACGGTTAGCGGGTTGAAGGGGTCGGCGACAGGCAGCGGGGTTTGACGACTGGCGACAAGGATCGATAGCGGGCGGCAGGAAGCTGGTGGAGGCAAACAACGGTGATGGTCGACGACGATGGATGGGGACGGCGACATCGGGGGGCGGGCGGGTGGGTGGCGGAGCGTTGCACATGTAATGCTCCGTAAAATATGTTTTTAAGACAACAAAAAACATAATTCCTATGTTTTTGATGTTTTGAAATAAACCTTATTTGTTTTAAGAACAAAATAAAAAAAAGGGAATAAACAAACACTTTATTGGGATTTTTTTTTGTTTTCAAAAACTAAAAACTAAAAACAGAAAACAGAAAACAGAAAACAGAATGAAATCCCCGACAAGGCCGAATAATTTATTTAAAAAAGAGATAATCATATTATCACTTATAAGAATGGTTAGAATGAAACACAAATTGATTATTTTCTAATAAGAAAAATAGATTGTCAATATTTTAAAGATTGTAAAGTCATTTCAAGTGAAACTTTAAGTACCCAACATCGATTACTTATTTTGAATTTTAAAATGTGGAGTTGATAGATGAAAAATAAAATGAAATATTATTATAAAATTAATTATTGGTACTTAAACGACACAAATAAAATTATTTTTTAGGAGTAAATTTTAATATCTCAATATTATTTATGAAGAAACTAATATTGTTTAGGATAAAATAACAAGTATTATTTAGCAAATTATATAAGATGTGCTCGGAGCATCAAAAGTAAGAACTCTTATGAATAAACATACTTGGTGGTGGAATATAATATGCATAAAAAAAAAAAAGAGGTTTTATTATAATAATTGATCTAGATGTAAAAACTCGAGAATTAGAAAAAATATCAGGTGCTCGTTGGGACTTCAAAAGAATAATTTNTACCAACTCCTTAAGGCAAACTGTGCTAGAGGGGATTCAAACCCCCGTTCTGAGGGGTCTTACACGGAAGATGTCAACCAATAGGCCGAGGTATAATTACTTGTATTATATTTACACGTATGTATATATATATATACACATATATATATATATATATATATATATATATATATATATCAAAAGGAATGACCAAAGGCTATTATACGAGTCTCCAACCACTCTTAATGTGTCTAACAATTCGAGTACCAATTCCTTAAGGCAAACTGTGCTAGAGGGGATTCAAACTCCCGTCCTGAGGGGTCGTACACGGAGCATGTCAACCAATAGGCCGAGGTACACAACACAGGGTGATATATATACGTAATCCAAGTAAAGTGTATTAAAGATGAAAGTCAAAAAGTGTCTTTCTTAAATGAGGATATTCAACATATGTTTGTGAGATATTTTGTTGAATTTTTCAATGAAAATTGTAAAAATAAGATCAACTTTAATGATTTTAATATTGCAAATAATAACAAATCTTTTTTATTTTTTGTCGCATTAATAAAATGAAAGTTAAGGAAACTATAATGATTATAAAGTGTGAAAAAATAGTAAGAACCGATTGTATTCTAATAGAAGTGTGAAAGTGTTTAGGCGATATGAGAATTTTTTGGCTTAATAAATTTTTTAATATTATTTTAAAAATTAAAAGATGTCTAATGAATGGAGAAAGAGTCTATAAATTCATATTTTTAAGAATAAAGGGATGCACAAGAGCGTGCAAATTAGAGATGAATTAATTTAATATGTCGTACATTAAAGTTATGGGAGAATAGTTGAATATTGGTTATTAAGTTGTACAAATGTTTCTCAAAATCAATTTGGATTTATGCTGGGCAAGTCTACTATGATAGCTATACATTTATTGAGAAGTTTGATGGAGAAGTACTGAGAAAGTAAGAAAGATTTATATTTGATTTTTATAGATTTAGAAAAATCTTACGATAATATTCTAAGAGAATTATTTTGGAGAGTTCTAGAAAAGAAATGTGTTGATATTGATTATATTCTTGTCATTAAATATTTATATGTACTAGAACTTTTTTTTTTTGTGTTCGCATACAAGGGTGATTGACCAAGTATTTTCCTATTTCAATTGGATTCGGTCAGGGAATGGATTTAAGCCTGTATATTTTTTTCCTTTGTTATTATGCTCTTACCGGACATTTCTAGGAGGATGTACCTTGGTGTATGCTTTTCATCGGTGATATCTTTCTTGTGGATAAAATTAGAGAAAGTTAATGAAAAACTTGAATTATGAAGGTCAATTTAAGATCCCAAATGTTTTTATTTGAGTAGATCTAAAACTAAATACTTGGAATGTAATTTTAGTAGTAGTTGATCTAGTGAGGGGGTTGTAATAATGGGCGATGAAATCATTAAAAAAAGTGAATGTTTTAGATGTCTCTTATCTATTGTTCAATGTAATGATCATATAGATGAGGATATTATTAGTAGAATTCAAGTTTGATGGTTAAAGTGGAGGAATGCATAATGCTTATTGTGTGATAAAAAAGTACCAGTTAGACTTGAAAGAAAATCTTATAAATGGTGGTGAGACCTACAATGCTTTATGACAAAGAATGTTGGCCTGCAAAAGAGAAGCATAAAATTTAGTTAATTGTTGCTGAGATGAGAAGGCTTAGGTGGATGAGCGGCTTTACAATTAGAGACAAAATGAGATATGTCTGTGAAAAGGTTGTAGCAGCTGCATTGACTGACAAGATTAGAGAGAGTCGTCTTAGATGGTTTGGTAACATTAAACATCGACAATCTGATGATCCAACCAGGGGAGATGTTTTAAATTTGATTTATGTTAAGAAAGATAGAGGCAGACCTAAAAAGACTTGGCCATGTTGTATAAAAATGATCTAAGTAATTAGAATTAAATGCAAATATGACACTCAATAGAACATGATGGAGAAAAGGGATTCATGTAGCCGAGGCCACTTAGTGGGATAAAGGCTTGTTATTGTTGTAAAAAAAAAGGATTTATGTAACCGACCCCTCTTAGTTGGATAAAGGTTTGCTGTTGTTGTTGTATTGGATATTCTGGCTAGTTGTACTTTTTATTTGCCAGACTCAACTCTTTTAGAGGGAAGAATCTTTTGCTTAATTAAAGAAGAAAATAGTTCATAGCCCAATGTATAAATTTTATAATTCGTTGTTCTTGCTTTCATAGTAGTAAAAAAACCACTTAAGTAATGTGAATTTTAGTGCCATCTGCTAAAATTTGAGAACTTGAGTTTAATTCCTTAAAAGGTGGCCATTTTGAAATTGGCTTGTCACATGGCTATTTGAGCATTGAGAACCATGGCATGGCAATTCTTAGTCTTACTAGAGAGGACGTGAGACTCCTCTTTTAGTAATGCAATGTGAAAATGAAGTTGAAAATTCTTATTACAGTTATTAACTAATATCAATACCTTAAACAATCAAACTATGCTGCCCCAACAATCTAAATTTTAAATCTACAACCCTTACACCTTAAAGGTCATTGTCATAGTGGCAAAATTAGTAGCCGTAACAGTCACATGTTAATGCCACTTCCTCCTAATTTTTTGTACTCTAGGTTTACTTTAACGACTAAAGATTTTTTTTGATTGACAAACTTCTTGTTTGCTTCCTTCTCTCTAAACACAGCAAACATTTGCATTTTTAAAGCTTTGAGCTCAGTTGTGGCCAACTCAACCTTCTTCATCAGATCCCTCTCCCTCTTTATAGCTGTTGCCATTTCGATATTGCTATGTGGCAGATTCACAGTCTAGAGGAGAGGTTGAGTTTGAAGATGTCGCTTTGGATCCCATCAGAGCTGTCAAGGTGGGCGGCCAATGAATTGAGCTAGAATCAGAGCTGCTCAATTTGTTTTCAACACTCTGCCCCATCTTTCATGAAATTGATATTAAGGATTTTGAGGATTTCGATAAATGTACTTCTGGTAGGGATGGGTATTATACTTCATTCTACTTATGGGAGAGAGGAATGTTGATGGTTTGGAAGTTTTTTTTTTCTTTTTTTTTTTAATGAAATTGAAACTCGTTGATCTTCCCCTTTTTTAATGAAATTTTAAAAGGACTTGAAAGATGAAAGAAACAGAAAAAAAAAGTGTTAGAAGAGAGAGCTTTCAAAGAGTATAGATACTAATTATCTTGGTGATTTGGAGGACATGAAGAAAGGAGGTAAATCATCCAATGCGAACTCAAGGAAGAGGATAACTGCCACAAGGAGTCTGAAAACTCGCTTTTCTGGAAACTTTCTGTAACCATTTAACTGATTCATGCAGTCCTAAGACACCTTCTATATAGGATGTGGGTTCTCAATACTTAAGACTAATATGTATTTTTATTTCCCAGTTAAACACAAAATATAATTAAAACATCTGTGAACATTAAATAGATTTATTTATTTAAATGGATAAACAATAGTGGACGTTTTTGTATTGCATTGCTTTTCTTGAGCAAAAAAAAGAATGATATAGTTTGTTCCTCTTACCTCTTAAAAATCCATACTGAATGGCTACTTATAGAGTATGATTCTGAGAAATAAAAATTTTAAGTTAGAAATGAACCTAAGAAAAAAGAAGAAGAAGAAAGTGATATCAATTTATTTTCGTGAACGAATGAAGCAAACATAGATTTATGTAAAGATATCTATAACGTCATGCTCTTCTCCAACATCCTTCTTCTGAGTAGATCATGCTAAATCATCTGTAATTAGATACTGTATTGTTCACAAACCATTAAATGATTTAATGAAGAGTTTATTATGCATCATTAAAGTGCTGTTGTGCATTCTAGCTGTTGATTCATCTTTGAACAGCTTTTCGATTGTTGAACCTATAAATTAAATTATAGTTCCTATACTGAATTCATGTGCTGATTCACTGTAGTCTCCACTTAATCAGTGCCATTTATTATGACAAGTTATTGTGAACATGATGGTTCATGTTAAATGATTTTATTTTTTCCTTTTTTTTTCCTTTTTTTTTTTTTTTCATTCTACTCTATTCCCTGTATCTCTTATCTGTCACTGTAATTGATTGACATGGTTTTATGAGTAAGCATGTGTCGGATTTATGGAGAGTTCTTGGTTCATGATAGATGATGAATTGCTACGAGGGGTGTGTTTAAAGATGGTGAATGGGCAGGTAAACTATATGTGCTTAGAGGAGAGCTGTTTTTTATCAAGGGATCAATGGCTGAGTCTGAACTTTCTCTTCATATATTATTATATTTTTAATTGGATAAAAATTTATGCTTTTAAAGGAAATGAACTCCAACTTAAATACTTTGAGGATTCAGGACTCTAAATTAAATGTAAAAGCATAATTTTGATTCTACTATTTTTGTTTAGATTTAGAAGCACACATGGCAAGCTACGCTATGGAGTGGCTGAAAAAATGATAACTAAAATATGGAGAATAACATGCAGATGAGTGGGTCTGATCTCAGCCTTACTTCAGCTTCATACGTTATTTGATGATTATTTAGTTGGCAGGAGTTCCACATTATTATATAGCGCAGCATCTTTGTTTTCAGGTGCAACACTACTTGAATCATTTGGAGTGATGGAATATATCTCTGTTATGGTTGGATTTTGCGTATGGCTTTTATTTTGCTCTAATTTTATGATAAAAAACTGACTAGTATGAGTTCTGCAAAAAAATGATTTTGTACTATTTTATATTTCCCGAGAAGTGAGAATTGGAGTTTGGGCCAATTTGTCTAAGAAGGAGATGTGTTCATTTAGTGCGATTTTGGGTGAATTGCCACAACACCCTTTCCCCGTTATATGCACTAATTGCTGACCATATTTTTGTATATTTCTAATCTATTGATAAACTTCCATTGGCTGAGTTATTAATGCAATGGATTTGTTTCTGCTGTTTTGTTCTCCTGATCCTTGAACATGTGGAGATAATAGCAATTTTATCTTTAAAATTGATTGCAAATCTTATCTAGTGTTTTTCCCATTTTCATGCCTTTTTTCTTGGAAAATGCTCTCCTTATAGTTAAAAGAAGTGATAATAATATTCAGTTTCTTCGTAATAGTTAACTTTGGGGTTTTTATTACTTTTTTCTTTTCTAATTATGATAAAGTTATGATATTTAATTTTTTAAGTTGGTCTTTAATACATTTCTGATTTGTATATTTGTTGCTTATTTTGTTTATTAAAAGGAAATTGCCTGTCTTGCTTTTTATGCTATGCAATCAGATGAAGCAAAGCCTGGTTAACATTTGAACAAATAAGGTCAATCGGTTAGCTACATCAGTTATCTATTCAATTGAATTATTATTTACATCGGATCTTTTGTAAAGGGGCTCTTTTAAGCGTATGAATAATATTTGAGCTGGGTAATGAATAGAGAAAAGCATAAATATGTTCAAAGTACATGGTCACATGGCTCACATCATAACACACAAATGCATTAATGAAAAGTTTAAAAAAGGGCAACTGTTTTTTTCTCATGTGATTATATACATAAATATTAAGTAATATCACTACTATATTTGTGTTGAAATTAATTTTTGTTTTGTTCTTAAGCGATGATAATATTATGGAAGTCATAGAGCGGAAGGATGAGAACAAAGGATTATATAATAAGATTGATTATTCACATATTATATAGTTAGAGTGACATAGCTTGAAGCATAGTTTGTATCCAACTTGCATCTTAAAAAGTATTAAACATGTGTTTTGTGTTTGTTGCCTTTTGCATATCAAACTCATTGTTAGTGAATTAATAGGAGCTAATTGGGTGGGCCATTTCAACTATGAACTAATTGTTTCACTGCTTTAAGCTAGTTTTGCTCTAGGGGCTGGACATTCCAAATTAATGACGGTTTTTGGTGTTTTTTTGCTTATGGTCAATTTTATATAGCTTTATGCCCGTGTTATGTTTTAGACCGCCACCATAACTTCTTTTAGTGAATTGCTTTTTTGCTGCTTTCTAGAAAACTGTGGTGGAGAGCTCTTTTTTGTGACGAAATCTGTTAAAGTGTGGTGGTTGCATGGAAGTTGTTTTGTGACTATTTGGGAACAAAATATTTATAATTCATGTTGTAGCTTTTTAAAAAATTAATTTATATTTTTTAGTTTTACAACCACCTTTAAGCTGCACCAAACAAATCCTTAGTCATATTTTCAATAGCAATTATGCAACTGCTAGGATATAACTCGAGGTTCTACCAAATGGAACAAATGTCTATCATGCTACTTTCTTTGGAGTTATTTGGGATTACTTTTTATTTTATTTTATTTCTATTCTAATGTGAAATAAAATAATTTGATAATTTTATGCTTTTATTATCCGTCTAAAACTCGAGAAATATTTACGTATGGAGAGCACACACAGCTCTCTGTGCGTAATCTCCTCCCAATAACCCCTCAATAAGCTCTGCCAAGATTATTTGGGGTTATTACAGAGTTATTTCGGCGTTATTTAGAATCAATGCCCCTCCGCGGTTACACTTTCACATTTTCTCTGGTGTTAGGGTATGAACTCCAAATAACGCCAAAATGACTCCGCAATAACCCCCAATAACCTTCACAAAGGTTATTGAAGAGTTATTGAGAGGGGATTACACACTGAGAGCTGCTTGCGTTCTCCAAACACAAATATTTCTCCTAAAACTCGCACTAAAAAAAGTTTGCAGTTGTCAGACTCATGAGTGAGAAATCCCTGTTAGTATGTTCGTATATAGGGATGTCATCATTTAGAATGTTGGTCTTGTTTTTTTGTTTTATAGATTTAATTTTGTGGCATCTTGGACATTGAATAGATATCCAACATAGTTGCAGACTTGGGAATCATATAGGAGGTTGTTGGTGGAGCATAAGTCGAGGTGGGATTGGAGGTCAAGCAGAGAATGATGGCATCACTAAATGAGAAGTCGACATGATTTTGGGAGGTGGCCATGGCAAGAATTCGTCAACCGTTGATGCCGCCATTCAATGGATTGTAGTAGAGACCAGGGAGTTAGATGTAATGGTTATGGTGATCCACTGCCACAAAAAAAGAAGGGGTTTAATAAGAGAGAGTGACCGGGGGGATTAAGAGGGAAAGATGTTGGGGATGAGAGTCGGGTTGAGTTTGGGGAAAAATATTTTTAAAATATTAAAAACATCTCAAGCTTATTTTTAGTATTTCTTAAAACAAATCAAATTATTTTTAAAAATTATAGTACTAATTAAACATATTATTTTACTTTTATAAAAACAAAAATCTAGTCCCAAATTGGTTCTTAGCTTCTTAATGTGTTTCCTCCAACAATATTAAATTCTATGTTTTGTTCAGAAAATTTAAAAATTTCATGAAGTCCTAAAAAATGCCATATTAACGGCCCAAAAACTTGAAACTTTATAATCTTCACATCTTTTCTTCATTTTATCCTCCCCTATCTATGTACAATGAGTTGCTATGAAAGTTTTTGTCTAATGTCTTACATCATGAATGACTTCAAGAGAGGATGCTAGCTTGGGTGTTGTAGGCTACATACAAAAATGAATGCAATAGCTATTAGCAAATATCCTTACCAATCAATTTCATTTGAATGTCAAGGACTTGAAAACCCCCATTTTCTAAGGGTGTCTTTGGGTTATTTGGTGAAAAAATAGCAAAAATATTGATGAAAACAACCCCTCGTATGCACAACACTCTTCATCAATTGGCATTACCTCCAACTTTTTCTGTGATATACATGTGCTTTTGAGTAGCAAGGCGGGCACACAGTCGCATTATTCATCCGGAGATCTTTATGCTTATGCACAATTTTGGAAAAGCTACCTTCCTATCAACGTCAAGAAGTTAATTGAGTATTTTATTGTTGTGATTGAATTCTCATTTGGACTTAAAGTTCATGCCATTTGCTTGGAACTAAAACATGAGGCATGGGCCATAGGAAGGACATCTGACCTAAATATATCCCAAAAAAATGCACATTCTTAATAA
The DNA here is from genome assembly GCA_003013225.1 of Phalaenopsis aphrodite. NCBI lineage: Eukaryota > Viridiplantae > Streptophyta > Magnoliopsida > Asparagales > Orchidaceae > Phalaenopsis > Phalaenopsis aphrodite. The sequence goes on along the minus strand of NEWO01000135.1, from coordinate 731,294 downwards.
GGATATTATTTATCACATTAACCGCGTAGCAAACTTCTTTGACGTATTGATGCCCAACTCCTTGGAACATTCTTATAGAATCTGCACAACTTATCTATTATTTGGTGTTAAAATTGGTCAAGAAGATCTATTGATATTTTTGATAAAGTAGATCGATATTTCTATGATAAAATAAAATCTGGTAGAACATTGTCTTTGACAGCACAACAGCACACCTTTTTTCTTTTATCTTTCATTGTTTTTTTTTTAATATCATGCAAGCAAATTGAATAAGTTTTTGTTACTTCTTGGGCCTATTACCTGACCTTTTTTTGTACTTTTTTCTCTTTGAAGCTCATCTTATTGGTAGTTAGATGATTTTGCGAGGAATACAATTGATACATGGCTTCAAGCATTCAATCTACCGAACGAAGGTCAGATTTTGTCTTAAGATTTTTTAATCATCGTTTCTTATTTGCATCATAGGTTTTACTTAAAATTCATATATTTTTTGTCGATATGATAGCTTTGTTTTTATGTGACTGTTTTGGGATTGTTAATTTTTATGACGTCATGATAGATTTTACTTTGATAAGCATTATTTGTGAAGTTTGCACTTTTATCTTTTATATTTGTGAAGGTTTATTTTAACACTCTTGTGTAGAGTGGACTTTTGAATATTTAATTTAATATCCGTATACTTTGGCCTTTTTTTTTTCTGTTTGTATTCACATGGTTTATAACCTATCTGTACTTAAATAGTCTCTCTTCAAAATGAAGGTACGCAAATCCTATTGAGTTCAACTACTATTTACATTTTGCATTATATCTCAGCAGATAAAACATGCTGGACCGTTTCTTTTGTAGTGGAGAATTACCCGTTCAAAAACTGGGACTACTGCATCCTGAATATTATTATCTTTAAGGGCCTAACCGTTTAAACTATTAGAAAACTATTGTTTTGTTGCTTCAGTATCATTCTTGCTTAGGGTTTTAGTAGCTTTGCGGTTTCTGTAATACCATTGCTGACATCCTATTTGAAATGTTTACTTTGCTAATGTTTTTCTAATGATTCTATATATATTATGGTTTTTTCTTGTGAATATTCGGATATTTGTCTTTTTTATAGGTGGACTTCTACAAGGAAGTCTGGTATGACCGTATTGGGAAAAGTTCCCAAACCCATTAACTTACCGAGTCAGAAGTATGTATTGTTTTTTTTGCAGTTTTTACATGATGAAAATCTAGCTGTTCTATCTCTATATGCCTTAATCGGTGGTTCTTATTATATGAAGGTTAGAAAATCATGGGTTGGATCCTAACGTTGAAATTGTTCCCAAGTATGCGCCTTTTTTGTCACTTTTTCATTGTTTTTTTATGTTTTTTCTTGTTTGTGCTTGTATGCTTTGTGATTTATAAGAAATTTGTTGCATGTGATTCTATGTATTGGTTGGCTTGACTTTTGTGCTTATGATAGGGGTACGCTTACATGGGGCACCCGGCCTTTGTTGGCTGCATCCAGTGCATGGGGTTCCTCAACTTTGTCGTCTCCTCGAACTGATGGGAGTGTTGGTTCACCAATCCATGCTAATGGCCGTCCATCATCCGGTGGAAGTGGCACTCGTCCATCGACTGGTAGTAGTGAGAGGTCTAATGAGCCTGTTGCTCTTTCATTGGGTTCAAGTTCACGTCCATCATCAGCATCAGGGATACTTCCATCCAGCCATATGTCAGTAGCTGCAAATCGTCCACGAAGTGCTGATAATAGACCCAATAGCTCTCATTTATCACGATTTGCAGAAAGTTCGGTCGACAGTATTGCATGGGGAGGAGCTGGAACTTCAGAGAAAGTGATACTTCATTTTTTATTTTCATTTCAATATAACTTTGTGCTAATTTTCAGATTTCATATTTTTCAAATATCATCCTGTGTTATTTTTTGTTATGATTGGTTGCAGATTCTAGCCACACCTTAGGATTTTCCTACCTCGTTTTTTCACTTTTGACTCTCTCACGTTGCAGACTGCTGATGCATCAAAAAAGAGCAACTTCACTCTGACTTCGGGAGATTTTCCTAGTTTAGGATCGGAAAAGAGTGATGAGCCAAAATCACAAAAAGGTGCTTGTTTATCTTCTCACTGTGATTAGTTAAATCCATTTTGCCTTTTGTTTTGCCCGCGGCAACGTGCCTTATTTTTTCTGCTAAATTTTGCCTTTCTGATTTAGGGAAGTTTTTGGCATGACAACTAGTGCATCTATGACACTGATCTAGTATTTTTAGATGATGCCTAGGGATCTAGATAGTGATTAGAATGTTTGTAAGGATGATAGGAATGATGAGAAACTAAAATAATGGGATTTAGAAGGATTGAAGGATTGACTGCTGCCGTTTGGAGGACGACATTGACGAGGAAATTAGTGGCTGATAGAAAGACGGTTTAGATGTTAAGATGAATCCATCACCTGTACTCAATCAAGATAAAACCACACTGCTTAGAAAGGTTATTGTTGAAATTTTGCTACTCTAATCAAAGCAAGGAACTTAAGGCACATGGATCAAGCTTTTGTACTGTTGGATATGTTTCTCTATGATCCTCAAATTACAACCTGTGTGCTTTCCTACATGATTGCTGTCCCCTAATTAATTTTTCGTTCTTTTTTGATTTATTCATCATTTGTAATGTATCTTAGGTGTACATGTATACCTTTCCTCCCCCTTTGTACAAAAAATGTAATAAGATTCTTGAGAATTTTGTCATTGTTTTATTTTCTATATGATATTAGGGCAAGGTTTTAGAACATTTCTTTCAGGCTTTGTTTTAATTCTCTAGGGTAAGGGTCTCCATTTCCTTTTTGTCAAATTCTATTTTTATTCATTATATCCAGGTTTTTCATCTTCCCTTCAAAAGGAGTTGATCATGATTTGTTGAAAATCGGACTAAAGGAGAACTCGAGGTATCTCAAGCATTTTATTGTTTAAATGAGAAAAATAAACTTAAAGTTCCCAAATTCTGATGAGTTTTCAAAAGGGAATGGAAAAGGGAAATATCCAACAACAACTTGTGGATTTACTTTTACTGTCCAAAGACCTAAAATTCAATGGGAAAAAAATTAATTTCATGATCATGACATGGTTATGAAACACCATGCTACCAGAGATTAGTGGACCTTTTATGTTCAACAAAAGAGGTTTGCAATGTGGTTAAGCAAATGCAATGGTGAGAGATACTGCACATTTATAAAATTAAGATAAAACTCACTGCTACTAAATAATATAATTTTCTTGTTATTGAATACTTTATTACCATGAAGGCTTATTCTTTAAAGTTAGACAATATCAAGATCTTAAGACGTCCTGCTATGAGGATGTGGTGATTCTTAAAAAAAATTGTGGAGCGAGAAAGAATCATTAAATATATGAGAGGACTCAATGAATTTAGTTGTGTGCCCTCTACAAGCCACACGACAGGTAGCACTAACTTGCACCTCTCCTTCTTCTTTGCCAAACAACTAGGGCATGGAAATCTACTTAATAGAGACCTAGAGGCTTGCTGTTGTGCCCTTGTGAGCCGCATGAGTCTCTCTCACGTGGAAAAACATGTGGTTTTACCTTTCTCTGCTAGCAACTTCATCTTTCCTCCGTTGTACGCTACTCGTCTTTACGATTTTAGCTACTCTTGCCTTTTCTTGTTCCTCTCACGTTCTTCCTCTTCTTCTCCTTTCTTGCTTTCGCCCCCACTGGCTTTCTCTTGCTAAATTTGAAATTATGAAGGGATGAGGAAATAGTCTGGACTTATTCTCCCATTGGTGGTGGGCTTCACATTTGAACTACGTCTGCATCATAGGTGTTGTAAGAGGTAAATTTGTTTCATTTTTTTTTATAATTATTTTAAAAAATTAAAAGGTTTTTATTAAAAAATTTCCCTTATTCATTTTGATTCGCTCCAAATTGCCTTGTTTGAAAAGTATGGCCTTTCTAGACTTATTAGCCTACTTGTCATTTTGCTTGGTGATCATCTTTTTTACATGCTTAGGTAAGGCTTGAATCTCTTTGTCCTTGGTTTCGACATCAATGAGCGGCTCAATGGATGGAAGTAGAGCTCCTTGTTCCAAAGGTGTGAGCGAATTCGTCCTATACTATTTTAAAAGGGCTTTGACCTGTGGACTGGTGAGTGGATTGATTCTAAACAAAACTCAATCTGAGAAAGCATCAAATTCCATTGCTTAATTTCTTGCCAACAAAGCACCTGAGCAGGTTTTCGAAGCAGTGATGCATTGCCTTCCCCCATCTATATGTTTGAGGATGAGCTGTTCAACGTAACTGAAGTTTTAAGGTCCTCCAAAAATGACAAAAGCTCCACATCTTTATCCAGAGCGCTTGTTTTGAGCACACTATGAAAACAAATTTTCTAAAGTAGAGATCAATAATTTGTGAAGCATCCAATGTCTTGCGACAAGATAAAAAGTGTGCCATCTTAGAGAAATGATTTGCCACTTATAATGAAGTCTATGCTTGCATCAACCCAATGTAGCTCTAGGACAAGAATGTGAGTGTAGAGATTGATATTTGTTTTGCATCTCTTTCTTTATCTTGGATTAAGCGTGATCTTGTTTTACCCTAATGCTAGCACATTCATTTTGAATGCACCCACGATAATGAAGCACTCTTATTTAACTTTATGATAGTTAATTTCATCAGTCTAACATGTGAAACATTTTTGTATTCAAAGATTTATTCTATTGTTTGGAGTTATTCAATGAATTTGTTCGTATCCATATGACTGTCAAAATCTGGTAAATCAATCTTGATTTTGAAATTATTTTCTCCCCTCTTATACTCAATACCGAACCGACTTGGCACTTTTCTTTTTTATTTGAGGCTTCTTGGTGAAAATGATTTCTTCTTTTCCATTTGGATGTTTACCATTATTGCTATTGGTAATTTCTTTATGCTGTCTCTTTTCAAAATCATCGAGTCTCTACTGTAATTAGATGTTTTTCAATTTCATATGTTCTATGCAAGCTCCTGAATTCCTTGTTGAGTGGTTGGTATAGCGACTTGCTCCTCACTTTAGGAGTTCGGCTAGGTGTATGGACGGATTTTTTGTGGAGGTAGGAATGTTTGATTTTGAAGGTTCAGAAATTGGATAACAGATTGAAATTAGTATTTGACTTTGATACTAAATGACACTGTTCTAGGGTTTTTAGAATTTGTTTGATCAAATTTAATTGGTTGAGATTGTTGAAAGGCAAGAGCAAATGGAAATGCGAATTCGGCGGGGTTTAGAGAAAAATTGAAGGAGTTCGGTAGGTGCCCTCACGGTGGTACTGATGCTGAGGAGGATCGCCCACTTACTTTCTTTAAGATACATATTCAACACTTGAAAAAAAATAGGTTCCAACTTTCCAAATAGGAATAATCAGAGAAATGAAGTCTTTAAATAACATAAACCAACATTAAAGTTCCCCAAAATGGTTTTAAACCAATTACCTATACTAAGACAAATTAACCCTATTTTTTATTCAAAAATAAGGGAAAATTGGGCCCACAAGTTTCGGTTGCCACAATAGATGGGAAAATTCCTGCTATACTCTTGCACGTGAGAGGTATCTTGTCCGTCCGTCCCATGATGCGATCTTGCATCCTTTTGGACGCTCTGACATCACTCTCTTTCTTCCTTTATGATTCCTTTCTTTTTAAAATATCATAGCATATATCTACCACAATCATCATTATTACTACTGTTTTGTTTGCTGTCACCTAAAAGTTAAAAGAAAAGCTTTACGAACCTGGAAGGTATGCAACATGAATATGATAAACCTATTGATAATTCCACCCCTTCCTGCTCGTACCACACATTGGTAATTTTTAAACGGTGAAATTACTATTATATGCATGTCTTCCTGATTTTTATTTAGCATGCTAATTGTTTTGATTGTGCAGCTTTAATGTGGATTTGTGTTTTGAGTTACTACATAAATGGTTGGAGAAGGGAGAGGGGGGCGGGGGGTGCTAGTTCCTTATTGACTAGTGCCGGTTCCAATACACCACAGTTTGTTTGGTCTGGGTTGGCGGTGTTGGCAGGGGCTAAGGCCAATTCCCATTCCATACATTTTGTCTGGTCTGGGTTGC